>OX103958.1:1725650-2325650 GCA_944470425.2 Schistosoma bovis | reverse complement strand
GAAACAATCCATTGAAGAGGAAATTATATTAAATAAACAACAATCAAATCAATTAGAAAGTATTCCAATGAAACAAAACAATTCAACCGAACAATTAACAGGAACAAAAACAACAACACAAATGTTTGCACAAGTAGAGATAGTTACTTTGAATATAAATGAATTTTATGCATAGTTGAATCTATGATTTGATCTAAGCTAGAAAATGATTGAAATTCTCAAAACATCACTAGACAACTGTTTCATCCTAGTATGAGATTCTTCAGTAATACACATCCATGATCCTTTACTCTGGATCTGAACCTAGATTCTTTGATCTCATGTGTGAATGTTTAACCACTAGATCCTTGAACCAGTAGCCAACGGTGTTAATGTCTAATTTCAATCAATCCACAATCTTGTGTACGGATTGAATTCTATTGGTCATAACTTCTTCTTAGAACTCTAAGAAATCTATCTCTGAAGTTATTCACTAATGAGCATATGATTATTATTAGAATGAGAATTTGTAGAGATTTTAGTCATTTTTAATAGTTGAATTCATGAATTATGATGAGTATCATACTAGGATGAAATGGTTATTCATTACTTTCAAAGAATTCAATGATTATCTCACTTAGATTAACACATGAATTCAACTATCAAAATGACTACGATCTTCACAAATCCGTTTGAATAAATATGATTACGTTCGTTTTTTCTCAAGTTCTTAATGGTAATATTTAAAAGGGTTTACTAATTCAAAGTTTAGAATGTGCATTTCAATTTATTTTGCAATTCATCTCCTGTTATCGTGAAGAACTCCACCTGGAGTCTCTTCTGTGGCTACTGCCGGTCCCAAGCTTGAATAAAGGAGAAGGATTGAGCATGGAGCTAGCGACCCCATCCCGTAGAGAACTAACTCGCTAAAAAACGCAGGATTTTCAACAGTTATTTAAGTGCAAAGATAGATGGTGGCTAATAGTCGAATCCAGTTTGACGAGCGTTTTGTCCTATTCGATATTCTTCATCTAGATGTATCTGCATCTTAGAGTTCATGTTCACCCTGGGACTCGAACACGATTGCATTATCCACTTAGCTACAAAGTCCTGTTAGCCACTAGCTTGTGCAATAGGATTAAATTTAAATTCATTTTGTATTGTTTGTTTAAACCTTCCCATTGATGTTTACAACCTCAATTGATCAGTCTCTTGTTGGCATATGTGCATACTGTGGCTAGTGCCTCGATATTGCCTTAATTCACAAGCATTATAAGCAAAGGATGAAACGCTCACTTTGGATTCCACAGCTAGCCACTATTCATCTTTGCTTATAATGCTAGTAACCTAAGACAATATCGAGGCAATCCTCACAAGATACACATATCCCGATAAGAGACAGATTAATCAATTGCGGTCGTAAACATCAATGGGAATATTCAAGTAAACAATACTAAATGAATTTAAAATTCACCCCATTGAACAATAAAGTAGATATTAGGACTCAGTAGCTAATTGGATAACGCGATGGAGTTTGAAGCGAACGGTACTGGGTTCGAGTCCCATAATGGACATCAACTCTCAGATGCAGGCACATCCAGCTGATGAGTCGCGAATAGGACGAAACGCGCGTCCTGGATTCCACTGCTAGCGACTATTCATCTTTGCCTAGAATGCTTTTGAATTAAGGCAATATCGAGACAATACGCACACAACCTGAAACGATGAATATTTTGTTTCTCTTTAATTAATTTTCATGTAGATTACTGGATTCACTGTTGAAGAATTAGAAGATGCCATTATGATCTTACGAGAGCGTAAATCAAAATCTCAGTCAGTCAATGATGATCTATTACGGAATTTATTGGATCAAAACAAAGGTAAGTTTATTGATAATAGTTGTAATATGTGAATATTAGTGAACTGTTAAGAAAACTGTAAACAATACCATTTCAATTACCATTTAGGAGAGTCGTTCAAATGACAATTTTTGACTATTGAAATAACTGTTAGAAATTTTCTGGTCAGCATTGTTTTTTTTAGCAAGGTTGTTTTCTACAGGATGCGGTTGCCAACCCCCATACCTAATTGTCCTCTTTTACCCGGGCTTGGGAACGGCAGTAGCCCTAGAAGAGCTTCAGGCGGAGAATCCTGACGAGAGGCCGATGCTCCTCTATGAGGAGTAACAGGCGTAAGTAAGTTAGTTCGTAGATGCAGACTACTTGGTTGGGGTCCGCGTGACTTTCGTAACCGATGGTTGGAGACTCTTGGTGACATGGCTCAGAATCGATCACAATGGCGTAGGTGTATGCACTCGCTGTCTTCCCTTAAACTAAGAGATTAAAATCACTTCATATCTTTCTTTCTACTAACTAATTCTTTCTTCCTGTACTATATCCTTATATGCAATCTTTCTCCTATATATTACCACCTTTGACCTAACCACTCCTATGAATCCGGTGTTCATCTTGTTGTGCTAATGCGGTATGGCAACCTGGAACGATGTATATATGTGGCTGGTCCTACGTTGTAGCTGACTGACTGAGTAGGCCGCCGACCAGCATTCTCCAACCCACTCTGTCCTCGGCCTCCATGTGAGGGCTTGTCTTGTGACACAGTTTGGTGCTCTGTGTCTTCTTCGCTCTTCTGATTCTTCTCTGGAATCTGGTTTGTTGTCTTCCACAGTTGGTTGTCCTGATAGTATCTGGCCAGCTGACCGACCTAACCTTGAGGCTAGACGCGTGATTCGAAGTGGGGTAGAAAGAGAAAACTTCTTCACCTGATTGGCTGAAAGCACTGAATGAGAAACAAGAAACTGGAACACCACTCGACAAAAATAAATGTATGTTTACAAGCTTTGCATAAAATGAAATAACGTCCCAAAATAGCTTTCGTAGTTTGTCAGGGCTTCTTGTTTCCCTGTTCACATCACATTTGTATTGGACAAGCTGACTTTGATGTTGGTTGAGTTTTGTTATTTTGTATTCCAGATATATTCAATTGTAAATATACTGCTCTTGCTTTACCAATCCTCACCTTAACATCTACATCAGATCCGCTGTGTTCGTCAATCATACCACTCAGATATCTCAAGATTTTGACAAGTCTTGTTAATTTGAACGCTTTGTTCGTTTCCTGAGCTATTCTGGTGACCCGCAAGCTAGAACTACGCAGCGACCTGAACTCGAGAGAAAAAGGCGCAAAATTAGCGAAAAAACTTTACTTCAAAGGTTCATTTTTGTACAGAAAAACACGGGTATTTATAAATGTTAACATTTGTTAAATCAACATCATATTTTGGTCAATCCGCTAAAAGACATACTATGATACTGACCAATAGTAGCATGCCAAGTTGATATCCTAGAAAGCTCCATCATGCTCTGATTAACTAGGACTCTTCGGTTCCTTTTGAGCCTCTGGAGGCTCCATTGCAATTCTCAGAAAGCCGACTCAATCTTCTCCCATCAACTATGATTCAATTGTTACATCTTTTGTTATATTGGACAATCTTTTCTTTTAGATCCATTGAAACAACTTAATGAAGCTGAAGTATTACATGCGGATACAATTAATGAATTAGAGAAAACACGTAAATTATTAAGTGTTCAATATAAAATTAATAAAGATTATCAAATTGAAATTAAACAATTAACTGATCAGTTAAATGAATTAAAATTAGAATCAGAACAACGTTTAATGGAACATAGAAAATTATTAGAGATTCGTTCGAATCGAATAAAACAATTAGAAAATCAATTACGTGATTTAACTTATGGTACATTGAATAAATATAAGGTAAGTATCATTTTGTTCCTATTGATGATTTATACAATTACAAATGGATCAGTCTATGAATCTTTTAAGTATTGATTCGATATTGTCTTAGATGATTAGCGTTTCGTCCTATTTGAGACTCGTCAGCTGGATGTATTGGCATCCTAGAGGTGATGTTCATTCTGAGACTCGTCAGTAAGTCAGTCAATAACAACATAGAACTTCGTACATACGTACATCAGTTCGAGTTGTTATATCACATTAGCACAAAGATGATTCTGGAACTCGAACCAAGTACTGTTCGCTTCAAACCCCATCACGTTATCTGCTTAGCTACTGAGTCCTGCTAATCTCGTCCTTGTACAATGAGGTGAAGTTTAGATTTACTTGTTATCGTTTGCTTGAATCTTTCGATTGATCTTTAGGATTGCTATTAATCAGTCATTTATTGGCATATGTAAATACAGTAAGGATTGACTCGATACTGCTTTAAATCACAAGCTATATAAGGAAGGATGGATAGTGGATAGCTGTGGAATCCATGACTATTTGGGAATCATCAGCTAGATGTATCTGCATCCTAAAGTTGATGTTCATTTCAAGGCTCGAACCCAGTACCGTTCACTTCGAATGCCATCATGTTATCTACTTAGCCACTGAGTCCTGATAGCCACTTACTTGAACAATGGGGTAAAGTTTAAATTCACTCATCACTATAGCGGTTGTGGAGATTATTAAGTTTTTGATTGCGATCATATGCCAAGACCGACTACTTTGGGTTGGAATCCCGCGAGCGAGATCGTGGATGCGCACTGTTGAGGAGCCCCACAATGGGACGAAACGGCCTTCCACTGCTTCCAGGTTTCCAACGGTGGCCTAACATCAATCGGTTCAGGATCTCAATCAAAAGCTTTAATTCACTTATTATAGTTTGCTTGAATCTTTCCATCGGTGGTTAGGATTGCAGTTGATCAGTCACTTATTAGCATATATGAATCCTGTGACGATTCCTTCGATATTGCCTTAAGTCATAAGCACTATAAGCAAAGATGGATAGTGATTAGAAGTGGAATCTAGGATGCACGTTTCGTCTTATTTGAGACTTGTCAGCTGGATCTACCTGCATCTCAGCGTTGATGTTCACTAAGCGACTCGAACTTAGTACCTTTCACATAGGATGCATATATATTCCAACAAGAGACTGATCAATCACAGTCTTAAACATGAATAGGAAGATAAAAACAAACAGTATCAAGTGAATTAAACTTTACCCCATCACATAAGCAGGTGGCTATCAGGACTCACTAGTCGAATGGTTAGTGTGGTGGAGTTTGAAGTGAACGGTACTGGGTTTTGATTCCCTCAGTGAACATCAACGCTGAGATGCAGGTACATCCAACTAACCAGTCCCGGACAGGATGAGATGCGCATAAAACTGGATTCCACTGCTATCCACAGTCCATCTTTGCTCATGATCATAAATGTTATGAATTTTTACTTTTTTTTGCTTACTGAATAAGATCAGTAAATTGTTTTAGTCCATGAATGAGAGATCAGCTTTACGTTGATAGTACTAGTGACCTTCAGATTGTGAGAAGAGATAAGCAGTTTTGATTTGAAAACGATTTGAGACTATAATTTGTGGAAGAACGTTGAAAGAGTTCAAGATGACCTGGAGATGGCTCACTAACTTAATAGGGTGAAAAGATCGTTGGAAATGAGGATTAGGATTTTACCATGATCGAAATATTTCCCATTTATGGTGATACACGATGTTGAGACTATAATTTATGGACGACCATTGAGCGACGCCAGACTGACCCTGAGAGTGTCCACTTAACAACCAGGACCAAATGAGGATTATAAAGCATTGTGAGGAATTAGAATTACGATTTACAATTTATGATTAAGGTTAGAAATTAGATTGAGGGTTTTCATCACGAACTAACATCAGCTATTAATGCCAAAAGTCTATTTACCTAAATGGATGAGTGAATTTCATGCCGAAATCCGAGACCTGTTATCCTATACGTAATTTTTCTCAGGATCGAACTTCCAAACACTAGACTACTGCTCCTAGATCCATCGGTGTTAATGTCTATCCTCATTCAATCCAAGATCTTTTCGACCATCTTCCATTGTCTTCGGTGGGTAACTGTTTCACACCCGAAATGGACTAGCTTCACAGGTCATGACTTCTCACTAGAACTCCGGAAATTTCCTATCGGCTCAATGGTTCAGGGATTGAGCGTTAGTACGCTGGATTAAAAGTTCTGGATTTAATTTCACCAAATTAAAACCCGATCTTGATCTCTATTCCGTTTTAACTGTAAGCAGCTCAGTTCGACTTCTTATTGAAAACATTATGTATGGTTAATTTGTTCCCTTTGGACAATATCTTCAATCATAGACTGATAATGGCTTAAGAACTCTTGATAGCCAGTGGTAACTGGAAAATTGTTTTGCTCTATATCATGCATCTTCAGTGGTATCCACTTATGGATTAAAATCTAAGGTTACTATTTTCGAAGCCATGACATGATATCAGCAATTAGTTATTTAAACGGATTAACATAATATGCACTCCAGTAACTGCTATGATTGAATTATGATTGTTGTGCTGAACATAATTATTATATCAGAAGAGGTTTTTGTGGGACTTCTTAGCAGTTCGCATCCGCGACCCCCCTCACGGGATTCGGACTCAAGGCCTTCGGTTTCGCGCGCGAACACTTAGACTCTAGACCATTGAACCGGCATCGACACATTCATCACTCGGTAATTCATTTATTGTATATAAGTTATTTAAACGTGTGTGTGTGTGGGGTAATTCTAAACATAACTATGTGTAAATTTTATTTACATTACCTTTTTAATGTTCATTTTGCGATCTAACAGAATGATCAACTTTCAAATGACAAGCTAACAACAGAAGATGCTTTAAAACCAGGAGAAAGCTTAATTGAGGTATGTAAAAGTGGATGTTTATGATTTATTTATTTATTTAAACACGTAAACATTGGTACAAGAAGGCACCAAACAGATATGCGCCACACAAATCATTCGGTTTATATGAGGGCTGGAATAATGCCTGGGTACCATAACTGAAGCAGTTGTTTTACTTAGGAGGCCACACCCGGAACCTTCGACCTAAATGTCTAATCCGCAAGGTAGTTGTGCAACGTCAGGAGATGCAGCACCATGGTAACCGGTCACTAACGATTAGTTCATATGCCATTTGTTCCCTCAGGATCCCGGATCCCATAAGCACCATTAGTTTGGAATGAGGGTTTTCCAACTCCCCTAGGTGGATCCTCCATATACACTTAGTCGGTTAAAGCGTTGGACATTCGCTTTTTTCCTCTCAATTTCGTAAATAACACCGGTAGTGCGAGTAGGCAATGAGTAGGACTTTCTTTTCAGTGGCTGTATACGTGCGGCTATGTGAGAGCATTTGGAGAGGGAGCGTTGACTCTCCCCACTATCGGCCGTACCAGGGAATTTGGAGGCACGTTATGATATATCTTTGAGTATATGTTGTAGACTAGAAGTTTCCATGATAACAACGAATAGGTCAAAAAATGTCTTCATTCTTTTTACTAAATGTCAAAATGGGGGATTCACACTATACTAACATTACCCATGATTTCAATAAGAAAGTGTTACGTTGTATGGTACTTCCTATTAGATACTGATATGGACAACCCTAGTACTTGAGTCCAACCTGGTATATAACTGAAATGATTAGGAAATACTTAAAAGTCAACTAAATATCACATTTGTACAATAAATAATTGAAACAAGTCACTAGTCTTAAAATGAGCTTTAAATCTTTGATTTGAATATGACCCAGTCACTGGAAATGATCAATCTTCTCTATATATTCAAAAAACAAGTTTCTCTCATTTAAAATCTAGTTTAGGCATTTCATAATTCATTTTAAATATGAGATTCAATGAGGAAGCTTACTGATCTTCAATTCCTATTTACGTTACTATAGTAGGTGCAACTTGGACCGATGCATATATATACCTGGTCCTACGTTGTAGATAACTGACTGACTGAGTAGGTATTATGGAGATTTGTGAATTTCACAGTTTACATCATTAACTGATCTTAGTTAAGCAAATACTAAAAATAAAGAAGCGCCGGGGAGCTGTTTTGTTCTCATGTGAAACTCCTCATCATTGTACCTACACAACCTCATAATCGGGAATCAAACCCATACTCTTCAGGTTTTGCTGAGACTACATAACCTTCAGATCACTGAATTACTATCCAGTAATTCATATTTTTAACTTTAATCAATCCACAATATCGTGTAACTTCATTCTAATCTCATCGTTAGGTACTCGCCTCACTCGCCATATGGTTGGACTCCACTAATCAAGGCTTCTTACTGGAATTCTAGTGATGACCTCTCGAATTTAGTCACCGTGATATTAAAGTGTCCGCAAACACTTATTCCATATTAACTACGTTAAACAAAAGGCTAGTTATATTCGAGAGAAAACGAAGACTAGATAGGGATAACTAGTCATTGTTCAATGCCAGCTTATACGATGGCTACGTAAAATATAACATTATTTGCACATCTTTCAATTCTTCTGTACATACTTTTTCATCCTTCCAATTTTGTTGTTATTCCAATTCCTTTCTATTTTCTTTACTGTTCTCTTCAATATAATCGTCTGCTGTCAGGCATTCTACTTCCGATTCATGCTATATACTACTTATATATACCAAGTAGCGAAAAAACAATATGAATTCTTATTATTGTATGATTTTTCTTAACAACTAAAGTATCTTTTCAAGGTTATGAAATGTTAACGTTTCAAAAAGATCTATTTCAGTGATTTTCCAAGTGCGATGAACAACAATTAGAATAACCAGAGAGAGATTTTGTGGAGACTGTAGTAATTTCATAGTTGAATTCATGAATCAATTAAAGCTAGACCACCATGGAAAACTTTGAACCACAAAACCCCTCTCTGATTATAATCATCATATGCTCACTAGTGACTGTCTCCAAGAATTTTTTCCTGGAGTTTTAGTGAGAAACCATGTCTGTTGTGAAACAGTAACTCACTGAAGACAATGGTGGATGGTGGCTCAATCTCGTGGATCGATTGAAGTTATACATTAACACTGTTGGATGACAGTTCAGTATTCCAAAGGTTAGGCGTTCACACGCGAGACTAATAGGTCCTGAGTTCGAATCTCGTGAGGTGGGATCATGAATGTGCACTGGTGAAGAGTTTCACAATAAGACGGAACGGCCATCCAGTATTTCTAGGTTTTGTAGATAGTCACTAGTATCAGAAGGGGTTTTGTGAATATTATAGTAATTTCAATAGATTAGATCCTAAATTAATTGAAGCAAAACCACCATGGAAAACTTGGAAGCACTGAACGATCATTTCGTCCTACTATGACACACCTCAGCTATGCGCATCCATGATCACACACACTGCGAGATTCGAACCCCAGACCTATCAGTCTCACACATGAACGCTTAACAACTATACCACTGAACTAACACATCCATCATTGTCTTCACTGATTTATTATCTTACAACAGACCCGATTAACTTTAACAATCATCTATTTCAATCAATCAAACTCGAATCTAACATTCTACTCAATTCTATTACATAATAATCAAATAAATGATTCAATTTAAAGATTACACTTTCTATTTTTTTTTTGTTTTTACTCTTTTCTCATAGTTACATATAGGTCAATTATATTTGTTACCATCGTTACTATCGAAATATTATCCAACAATATTATCTAATATCAATCATGATAATAATCATAAGAATGAAGAATTCATTCAATTATTTTTAACATGGGATTTTTATGATTATGAAACACAAGCAACATCCATTTTACTTGTACAGGATTCAATTGATTTCAATATGACAATACAATATCCTATAGAAGTGAATGATACATTCATGAATTATTTAATTAAGGTAAAATGGAGGAAAAAATATTGATTAAGGGGGGGGGGAAGGGGACGAAAAGGGGGGATTATTATTATGATTAGGTTTTTTTTTTAAATTTCCGTTAGATACAGTACATTTTTCATAAATGTGTATTGTATCGATTGTTTATACGGTGAAATGTATCAGTGGTATAACTTGTTGCTTTGTACCCCTATCAATATATGACGTAATGATACCGGTATCTAGCCCTACTTGTTAAGTTCATAACATCAATCTCAGCCAACGCGATATGAACCGTGTATTTCAAACATACTGGGTTTATATACAAAGCAAACAAATCACATTGCACTACAATATTCATACACGATTTAGCCCTATTCATGTATAAATGTAATGATACCGTCAATTAGAGAACAGTGATTTATCAACCGGACCAATGACGCGTAAAACCCATACGAGTAGTCTAGGATACTCATCGGTCCTTCTTTTTGTCAAGTCCTGTCTGACTGTTGAGACTAGAACGCTAATCTTAGCCATTACAAATATGAATCATGTATTTCAAATATACTGGATTCATATACAAACCAAACAGACCACATCATACCATGAAATCTAGCCAAAAGCGGTTGTGAATGTGATAGACTGTAATGAATAGACTGGGGAAGAACTCAAGAACGGTAAATTGTATGACAATGGTCTATAGGTCAAAATAAAGCTTATAATAAGAGGAATATGAATATACATAGTATTAATCCATAAACAGATCCCAACAGTTACTATCCATATATTTTTATAATACAGAAGTTTACTTGTAATGTTTACTCATTTAGAAGTAAGAAGCGACATATAAGTTACAATAGAGCCTGTATATGTTATACAATATATATCCGATTTTTGCGCATACATTTTCCAGCAGTTTATAGTCGTCCAGAGTTATCTTTTTCATTGTGCTGTAACTACTGATGATTGACAACTAGATGTTTTACGATACTACGTTTTGTGCTAGTTGACACCATTGATAAAGCATATCTGCGATTTTGAGGGTACAAATCATACTTGGTAGATACAAATCAATGTCACTTAGTTTAGATGTCTGTAAAGTTCCCAGTGATCTATTCAGACTTTTACTAACCTTCTATAGCACTGAGGTATTATTGTGATGTGTGCTACTGATATTGATAGATATAAGTAGTATGCATCATCAATCAAATGTAGAATACCTGATGGCAGAAGGTTGAGAAAATCAAAGAAAAGAGAACGAGAACAGGGATTGATTGTTGTAGAAACGAAGTAACAGTCATATTTGGTTGTCGCTACTGGTATTCTCGCACACTTTATGTGCACTGATGGACGACGCCACTTCATGTATAATGAATTAAAAATTTTGGCTTAAAGGAAGTCAATAAACTCTTCATGTGTATATCACCGAACTATCACACAGAAGTGTGCTCATAATCCAATTTATTCACATTTGAAACATCTTTATTCTTTATTCTAGGAACCATGCACTGTGGAAATGCATCAAGTTATCAATTCCAATTATCGTACTATCGCAATTGGAAAACTTAATTTTTCACAATTATTCACTGGAAAAGGTAAAATAAATCCATTATTTATTCATATTCAGAGAGAGGTTTTGTGAAGATAGTTGAATTCATCAGTCAATTGAAGCTAGATCATCTGGAAGCATTGAACATTAAAACCGTTGGATGCCGGCTCAATTGTCTATCGGTTAAGCGTTCACACGTTAGACCGATAGGTCCTGGGTTTGAATCTCATGGGGCGGGATCGTGGATGCGCACTGCTGAGGTATCCCATACTAAGACGAAATGTTAATCCAGTACTTCTATGTTTTCCATGGTGATCTAGCTTCCATTGACTCGTGAATTCAACCATAAAATTAATTCATATCTTGAAAAATAACTGTATACGAAATCTATTCATAAATGTGATAAATAACCAAGATTTGTTATTACACTAAGGAAACGTCTTCATTAAATTTTGAGACCTCTTTTTAAAGACAATATTTCAAAGACAACAAATCTCTTCAAGTACACCAAACACATCATTGATGATTGCGACGACTACAAAGATGTTTCTAAGCCATGATGACGGTAGATCATCTATGTTGATGAAAAAAAATGAACGTGTGAAGGCTATACTAAATAATTTCTGATAAAATCGAGCGTTCGGTGGATCTCTAATCATAAAAATGATGATATATTTAGATTGATATCATGAATGGACGACCGTTGCATGCTGGCTCATTGGTCTAGAGTGCGCGATCGAAGATCTTGGGTTTGAGTTCCATGTGGGGAATTGTGGATGCGCACTGCCGAGGTGCCCCACACTAGGACGAGAGAGCTGTCAAGTGCTTCCAGGTTCCCAATGGTGTTCTGGCTTAGATTGACGCGTAAATTCAACTAATAAATGATTACAGTTTCTACAAATTATCATTCCGATAGTGATCATCATGTGCTTAATAGTGATTGGCTTCAAAATGTATTTCTTAGAGTTCTAGTACGAAGCTGTGACCAGTGGAGCTCAACCGTGTCTGTTGTGAGGAAGTGACTCACTGAAGACAATGGTGAATGGCCGTGCGATATCATGGATTGGTTGAAGTTAGACATTAGGACTGCTGGATACCAGCTCAATGGTCTAGAGGTTAGACGTCCGCTCACGTGATCGAAGGTCATGGACTCGAGTCCATCACATGGGGTCGTGGTTGTACACTTCTGAGCCCCATAATAAGATGAAACCGTCATCTCGTAATTTCAGGTTCTCAGTGGTAGTCTAGCGACTCATGAATTCAACCATTAAAAATAGATTTCCCAATAGAACATGACGTAAAATGGTTTTCATTTGAATTTCCACGTTTATCATCAATCAGTGAAAGGAATTATCAATCGCCATCGTTACTGCTGATACTTTATGTCATTCCAGTTAATATTTCTAGTTATTATAAGATCATTATTCAAGCAGGTAATACTCTTTATAAAGCCTATTATTATAGGCTAGGTTTAACTGATATTCATGATAATCTCCACAACCTCTATACTGATAATTAACATGGGCTTACTAGTGACTGGCTTCATGAGGGAATTCTCGGAGTTCTAGTGAGAAGCCGTGACCAATGGGGCAAATCCCTGTGGGGTAGAGACGGGTATCTACCTCAGCATAATGGAAGATGGTAGCGCGATTCCTTGGATTGGTTGACGTTAGACACTAACACCACTGGGTCCTGACTCAGTGGTCTAGTAGGTTAAGCGTTCGCGCGCGAGACTGAAGGCCCTGAGTTCGGATCCCGCAGGCGGGATCGTGGATGCACACTGCTGAGGAGTCCCAAAATAGGACGAAACGGCCTTCCAGTGCTTCCAGGTCTCCAACGGTGGTCTAACATAGAATTCTCAGAACAAAGTATTTTAACAATTTTCCGTTTTTTACTTCTTAGTCGATCCTGACGATAACTATTGAGTGATCTCCAGTTAGTTGTTAGTAGTCCACTCAATCAACATCTAAATAACGTATATTCATTTTCGATGTATATTGCTAGCAATCACGATATCTGTGATTGTACTTCTTTTTAAGTCGAACAGTGAAAGGTCGCAAATGTTTCATAACTACATCTGAATACGTTATGAGACTAATGAACATTATGTTATGTTACAAGGAACAAACAAGGAAACAGATAACTTGTTGAAATATCTAGGTATCAGGAACAGGTAATCCAGATATTCAAGTAGGCCACCTTGTATATATATATAATTGGAAATAGATCAACATTAATTGTTATCTTGTAACTAATCAAACGATAAGTATTCTAGTGAATTATAAATGCATTTCATTGAGAAATAAATGAAATAGAATGACGAACTCTATTTACTTATTATTTCATATATTTGAACATATAAATATTGATACAAACGGGCACCAAATGGATATGCGCCACACAAGTCACTTGATTTGTGTGTGAGCTGTGATACTGCTCGTATGACCAGAACGAAGCAAATGGTTTTTATAGAAGGCCACTCCCTGAACCTTCAACTTATGGGTCGAATCCACAAGGTAATGAATCAACATTGAGAGATGCTGTCCCATGGTAGCCGGTGACTAACACTTGTTCCCTTAGGATCATGAAGCTCATATGCACCATTGGTTTGGAACCAGGGTTTTCCAACTTCTCTAGGTGTATGCTCTATATCCACCGACCTGGTTAAAATGCCTGATATTCGACTTTCGTTTTCTCGATTTCTTAAAGATAACCCCCGCCACGAAAAGTGGTGAGTAGGACTTTCCTGTCACTGACTGTATACGTATGGCCATGTGAAAGCATTTCGAGGGGAAAAGTGGAGATACATACTACACTATGGAGAAAACAACAACACGTCGATGTATTCATGTATGCAAAACACCCACTATGTATAATAATAAATGTGTGTTTGAACTCTTGAATCAGGGTTTTTCAACTCCCCTGGGTGAATCTTCCATGTCCACCAAGCCGGTTAATGCGCCGAACATTCACGTTTCATCCTCTCAAATTCATAAACGACACACCGTGGTGGGAAGGCACTAAGTAGGACATCCCTCACAGTGACTGTGCACGTGTGGTCAGACGAGAGCATTTGAAGAGCGAGAGCTGACTCTCCCCAACCTCGATCGTACCAGGGCATCTAAGAGTAACAAACTCTATGTTATGATATTAAGTTCAAAATTTAATGAAATATACTGAAGAAATTCATCAAATAATCTAAACAATAAAAAAGAAACTGTCCATTTTCAGTTTGTAACATTAAATCAATTACTGAATGAATTGAATTCAAAAAGAGTCTAGTTCTTTTTCTTGATTATCACAACTATTGACATTGTCTTTTATATTGGATAAGGTAATTACCATAGTAGATATATGCCAGAATAGTGGAAACTCTGCAATATTTACAAATGATATGGTGTATCCTACTGATATAGGTCGACAGGTATAAGCAGTATGTGTATCATCAATCGAAACTGAAATATCTGATGGCAGAAGTTTAAGAAGATCAAAGACACTGTCAGCAACAACCTACTGTAGGAGAGAACAAACCAGATCCCAACGAATGAAGAAATCAGGAAGAAGCGCTGGAAGTGGATAGGATACACATTGAGGAAAGCACCCAACTGCGTCATAAGGCAAACTCTCACTTGGAATCCTGGCGGCCAAAGGAGAAGAGGAAGATCAAAGAACACGTTACTTTGAGAAATGGAGACAGATATGCAAAAAATAAGCAACAATTGGATAGAACTAGAAAGGAAGGCTCAGGATAGAGTGAGTTGGAGAATGCTGGCCAGCAGCCTATGACCTACTGGGGTTAACAGGCGTAAGATGTCGGTAAATATAAGTAGTATATACCATCAATCGAAAGTGAAATGCCTGAAAATAGAAGGTTAAGAAGATTGAAGAGAATAGAATGAGTGGAAGTGAAGAAACAATGAAGTTTAAGATGATTGATTGACACTTTTTCAATGAAGTATTTACTGTATGATTCTCAGATTTGAATAAGTAATTCTTCAGTTTTGGTTGTTCCCTACTTGTGTTCTCATTCACTACAATGTTACATTCTAACAACTAGTTACTGACAATAATGATTTTTCCCTTCATTCTATTCAATTTTAGACGACATTATAGAATTACCTGGTCCTGGTAGTGTTATACGTCGACATGGTCAATTAGATTTATTTCTTATCTCTACTCCAGATAATTCAATGAATAGTAAAGAGATGAATAAAGTAAATGAGAAAATTAAAGTAGGAACATTAGATTATTGGATACGATTATCTGCACCAATGTCAGATTCTATTAAGTAAGTCATATAATTGAAATATATAAATGTCATTTTGATTTGATTTGGGATGAATCTTATATCTAGAGCTTAGATTCTTGCTAGACCATATACGACTTTAGAACTCGAACACTAGATCTCTCCATGTAGCAAGTGAGAATAAAAGAAGACTAGTGAGAAGGTACAAAACTCTAAGGTATTTATAGTTTTTATAGTCAAAATGAAATCATCATTCAGTCATCCAATCCGCATATAGTGGGTTTTAGCATGTGTCAAATAGGAAAGCTACACATCGAGTTTTTGGAATGTTCTTTTAAAAGATGATTGGGTGGGATGTTTTTGGCTATTTCAGAGCTTCCTTGAGTTCATCTGGAGATAGTCCTTAGATCTTAATTATTGATTTTATTCATAAATAGATGACTGCTTTATCAAAGAATCAAATCTATTGTTTCTATTCATATATATTCATAGCGAAAAGTCTGTAGTGACCTACTTTTACCAAGAGAACGCGATTGATTTAATTGAGACACTTATTATTATAACCAATTGTACCAGTGATTGTGTTTACTGTGCTCGTTTGTCTAACTGTGCTAACGACAGCCATATTCCTCCTCTATTACTCTCCCGCGGGTTGTGACCTCGTACGTTCGTTCTCTTTCCCGCTGATTCCACTTGTACTCCTTTGGCACGATCTCGGTATCCTTTCGATACCACGAGATAGCCAACGAATACATCTGGTTACATTCAATCTTTGCCTTCTGATTTATTTGGTACGCTTTTCCCTGTAGTGGTGCTCATAGTCAACCTCGACCCGACACCACGCTACAAGTCTATGAGTTACTTATTATATAACAAATTTAAATGAAAGTTATCTAATTATTAACTCTTTTGTTGCAGGTACAAGAACTAAGGCCTCTTTGGGCTTGTCTGTCAGTTCATTGGAAATAAAATCCACAGTTTCCTGTAGGGCAACTTGATGAATAAAGACGATACATCTAATGAAATGCTGATTAGTTTTGGGGATGATTGAAAGAAAGTTAGGGGCGACCAAACCAAAATGCGACATCAGTCATTGAAGTCACTAACTTCTAGTCTGAGCCATGTCGGTAGATGTAGATTACTTGGTTGAAGTCCGCGTGACTATCGTAACCATTGGTTGGAGACTGTGGGTGACATGGCTCAGAATCGATCACAATGGCGTCGGTGTACACACTATTTGTCTTGCTGTAAACCATGAGATTAAAATTGCTTCAAATACTTCTACGAACTAATTCTTTCTGCCTGTATTATGTCCTTATACACAACCTTTCTTTTATATATTACCACCACTGAAGTGACTACTTCTATGAATTCGGTGTTCATCTTATTGTGCTAATGCGGTATGGCAACTTGGACCGATGCATATATGTGCTTGGTCCTACGTTGTAGCTGACTAACCAACTGACTAACATCTAATAACACCATGAATGTATTTTTGACCGATATGGTTTTACATCATGAACACATTTTTTAGGAGTCCTTGACATTACACTTAAAGATTTCTTGAAGAATTTGCAGTAACTATTTAGATATGATAGACTGAATTAATGATATCTTAAACAGATCGAAGGAGCAAGTGTTATTTTTTAAATCTATTTATAGCAGAACATATTAGCCTAGGTGTTATTATTCGTGTAGGTTTCGACATTTTGAACACTTTTTTCAGAAATAAGATCGTGTTATTTAGTCTACTTCAATCAGTCTCCCATACCATTCTTCACTACTCGTTTCTGATGTTTACTCCTGTCGTTTGTCGAGGCAGTCCGTACAGTATACACATATGCCAACAAAAGACTGATCATTTACAGTCTTAAACGTTATTGGGAGGATTTAAACAAATAATACAAAACGAATTTAAACTTCATCCTCTGAACAAGCAAGCGGCTATCAGAACTCAGTAACTAAGTGAATAACAGGATGACGTTTGAAGTAAACGGTACTTGGTTCGATTCCCAGAGTGAATATCAAACCTGAGTTGCAGGTGCATCCGGCTGACGAGTCTCAAATAAGACGAAACGCGAGTCTTTGATTTTACTGTTAGCTATTATCCATCTTTGGACCTTTATCTTGTTTAGATAGTCCTTTGTATTCATTTGAACTACACTATAACTTTTAAGTTTCGATAAAGATTCCTTGTATTTTCTTGTCAATATCCCATTCAATCTATATCTATTGTTTAAGTATCTAAGACAATAATCAACTTGTGTTGATTTAAATCTTTCGAAGTTATTGGCTACACTATTTCGGCATAATGGTATTTCTACATTCATTATATCAAATAACAGATATTCTCACCTAAATGTCTATAGAGTAAACTTCTAATTCAGACTACATTACCTAATTGGTAATCAAATTAATAAGCACACAGTATGACTTGATGGTATTACAATAAGTATAGTTTCCATTGAACAACACCTATTGGTCACAGGTACTTATTCTTCTCTTTAGCACTTAATATCATTAGATAACAACTAACTTGTAACTATAAAGAGTTGTTACGTCACTAAAAATATATATACTTCTAGTATGGGACTCCCCAGCAATAGGCGTCCACGATCCAACCTCGTGAGATTCGAACCCAGGACCTACCAGTCCTATCAGTGCTCCCAGGTTTTCCATGGTGGTCTAGCTTTAATTGACTCATGATCTCAACTATTAAATCACTACAATCTCCACAAAATCCTCTCTGATATATATCTATTTAGACTATAATTAAAACGGGGTGTCGAAACAGGCGATATTACCTTACATGACAAGCATTATAAGCAAAGATGGATAGAGGCTATCAGTGGAATCCAGTTTGATGCGCATTTCGTTGTATTTGGGACTCGTTATCTGGATGTACTTGCATCTCAGTATATAATTCATTGACAAAATGTCAATCCATTGTCTCAGGCTTCATTTTTCAATTGTTTCCTTACCAATCATTCTCTGTTCTCATTCTCTTTTCTTCAATCTTATTAACCATCTGCAGTCAGACATTTCCCTTTCTATTGATGATATACATACTACTTATATCTGTCGACATCAGTAGTACACACCGCTGTATAATTTAACACCATAAAATGTTTATTTAGAATTTAGATATCAAAAAACATTCATCCTTTTTATTTCTTTGTTAATTTCAGACTTTACAAAGAAAGATTTCAACAATTGCCTAAATCTATGTCATCTATTCAACAAGACCTACTTCCAATAGACCCATTACAGAATATACTTACTATTGACATTGTGAAAATTACCAACTTGACTAAGAATTACTTAGATTATTTACCATCTATTTATTTTGTATATCAATTTTATAATCAATCAGAATATGCTTCCATGATAATGAAAGAGAATAGAACACCAATATTTAATGATTGTCGTACAATTCAATTAGAAATGAATGATAAACTTGATAAGTAAGTTTGTTTGTTTGTTCAATTTTTTCTTTTTGATTGAGATCTTGAACCGATTAATGTTAGATCACCGTTGAAAACCTGGAAGCACTGGACAGCCGTTTCGTTCTATTGTCGGACTCTTCAGCAGTGTACATCCACGATCCCACGAGCGGGATTGTAGTCTAACATCAATCGGTTCAAGATCTCAATCAATAACTTAATAATCTCTACAACCCTATACTGATGACTTTTCTTCGTCAAGTTGAATATGTTAACTTTATGTTAGTAAATGTGTACGTATTCACTTTGTACCATGTAAGCTAACTGTATTATAAATAAAGTGGATTTCTGAGCTATGATACAGATGTAGGCTATCGACTGAATCCAATACTAATTCATGAATCTACTATCTAAGATATAAGTAGTCTAATTAAAAAAAGGATAAAATATATTCAATCTATGTGTTGTGACTTTAAAGCCTGGCTAATAATCATGTGATTTATTCACCAATCGAAATACGACTTATTCAATTTAAGTTCTGTGCCAAACTAATGACGTTCGACCAGTATGATTAACCTAGCGTACCTGTTGATCCTTGTTTCTCCTAACCCTTCTAGTATCGTTAAATAATGTTATCGCATGATTTGCCACCGTAGGACCCCAAATGCCCTGGTACAGCCGAGAGTGAGGAGAGTCCGCTTTCTCTTTCGAAATGCTCTCACATGGCCACATGCATTCAACCACTGACAGAGAAGTCCTACTCACTGCATTCTCTCACTACCTGTGTTATTTACGAAATTGAGAGGATGAAAAGCGAATATCCGGCACTTTAAGCGACTTGGTGGACACGGAGGGTTCACCTGGTGGAGTTGGAAAACCCTCATTCCAAACCAATGATGGCTTATGAACCTATTGGATCGCATCTTCTAACGGTTCTCCACTACCTTGTGTATTAGACTTTTAGGTAAAAGGCTCCGGGTGCGGTCCCCTAAGAAAACCACCTGCTTCCATTTGGGCACCCAGCAGTATTTTCAATAAATAATCCCAGTAAAACAAGAATTATTGATTACAACCCCATTTCCTTCATTGTAATTTCATTGATTTTCAGTTATTTAAGAACAGAGAACTTAAACATTTACATTGTGGATAATGCAGATCCTTCACCTGAAACAAGTTGTATTGGTTTAGCTATCATTCCATTAATTGATTTAATTAATAAAAATCAAAAAATTGATGGTGTATTTGAAATATTCCCATTAACTGTATTCACAAATAAACAACAACAACAACAACAATTTAATCGATTGGGGAAATTCAATCAAATCGATAAAAATCTACCTAATTGTGGCTTATTATATTTAAAAATGTATTGGCAACGACCTTATACTACTAATAATACTACTACCAACAGTCCTAAAACTGTGGTATATAACCAACCAAACATGGAAGAATCCAAAGATCTAGAAATGGAACCAGTGAAACAGGCTGCAGAGGTAATCTGTTTAATTAAGTAAAAGTTTATATGAAATAATTGTTTTTTTAAGCTTACTCTTGATAGGCAGTATCTAGTCATATTTGGTTTATATAAGCTGGTGATTGTGTGGTGTGAGCTACTTATATCCACATAAGCACGACCGTTGTTGCTACCTTGATCTGATGGTCGGTCTTGCCTATTGTGATGAAGCAATCGAGCTATACTGGCTAGAATAATCGTTCCTCAAGGTCCTACCATGCCAGACAGGTCGGTTGAAGAACGGTTAGACTGAAAGCAACAAATTCAAGGTCCGAAGACGAATTCGTACTGCTGACTGTACAGAGGTGTGATGGCCGTAAAATTTTTTGTTCAGACAACCAGCATATCAGCGACGCTGCTTCCCCACAAAGAGGAGTGAGGTTAGAAAAGGTCTACCATAAAAATATACATCTTGCCTTATTCCAAGGAAATCCGTCTCCGGCGGTAAGGCCTCAATAAGTATGGGGTTAACACGAAAATTACTCACAAAAGGTCGTGTGTGACTAACCTCAAACAGTTGTCTCTTTGTCACTGCGGTCACGCCCTCAGGTCATTAAGACCACCTCTAACTAAATTTCGTTTTCAGGTACCTCCAGAAGAACCCTTACACAGTGTGGGAAACCGGGAAGTGATAACCGCCCTCACATCTCTAAATCCCCCAAAACCACTAATCCACATGAGTAGTATATAACGATAGTCAGGAATAAAATGTGTTTCAATAGAAGATCGAGAAGGAAAGATCGGGAACAGAAAGCATTTGATATGAAAATGCAGGAACAATGAAATCTAAGACGATGGACTGATATTTGCAAAAGGAACAATCAAGCTTGAGACAATGGGTTGACATTTTGCGAATTAAGTATTTACTGTATGATGATAAGATTTTAGTGAGATATTCTGTAATTTCGCGTTCAAATACATTCGGCTGTCCCAACTCGTGTACTTGTTCGCTACAGTTGAAGGTAGACAACAACAGGAAACCCTGATTGAACTAAGTTTCATGCTAATTAGCACATGTCAATAAGATGTATTTGTATTTTTAGAGGAACCGATACTCATTGGTGGATTTTATTGTGTGTCAACCAGCTTCATAGTTACAGACATTATCAATGAACTATTCAGACCATGATAGACTTCCTGTAGAACTAAGATATATTTACAGCTGATTAGTCATGGAGTAGCGACAAATGTCATGATCTAGGTTTCCTATTGACCACCATCATGCATCTGAACACTGTTCACATTGATGTCGATTAAATTAGACTAGTCGGTACGGTGTTTGTTGATCGAGAAGATTCGATTAGCTTTAATAAAAACTTAACATAAATGTCATTGATCATTACTTACTGATTAATCAATTATAAATTTTGTCCAAGTTTACTACTGATGTACACACTTCCTAAATGCATGATTATACTACTTAGTTCAGTAACAGAATGGAAAGTGATCAGCTCTTATTCATTCAATGAATCGAAGACATATTCATAACTCATTCACAAATAAAACTATACGATACTGACGACCTTAAGAGAATTTAAAAGATAACGTTGGGACTAACCAATCAAAAACAGTCCATCAGGATTCAGCTTCAATGTCAGAATCAATAATTTAAACTTAAGATCATTGTTTTGAAATCATGCTATACCCCTATTTGAAGTCAAGCATATATTAAAAAAAAAACTAACTCTAACCGTAAAATTCCTCAATTCGAGCTCTTAACCCTAATTCCTAATAAGATTGTGGTTGGAGTTAGTCAACAGGAAACCCTGAACCCGAGTTTTGTGCTATTTGGCATTCATCAGTAATGTGTACTTGTAATCTCGAAGAAACTGGTGCTCCCTGATGGATCCGATCACGTGTCACGCAGCTTCACAGTCAAAGACGTTACCACTGAGTTATCCGGACCACAACTAACCTCCTGTAGGACTGAGATGTCATCACAGTTGATTGATCACTGGGTGGTGGATAATCAGTGTCATGTGTGTCAGTTCCTTTTGAGTGCAGATCGCATGCTATCGACCAAGTTGCAATGTGATCAACAGTCTAGATGACTCGACATTGCGTGCACTATGTTGAGATAAGATGGTGGTTAGAGGTAGTCAACAGGAAACCCTGGAACTATGTTTCGATCGAGTCAAGTCACCTAGAATAGTGGCCATATTGCATTCGATCTGCACTAAGAAGGACTTGAGACACATGGCATCGCTCATTCACCACCCAGTGATCAACCTAATTCTTAATCCTAATACTCATAAACTCTTGATCCTAACCTTAATACTATTAACCTAAAACTCCTTAACCCTAACATCTAAACCCGATACACTTAATCCTCAAATATTGACCTTAACAGTTCATTCCACATAAAAAATAACCATCCATTCATGAGTTTCAACAGGCTATCTTTAATGGCTTTTTAGGAAAAGACGGTTAGTGGCTAGCACTGGAATACAGTTTGTCGCACGTTTCGTCCTATTCGAGACCCGTCAGCTGGATGTACCTGCATTTCCGAGTTGATGTCCACTCCGGGGCTCGAATCTAGTACCGTCCGTTTCAAACACCATCGCGTTATCCACTTAACTACTGAGACTAATCAATTGCAGTCCTTGATAACAATGAGGAGATACAAGTAAAACAACACGAAGTGTATCTGTAATAGCGTTTTAAATTCACTCAACGGTTAGCTTAACTGCAGTTAATCGTTCAAGACCGTCAGTATAGTATAGTTTTACCTATTCACAAATGTATATCTATCTCCTACGGAAAATCAAGTTAGATTTTCAGTCATTTCTGAAGCAATAGCATTCAGTCTGGCTGTCTATTCCTAACATAACGTTGTTTATCTAAATTCTATTCATTTGTCATAGAAACCCTACATAACTCAATATGAATCTTCTAAAGAAACTTACTTACAATCAAAATCATCATCTGATGTCTCGTCTACAAGACCTAACGATAAACTACATTCTTCTGATAATCTATCACATAGGTCAGCTAAACAAAATCAGGATAAACCTGATCTAGATCAAACTATTGTTAAAATCCCTGAAATAACTGTCAATAAATCAGATAACCAGGTGAGGAACATCACATGTTTTTACCAGTTTATTCATCTAGCGTTTTATGGGGATTGGTATAACTTTTGGATTTGATTTGATGACAGATTTATCTGTGTTAGAGTATCATTGAAAACCAGAAATTATAGTATAATTATTTCGTTTTGGCATGGGACTACTCAATAGTTCACACCAATAACCTTCTCTCTAGAAGCTGATTGTCACTCTATATCGAAGATCAAACTGCATAATTAAACAATGACTTAGTGATTCTAATTGTTAAGCATTCATAATGATACCTGAAAGTCATAGGATCAATCATCTGTGGGATCATAAGCTGAGAAATCCTATGCTATGGAGAAATAGTTGTCCAGTGTTCGCTAGTTCCTTGACACTAGTCTGTGTCGAATCTAACGTACAATTCAATTTTCATCTAAAAAGGTATTTCTTAGAATTATTCATTGATCCTTTAATTATGAATCAGTTATGTGAATTGTATTAAAAGGATTCATTCATTCATTGTAACTATCCATTGTAACCATCATTGTTTTTGTGATTACAATTCAAAAATGTTTTGAAAAAAGATGACCTAGGTAGTTTCAAAATTATAATATTGAGTATCCATTCCCCGTCCCCCTAGTTACTTACCATTTCCCGGAAGATGACAACAAATAACTGTAAAAAATCTGAGAAATGAATAAAATCAGTCAGTCAGTCAGCTACAACGTAGGACCAGGCACATATATGCATCGGTCCAAGTTGCCAAACCTCATTAACACAACAAGATGGACACCGGATTCATAAAAGTAGTTAATTCAGAGGTGGTAATATATAAAAAAACGATTGCATACAAGGATATAATACAGGAAGAAAGAATTAGTTCGTAGAAAGAAGGGAAGACAGTGGTCTTGAGTGCTGTTAGAGGTATGAAGGCGGCTATCACTTACCAGTTGCCCACACCGTGGAAGGGTTATTCAACAACCTTTGTAATACTAATAGCTGAGATCATGAGTCAATTGAAGCTAGAACATCATGGAAAACCTGAAAGCGTTGGATGACCGTTTCGTTCTATTGTAGGACTCCTCAACAGTGAGCAACCACAATCTTGCTTGCGGGATTCGAACCAATGACCCAGTTTTAATGAGAAGCCATGATCAGTAAAGCTAATTCATATCAAGTAGAGACAGGTATCTACCTCAGTACAATAGAAGATAGTCGCAAAATTTCTGGGATTGTTTGAATTTCGTCATCTAATTGGAAGATTCACCAAAACAACTATCAATAGTATTCAAGTAATAAAACTGATCAATAATGAATTTTCGATAACCGCTCACTCTATTTGTAACTTCTCCTTGTAATATAAGTACCAATTGATACTACTGATCAAACTATACAATAGATAAATAAGTATTAATCATTTAACCAGTTACAAACAGACAGTCTTTTTCGGTTAAATGTCGCATTGATTGACTCTAGTGCAGTTTTTTTTCCTTCTTATCAATATTAGGTCTCAATTCATTCACATGATCATTCAAAGATCAATACAAGAACCGATAAAATATTATCACCTTCGATCCAAATTCAATTAGAAAATTCCGAGGAGAAACTAATTGGTGAGAATAATGACAATGATGTAATCACTTTATATTGTAATTGATTATAAGAGTACTATTTGAATGAATTGAAGCTTATAACAAACTTTCATTTTAATTGACAGGATTTTCATCTGCCTCTCATTCTATTTCAGTTAGGTGTAAGCATACGTTTAGAAAGAATACTTCCTCAATCTGACTTTTAAGGAGTTACTCTAATACAGACGTAGAATATGCAGATGATAAAGTTCTATAAGTAAAGATGTATAGTGGCTAGCAGTGGAATCCAGGACGCGCCACAAGCAGGTGGCTATCAGGGTTTAGCAGCTAAGTGGATAACACTATGGCATTTGAAGCAAATGGTACTGGGTTCAACTTCCAGAGTGAATATCAACTTTGAGATGCAGAAACATTCAGCTGACGAGTTTCAAGTAGGAAAAAACACGTGTCCTGCATTCCACTGCTAGACATTATTCATCTTTGCTTATAGAGCTTGTGACTTCAGGCAATACGCACAGTATGCCTATATGCAAATAAGAGACTGGTCAATTGCAAGCCATTACGTTATCCATTAAGCTACTGAGTCCTGATAGGCACCTGCTTGTGCAGTGGAGTGAAGTTTAAATCCACTTGGTGTTGTTTTACTTGTATCTTCCCATTTCTCTATAGAACTGCAACTGACCAGTTTCTTGTTGGCATATGTGTATCCTGTGTGGATTGCTTCGGCAATGCATGAAGTCACAAGGTCTTGTACCAAAGATGGATGGTGGCTAGCAGTGTAATACAGTTTGACGCGCGTTTCGACATATTTCGAACTCATCAATTGGATGTACCTGCATCTCAGGAGTAATTTTCACTCCGGGACTCGAACACATCTTTGCTTAAATAGCTTGTGACTTAAGACAGTATCGAGGTAGTCCACACGGGATGCATGTATGCTAATAAGTGACTGATCAATTGCAGCCCTAAATAACAACGGGAAGATACAAGTAAACAATACCAAGTGTATATGAGAAAGTTCTGTTTCATGAAGACTGACAAAACTTTTAAATATTTTAATCGCCTTAACATAGTAGACATGTTTTGGGTGGATTTCTCCCTACGTAAATGCAAAATGTTGCTAGAAGACTGGTCCGTGTTACCGATTCAGTTTGGCTGTAATGCATAAGCTTGAAGAGCTGTGTACAATAAGGTGGGGGAACCATACATTAAGTACGTCATTTACAAATACTCCATCAGTTGTCTCAAACTTCTTCGTTCTTTCATCGATATTACGATTACTCTCTATTTACATTCCTGTTCTTTTCAGTGAGATCATTTCAACCTTCTGCTGCCAGGTATTCCATTTTTGATTGGTGTTACATACTACTTATGTCGGCAGACATAACAATAATAATAATAATGTGAAATAAACGATTTCATTTAATTCTGCCAAGATTTCCTAATCACAAATCATATACAGTGAAAATAGTTACTCATGAGTAGTACAGTCAAATAACTAAAATCGTCAAGACTATAATTTCATAACGAACCAATCCGATTTAATTCGGCAGATCTTGGATTTTGGCACGAAATTCATCCACTTATTTGGCATTTTAGTTTATGTCAGCTCATGATGAAAAGACTAAATCTAGTTCCTAACCCTAACGTCCAACTGTAAATTCTAATTCCTCACACTGACCTATAATCATCATTTAACCCTAGTAAGTAGATGGAGATTCTCAAGGTTACTTTAGCGTCGCTTAAAGGTCGTCTATAACTGATAACCTCACCGTTCGGAATATTTCTCTTAAGTCACTGTAGATCCAAATACCCTTGTATGACCGACAGTGGGGAGAGTCAGATCTCCATCTACAAATGCTCTCACATGGACAAGTTATACAACCACTACCAACGAAGTCCTACTCACTGCATTCTCGCACCACTGGTGTTATTTACGAAACTGACACGACGAAAAGCGAATGTTCAGCAGGGGCTTAAACAGAGTTGGTGGACACGGAGAGTCCATGTCAGGTGAGTTAAAGGACCCTCATTCCATACTAATGGTGCACATAAACTCCAGAATCCTGTAGGAACAAATGGCGTATGGACCTATTGTTGAGTACTGGCTACCATGGGACTGCATCTCGTGACATTGCTCCGCTGTCTTATGAATTAGACCTAAAGGTCAAAGGTCGTGGGTGTGGTCCCCTAAGAAAATCACTTGCTTCTGTTTGGGCAGCCGGACAGTATCCTAGCCCTCACACAAATCGAATGATCTATGTGGCGCATATCTATTTGATGCCTCCGGCGAGACTCTAATTTATGGAAGGGCCAATCAGAAGCGTTTGAGGGATTTCAAGGTCACGGCACCAAGTTCAACACCTGATGCTCACATACGATCCGTTTACAGCGGATTTTAGAGAAGAGGTGATTATAGAGCAGGTACAAGAGATGAGACTACTAAGAAGTTCCTGTACCTGTGACTGCGTAAATCAAATGACTGCAGTACGGTTTGCAGAATATCGCGAAGAGACTGTATTTTGTTGTTCTTTATATTGGGGAAAAACGTCTGCTCGAACGGGGGCTTTCTTCGCTCGATCGCGACTGAAACTGAGGCAATTCGTGATAATATTTGCAAATTGGATAATAAAGAAACCAGTAACACTGGCTGCGGCGTTTGCAGATGTTATTGAAACTTCAGCTGTCTAATTGTATGAGTATTTTTGCGACATATGTTCATTTAAAATGACACGTCTACACGAATCATTCGGAGGAGTTGGAAGTATTGTGGAAATAGATGAAACAATAGTGCGAAAGCGAGAATACAACAGGGGACGTAGTATCAAAGAAGATTGGGTAAGTAGCACTTCCGTAAATATCCTTAACAGGTACTTGAAATTTATGATCGCTCAACGCAAAAGGGGAATTTTCAGAGGGTGAGAAACCGTCAAGCAAGCACAATAATACCAATTATAAAGGAATACGTACAGCAGGGCACTACGGTATATACAGATGATTGGAGTGCGTATAGATGACTTCATAGACTTGGTTATGTTCATCATGTCGTAGTGCATAAACGCCATTTTATTGACCCTACTACCGGCGTTCATACTAACAACATTGAAGCCACGTGGTCGAAATTAAAGGAACTTTTAAGATCGAACCACGGTTCTAGAGGACGACTATTATGGGGTCATATGGACGAGTTCTTATATCATATGCATTATGATTTCACAACATCTGAACCTTTATCAAACCTTAAAAAGTTTTTAAATCATGTAAAAAAAGAATATCCATTGTAATTCACCAATTAATTTTGTTTCTTTGTTGAAATTAGTTCCAACTCCACATCCTAGAACAAAAATAACTGAAGCACAAGATCAAAAGAAATTGATCAATTTGGATGTTTCTTCACAGAAAACTATCAATAATAACAATGTCTTGAATTCAAAACTATCACCAACTATTCAATCCATCTCTACTAATGATGATGATAATCATGTGAAAATTGAATTACATGGATTACAATTAACAGATTTATCTAAACTATCCAAAATGAATCCATCATTACCAAATCAATTATTTATTGAATATTCATTTCTTGGTTATAAAGAACCATTTGAAACTGGTTCTTATCCATTAATTGAATGGATAGATAATAATAAAAATATATTAAAAGCAAATTTCTATTATAGTAAAAGTAAGTTGAATAACCTTTGTAAACTATTCAAGGATTTGTAGAGATTATTGTGTTTTCATAGTTAAAATCATGAATTGATCTAAGCTAGATCACTATAGCCCCCAAATGCCCTGGTATGGTCGAGAGTGGGAAGAGTCCGCTCTCCCTCTCCAAATGCTTTCACATGGGCACGCGTATATAGACTCTGCCAGGGAAGTCCCACCCACTGCCTACTCGTGGCAGGGGTGTTGTTTACGAAACTGACAGGACGAAAAGCGAATGTCTGGCGCTTTAACCGGGTTGGTGGACACAGAGAGTCCACATAGGGGAGTTGGAAAACTTTCATTCCAAACCAATGGTGCACATAGGCTCCAGTATCCTGAAGGAACAAATGGTGTATGAACCAGTCGTTAGTGACCGGCTACCATGGGACTGTATCTCCTTACGATGCTCCACTGCCTTGTGGATCAGACCTTCATGTCGAGGGCCCCGGGTGTGGCCTCCTAAGAAAACCACCTGCTTCGGTTTGGACACCCGGGCAGTATCACAGCCCTCACATATATAAAATGAGATGTGTGTGGCTCATATGTATTTGTTACCTCCTTGTACCAATATCTGTGTTAAAATAAATAAATAAATAAGATCACTGTTGAAAACTTGGAAGTACTGAACGAATGTTTCATCCTAGTACGACACTCTTCAGTTGTATGAATCCACGATCAAGAATTCTAAGCCTAAGACCTTGGGTCTCGTACGTGAACACTCACTGGTGACTAGCTTGAAGATGTAACTTTTGAATTTTTAGTGAGAAATCATGACTAGTCGAATGCAAGCCGTATCGCTTGTGAAACAGTTATCCACCACAGGTAATAAATGATGGGTTGCTCAAGATCATGGATTAATTGGATTTAGGCATTCAAATCGTTGGACATTGGTTCAGTGTTCTAGATGTTAAGCGTTCGTGAACGAGGCCGAAGGTTATAGGTCCGAGTCCCGTACTATTGAAGAGTTGTATACTGAGAAGAAATGATAGTCTGGTGCTTCCAAGTTTTTAATGATGTTCTAGCTTACATCAACTCGTGATTTCGATTGTGTAAAATGTTCCATAGAGGACGAGTAATCTTGATCAGTTCAGTGTAGATTGTTCTGAAATATAAACATCTTTTGTTGAGCTTTTATCTGGTCATTCGATAAAGAACAAATGAAATATGACTAACAGTGTAATCCAGGACGGGCATTGTGTCAACCGAAATTACTTGCATCTAAACCATTTTAAATTGAATTATGTCAAGTCACTAGTTATATTGCAGCATATACGATGATATATGATAATATGGTATACATTAAAGTAGTGTTCACAGAAGACATATGTAGATAGATTTAGTTTAAGTGAAAGTCCTTAGTGAAAATCACATTTCTATATTCAACATTGACACATGAAATGAACGGAAGAATGATTAAAATGTTTAGATTACTTATTTATGCCTGTTACTCCTCGTGGAGGAGAATAGGTCACCCACCCGAGCTCTTCATCCGATCCCTGTCCTGGGCAATTCTTTTACAGTTTTTATTCATCCTTTTCATATCGACTTCTATTTCACGACGTAATGGGTTCTTCGACCTTCCAATATTTCAAGTTAGCGTTTGTTTCGTGATGCAGTTTGATGATTCCTGTAACGTATATCCTATCCACTTCCATTATCTTTTCCTAATTTCCTTTTCATTTGAAATCTGGTTTGTTCTCTCCTACAGTAAGCTGCTGCTGATGGATATTTCACTTTTATTGAATACTGATAATCCTAATACTACACAACTAGAACTGTGAATGAGATGTGAACTAAATAAGAGTAAGAATATTAGCGTGCTACACACTTAATGTGTACAATTCGAAACAATACATATTATCTTAGGTTGTATATTGTTAGTACTTGGCTAAGTGTGATAGGATAGTTTCCAGGCTTTGATTTTTGCTAAGATCAATGTGAAGACAAAAGACTATCTCTGAAGTAAATAAATTCTTCATATCTATCTACCGAGAGTAGGCGGTGGGTTAGGGGACAGGGGTTCACAACCTTACCATATTCTCCATTTTTTTCTACATTATAGCATTTCCAGTTGATTTTACAAAGAATTATGAACGTAGACAATATTTAGCAAGTTATTTATTACCAGAAGATCCAAACAATGGTAATTTAATATTTATTATTGTTAGTGAACCATCTACATCAACAACACAATCAGCTGAATGTGAAGAAATTGGTTATGCTATGATTAATATTAGACAAATAATACAAGATAATTGTGATATAGATCATGTATTTATTCCAAGTAAGAAAACTTTTCAATATTATGCTTCTTTTTTATATGATGAACAAGTACTATTCAGTAATGATGAATGACGTACGACAAAATAACTAGTCAATTCTGTTTGCTTTTTACTAGATCTATAACTGATGTCCGTCTGTAAAATAGAGTATCTTCAAGTAATATTATTGCATGATCATTGATGATTTGACACTGTAGACCCCTAAGAGCCCTGGTGCGGCCGAGAGTGAGAAGAGTCAGATCTTCATCTACAAATACTCTCACATGGACATGTGTATACAACCACTACCAGTGAAGTCCTACTCACTGCATTCTCGCACCACGGGTGTTATTTACGAAACTGACACGACGAAAAGCGAATGTCCAGAAGGGGCTTAAACCGAGTTGGTGGACACGGAGAGTCCATGTCAGGTAAGTTAAAGGACCCTCATTCCATACTAATTGTGCACATGGACTCCAGAATCCTGAAGGAACCTATTGTTGGTTACTGGCTACTATGGGACTGCATCTCGTGACGTTGCTCCGCTGCCTTATGAATTAGACGTAAAGGTCAAAGATTCCGGGTGTGGTCTCGTTAAGAAAACCACTTTCTTCGGTTTGGGCACTTGAACAGTACCCCAGCCTTCATATACATCGAGCGATTTATGTGCCTCCTTGTGCCAATCTTTATGTGTTGAAACAAATAATTACATTGTAGTGTTAGTATATTATTTGTGGTGTTTAACGGTTGAGTATGTGCAATCCCTTAACGTAACTTATGTGGAACAAAATTGTAGCTACTAAGTGTTACACACGTACATTATTAATCATTCTGTATGACATTAAGCGTGAGTGTATGATAGTATGTATGTGTCTATATACTTGTCTCTCATGTCTATGAATATTGAGTGGCGTTTTCACTAAACAAAGTACGCACATGTGAATTATGAAACTGGACTTTCCACTCTCGTTAATGAGTCAGGGAGTATGAGCATAGAATTAGTGTCATCCAATGTATTGAAGTTGTGAAATATTGGTTTAGTTGACAAACATATCAAAGCGAGACAGTGAGAGGCTAATGATGATTCAGCTATAACTCTAAAATGAATGAAGCTTGAACATGGAGACCGGTGGATACTTACTGAAGTATTCTTGATACGCATTGTTCAGTACCAGAAAAAGAGTAGCTCGCCAGTATTCCCTATTTTTTAATGGTACCCTAATCGAGTTCAGTCTGTAACAAATATCATTTATAAATGTAATTGCTTCCCTTCACTTTCTTTGTGTATATTTTTTTCTAATTTCTAGTTACAGCTGCTAAAACTGTCGATGGTGAAACAGAGAGTTTAAATGAAATCGGTAGACTTTGTGTATCATTTTATGGTTTATCAGCACTTCGTGCAATCATTGCTGAAATGCCTCAAGTTAAATTGGCTATTTAATCAGCTAATCGGTTGCACAAACTCAAATACAATTATTTGGTCTTATAAAAGTATTCCACAATATGATAACTATTTTTTTTTCATTGTAAAACATTTCCATAGAAAAATATTTTTATGGGGAAATCGTTGTTTTTTTCATATCACTAAGTTCTACTAAGAAGCCGTGACCAGTGGAGTTCAACCGGATCTGTTGTGAGATAGTAACTTACTGATGACAATAGTGGACGGTGGCTCAATTTCGTGGATTGGTTGAAGTTAGACATTAACACCGTTGGATACCGGTTCAGTGGTCTAGAGGTTAAGCGTTCGCGCTCTAGACCAATCGGTCCTGGGTTCGAGTCTCGCGAGGCGGGATCGTGGATGTGCTCTGCTGAAGAGTTCCATACTGGGATAAAACGGTCGTCCAGTGCTTCTAGGTTTTCCATGGTGGTCCAGCTTCAATCGACCCATGAATTCAACTATTAAAATGCACTAAGGTTGCAGAAATCTACGCATGAGAAGTACAGTCCAAAAAAGAACAATGTACATCGAAGAATGAAAAATTAGGAAAGCAAATGTATCAGGACATATCACTTAATATTCTAAACCACAAATTATTAACAAGTGTATGTTAACCAGAATTTTGTAACCATCGATAAGGTTTAGATCAGTAAACAATGACATCGTGAATTGATGATATCTTCATCTGCTAACTTGTAACAGTTTTCAAACCTACTTCTATACTAATCAGTATTGTGAATAGAATAAGAACACGTAACATACACATGAACTACTCAAAACAATGATTTAAGTTAAGTGATATTTCTTCCTGAAGTACCTGGAAAGAAATGTTGGATAGGTGTGGTCTTGATGACCCAGAAGTGACTGCAAGTTCCAAGACACTGGTGAAGCTCGGTTACTCATGGTCTTTATGGGTGTTATTTACTTATAGACAACGTAGAACGTGACACATACGTGCGTCGGTTTAAGTTGCCAAACGACATTAGCACAGCGAGATAAAAAAATTTTAAGAAACAAATTCAAGAATAGCAGGTATGGTAACAGTATCAGTAGAAAAGATTAGGTATTAAAAAGGCATTAGATTTCGGGACTCATGCTTCAAAGGAAGACAAAGAGTGAATGCACCTGTGCGGTTGACGATGATTCTGAGCAATTTCACCACTAGTTACGATAATCATGCAGACCTCAACCACGTAGTATATAGCCTGTTAACACGTTTCAGTTCAACTATCAGTGACTTTATGGGCTGGTGCCATGTATTCGCTATTCCTAACATTTTGCCAACTTACTCCTACACCCGACATCACCCGTCGAGATGGGCGGTGACTGGACATACATAACACATGTATCAACCACTTCAATTAATGATTCCACTACCTTATCAACCGATTCCCAATCTTTATATAGCATCCGATGCCCCAGCTCGGTATCGTTTACTCGGTGGTATCAAAATACACAAGCAATAGATCAGACATACATATGATCGGGTACGAACTTATTTTTGTCACTGATTAACACAAGATTGCATCTCCTAACGTCACTTCACGATTACGTGGATTAGACCTACAGGTATAAAACGTTCAGAAAGTGATTCTATAACAAAACTACCTGCTCTGACCTAAACATCTAGGCAGTATGCCAATGTCACACAAAATACGATAGTAATTATAATTGAAGAAAACTGGATTGTAAAAGTGTAGTGAACAAGAAAACGAGTGGGGACAATCGAATGTATTTGGACACGAAATTACAGAATATCTCACTTAAATCTGAAAACAATACAGTGAATACGTAATTTGAAAAAGATCAATTGATTGTCTCAAACTTGACTGTTCCTTTTGCAAATACCAGTCCATCGTCTCAGATTTCATTGTTCCTGCATTTTCATACCTAATGCTTTCCGTTCCCGATCTTTCCTTGTCGATCTTCTATTGAAATACATTCTGTTCCTGACTATCGTTATATACTACTTACGTGTATATAAGTAGTGCACCACACTCGTTCCCCCTTTAAAGCAGTCATTCTTGTGGTGGTTCTGCTCGCCATGCCACTTTCCTCTTTTTTGCAGTCTGCGCCAAGCCCTCCGTAAAAATGTCGAGTCTGCGGCACGCTGACGTCCATAACTCCGTCGATCTGCCAGGGCACCAACGTCCGATATCCACCCGGCACCTGGGACGCTTAACACCCGTGCTCCACCGACCTGCTGAGCTACCTACATCCGATTTCCGCCCAGCAGCCGCACGTCACACCGCTCCTCTCCGTCGACAGCACCCGCTACAGCCAACGCCGCTCCGCGAGAACACTCCACTCGACGCCACCTGCCCAAGCCGGTACCTCAGCTCAAGTCCTGCAACGGCGTCCGCAGAACAAACACTCTTTCTCTCTCTTGGTTGGAATCAACACCAAATGTAGTGAACAAGAAAATGAGTGGAAACAATCGAATGTATTTGAACACGAAATTACAGAATATCTCACTTAAATCTGAGAACAATACAGTTAATAATTAATTTACAAAACATCACTCCATTGTCTCAAACCTGACTGTTTATTTTACAATATATCAATCCATCGTCTAAGGTTTCATTGTTCCTGCATTTTCATGCCAATTGCTTTCCGTTCCCGTTCTTTCCTCTTCGAAATCCAATCTACTGCTGACTATCGTTATATACTACTTATGTGTATATAAGTAGCGCACACCATAAAAGTAGACAACTTGATACAAATGTATTTTCAGAGAAAAACAAAATGCATACAGCAAGAAAAAAAGTTAATAATAATAATCTGAATCTTCATTATTGCAACTACTATTCGATGAAGAATATGGTGAATTTGAATGATTAGATGAACTACTACTACTACTGTCTTGTTCATCAGGATAATCATTACGCCAATTTGATTCACTATTTGAATCATCATCATCATCAACATTAGTATAATCATAAGAATCTTCATTTAATCCCCAACTATATTCATCATGTATATAATTATCAGCATTTCTAATTAATTGATCATTTGTACACCATATTGTTTGTTCTAATGATAAACATTTTGGATCCGATAATGAAGAGGATGATGAGGATGGTGATATCATTTTGTATATATCATAAATGAAATTCGTTTGATGTATATCATTATTTGAATGATTCGTTTCAGTTAATTTTGACAATACATTTGATTCATTAGTTGATTCAGGGGTTAATTCAATAATTTTAAAAATTTTTGGAGGATTTGGACCAATAGATACTTTGGATGAATCAATATTAAGATTATTGAAATCATTGAAAATTTCCGCAGTAATAGCAGGACGTTTTAGATTATTCACTTTGATCTATTAAACAGAAGAAAATGTTTAAGAAAAAAAGGGATATGATATAATAATTTAACTTTGTAAATCATTCGATTTGTGTAAGGGCTAAGGTACCACACACGGTGAAGCAACTTCAGGAGATGCAGTCCTATGGTAATCGGTGACCAACGATTGGTTCATACGCCATTTGTTCCCGCAGGATACTGGAGCCTATGTGCACCATTGGTTTGGAATGAAAATTTTCTAACTCCCCTAGGTGGACTCTCCGTGTCCACCAACCCGGTTAAATCGCCGGACATTCGCTTTTCGTTCTCTCAATTTCGTAAACAACACCGTCGCCGCGATAAGGCAATGAGTATGATAGTTCTCTCTATTTGAAGATTAGTTGCATTAGTATACTATACGATTGTATGAGCCGAAGTACGTGAAGTGGGGTTTGAACCTGTACATTCAGTATTTGGAATTTTGAATGCCTCGTAGCCATTATGTTTAGTCGGAAATGTTATCAGAATAAATGACTTCAATTTAACTAGAGATTTTGTTTAAACTTCCAGTGGAATGAAAACTATACATGATGAGTAAATTATTCTATTGAAGTGGATTCACAATGTCTGCCAATTTGATTACCACGTCCGACCTCATTATTGGAGCAACAAGAAAGAATATAACAGGATTGTGTTCTTTTGCTTAGACGTCGAAGCATTAAGAGAAACAGATTTATTAACTTGAATAAAGAAAGAACAAATTTCATAACAGGATAACGTGAATTCATTTACTTTGTTAGTTCTCTTCAGCTACTAAAAACCTAAAACCATAGTATTAACTATCAAAATGAAATAAGTATACATACTTTCTATACGTTACCAATATTCTGCTATGATAATTGTCCTTTCTTTATGCAAGGTTTAATGTAATTGATTCACCATGTATTCACGTACAGGATTTCGAAAGAACAACATTTATGAGGGGGGCGGCCATTGATCTTACCCAACTGTCTAGACTTGGATTCGAATTCGGTATCTATTCGTTCAAGCACTCACATCAAATCATTTATACTTATCCAGTATATCAACGTCGAATCTATAGATAGCATATGTTTCTAAGCAGAGATGGATAGTGAATAGCAATGGAATTAAAGACATGCGTTTCATTTTATTTTGGACTCGTCACTAGCTGGATGTACCTGAACCCCAGTGTTGATGCTTGCTCTGGGACCTAGAACCAGTATCTTTCGATTTAAAGACCAAGTCGTCATTTATTTAGCTACTGAGTTCATCTCTTCTTAAAAGATTGCCTGTGATTAATGACAATACCAAGACAATCTATATATGACGTACATAAACCAAAGGACAATGATCAATTCCAGACTTTAACAACAATAATGGAAAGATTCAAATCCTTACAACTGAATAATAATAATCCCATCAGTTGAGAATGAATGTTGAACAATCAGAATGAAAATGAGAATTACAATAATAAAGCTTTCAAAGATATCTAATCCTAAACAAGAATCATTAAAGAATACACTAATCTGATATTTGTGGAATAATTTTATAAACAAAAAAAAAGTTGACTTCCATAGGAATCACATTTTAAAACTAGTGTCTATAGAACACAACATTGTAACAAGTTAGTACATGCTTAGTAAAGTAAGATGAACGTTGGTCATATATATGTATATGAAGAAATATATGATCAAGCTTGACCTCAATAGAATACAGAATAGTATGATTACACTTACTCTACATGTATTTACTGACTATGTAATCTAATTCAGTCATTATTTTACTGTTAAAACACACGTTAACTGTCGTACAGTTTGGATAAGGTTATCTATAACATCTCAATGTTATATACAACCCCTCTGATCACTTCATTTTTCTCATTTATTTAATGGAGTGAAAGCTGGATGTCGATGTGCAATTTTCATTCAAGAGGCTGGAGTTATCCATACACTTATCTGTTGTAATTAAGTGTAGCGCAACCCGACATCGCGTGAAAAATACATTCATAATAAAAGTAAACACTGAGAATGAGATTTTTTAATGATAATTACACTCGAATATACAACACTCATTCACTACATAAACGGGAGAAATAGATATAAGTACTGGATACAACAAAGTGAATGAAGACTGACAACAGTGTAGATAACCTCAGACATACAAGTTCATGTGCAGAACATCAGTTAACCTGTTTATCTGATTACTGAGGTATCAACGTATAATTATTTCTGAAACATATACAAACTACAGAATGTGTAATTTATTTTAAAGCCAGTTATTTAGCTCGAAGTGTAAAAAACAACATGTTAACAGGACATAGATTGGATTAAAATATGCATGTTTCATGCACAATTGCATTGGTGCACGCTGATTAACTAATTCTTATCCAATCAACGCTAGTCGATACTTGAAGAACACTTTAGAATCTTCTCATATAAAAAAACTATCAATATACTAACGTTTCTCCTATAGTGCTTCTTACTTCCATCTAACCTTATTAATTGGAATATGATCTCTTTCCTGTTCAACTGTGTTCTGATTTGGGGATTTGTCGAGTGAATTGGCGTCCAAGAATACTGAGTAATAAGAATATTTATTTATTTATTTGAACACATAAATATTGGTGGAAGAGGGCACCAAAAATATATGCGCCACACAAAACAATGGGAATTTGAAGAGCAGAAGGAAAAAAGGTGAGGACCGTAAAGAAAAACGACAATAACGAACAGAATAAGGTAAGGTAGCGTAATAATAATAATGGGGGAAACGAAAAGGTACAATCAGAAGAAATCTATCAGTTAAGGAAGATACAGCCACTTTTTACGAAGAAAGTAAAAGAAGGTTACATCAAGATCGCCACTGGCTTCTATTCTGAGCCATATCTGATAACGTCTCTAGCCACTGTGTAGCACCATCTCTCAGACCCCAACCAGGGAGTCGTGAAGAACCAACACACGCCAGTCCTTTGCAGCTTTCTTTCATGCCACGACACCATGTCATGCACTGACCACCTCTCCGCTTCTTCCAACCAGTCTCAGAGTCGGCAAATAATGCACGACGTGGAATTCTCTGGGACGACATTCGGAGAACATGTCCAAGCCACCGAAGTCGGTGTTTCAAGATGGTGACACCAATTGAATTATCATCTCTGTGCCCGAACACACGATGCCGAACCTCTGCATTACTGACATGGTGTTGCCACTGAATGTCAGCAATCCTTCGGAGACAGCGATGATCGAACACAGAGAGTCGTCTAACGTCCTCAACTCGGAGAGACCAGGTTTCACAAGCATAGAGCAAAACTGCTCTCACCAACGCGTTGCAGATCCGACCTTTTACGGCCAGACTTACATCACGAAGACGCCAAAGATGGCCCACATTGGCATAAGCCGCTCTGGCTTTCACTATACGTGCATCGGTCTCATCACTCACGCCACCACCAGCGCTTATGCAGAGGCACGAACTTCTCGACTACTTCTATCTGCTCACCATCCAGAGTGAGTACAGGATTAGAATCCTGCCAGTCTTGTAGAAGTACTTTGCACTTCGACGGTGCAAAGCACATACCATATCTACGGACACTGATTGCCAACTGATTAAGCGCGAATTGCATGCCTTGGGCATTATCGCACAGTTAGACATATTGTCTAATAGGAATAACTGGGTTGTGTAATAAGAGAGAATTATATCACAACACCACTAATTTAAAAATGAAGTAAACTTGGACACATTAACACAAAACATTCAAAACAGAAATACGTACATCTACTCTAACTTGTTGACCCATCTCATAATCAATAGAACGAAAAAGAAATAAGGAAACCTTTTTTATTGAGGATGAGGTTTCAGAACCGCAAATCAGCCATTTAAAAGTGTCATATTTGGTCGATTCTCATGGGATTTTTTAAATAAACATTGGATATTAGAACATTCTTCAGTGAATCAACTCAACAAACTATGTTTAATACATTAAAATATAAAATGCTGCATTAATTGAAGTTTTGTCACAACATGCGAAGATGGTATACATAATTAAACGAACCTTTAACAACAATTAAAAGACATAAAGAACTTTTTCATACACCCATGAAATTTCCAATAAACAAGCGAACTGGGCTATTAAATTAGTCAGTCAGCTACAATGTAGGACCAAGCACATATATGCATCCGGCCAAGTTGCCATACCTCACTAATACAACAAGATGAACACCAAATTCATAGTAGTTACTGCAACAGTAGTAAAAGATTGCATATAACGATATAATACAGGGAGAAAGAATTAGTTCATAGAAAGATGTAAATCAATTTTAATCTCGTAGTTTAAAGGAAGACAGAGAGTGTATACACCTACTACATTGTGGTGGATTCTGAGCCATGTCACCCACAGTCTCCAACCATTAGTTACGATAGTCACGCAGACCCCAACCAAGTAGTCTGCATCTACCAACATGTCTCAGACTAAAAGTTAGTGATCTTTGTGACAGATAAAGAGCCTGAGAGATGTTTGAATAATGGAAATGAGGTGTATGATAAAAATAAGTGAAGAGAATTCATTGATATTCCCTACTTTAGGTTTTTTTATGACCTCAGTTCGCGTATTTACCGGAAAAACAGTATAAACACCACGCTATAGTCAAATGAAATGTACAATTCAAGATTTAACGTACACTTTTTCAAAATAAAACCAAACATAAACAAATTAAACTGTAACTAAACTGAAAATCGATTGTTCATAATGTTCACGGAACCATTTCACACTAACCTTTTAGTCTATTCGAAAAAACTATTTTTCTTTATAAATTACAAACTATAGATAATTCCTGTGATAATAAAAAGGATATAACTTTGACAAAGATGATCATAAAAGATAAAACAAAGTTGAAACAGATCTCAAACACATAAGACTTATCCTAGAACAAAAAGAAATTCATGGATTGTTAAAGGATGTACAATGTCCACTGCCTTGTAGATCAGACCTTTAGGTCGAAGGCTCCGAGTGTGACCCCCTAAGAAAACCACCTGCTTCGGTTTGGGCGCCCAGGCAGTATCATAGCCCTAGCATAAATCTAATGAGATTTGTGTGGCGCATATATATTTGGTGCGTCCTTGTACCAATATCTGTGTTCAAATAATAAAAAATTGATAATAATATGAGGAAAGGAATCAATATTGATTTGGGTGAAATTCCGTTACATGAAATTATTCAATGTGAACATTATCCATAATTTATGTTAAGTGGCAATTACTCAGTTTATAAATTCTAATTATTGTAACTGATGTATAATTGATTCACTTAAATTCTATCAAAGTCATCATTATCAAAGTTAACACTAATAAACTGAACTTCTCAGTTTAATTAGCGCAGTACGCAACAAGAAGACAAAGGTAGTTTTATTCACTTTATTGAAGTCAAAGTTGCAAAATATTTACATAGTGTACAGGTGTATCAAGGATACAATGAAACTAGTATATTCGGATTGATTTATTCGTTAGTTTATGAGGCGTACCAGCATTGTATGAGGATACTATGGATGATATTGAATTTTACAAACCAATACTATTTTGACAGTTCAAAAACAACAATCTGCATCCAAAAAAATTTGTGAGTCAACCTAAGAACAAGGTAGAGGATGTGGATAATTTGACACTAAATTAAAGCTATAGTGTCATTTATCCCACCAAGTACATATATACACATATACTCTAAACCATGACTCTACTATTTATTATTTGAGGGTTGAAGCTGGAAATATGATGACGGTTACCACCTACCGGACGCCCATACTGTGCAGGAATACTTCGTTTGGAGTAGCTGAAGAAGGAACTGAGTTATTTGTTATCTTAATAGCCTGAGAATGGGACCGTAGAGCTCAAATAGCAACTCCTTGAGATCAAACAGACGCGTAAGTTTATTACGATGAGTTAGCCCCACACTTTAAGACCTTACCATGGGCAACGGAAATATGTGACAAAGTGAAACGATCTGCTTCGAGGATTAATCTATTGTGGCCGTTCCGTTTTGATGTAGAAAAGCAAATTAGCTGTGGATGACCCTGGTTGCTTAAGGGAGATACCTTATAGCCAACAGTGAGACTTCGAGCTCAAACTTTTAGTTTGCCGATTTCATTCTTACCACTATCCAAGCGACCTGGATTCCGAGCATGGCAGGATTTAAATGAAAAAGTGTTCTGGTCAATATAGCTGGACTGGTTCATCACAATATTCGAACTCGACGACCAAGTTACAATACTATCTACAGTCGGATAACTGACAGCAATAACATTCATTACGAACTATACTGGAAATAAATAACATTGAATAATTGGTTAGTTGTAGTTTTATGACATTTAAGTCCTGCAAAGAGCATAATACTATTAAGTTACTGGAAATGCGAGAGCAGATTTCACAGGATTACCTTAAATACATTTCTAAGACTTAATTACGAAGTAAATCAGTTTGAGTTGTATTAATCTAACAGTAAAACTAATTACTACCATAACATGATGTTAATACGTTGCGAAGCACATAGCTAACTATAAGGAACTGATAATGTCCAATAAGAAATAATATGTGCACAAGAAACGATGGCATAATATGGCTAATGTGTTCATCTATCAACCACTATAGTTATGAACCCTATTTCGTTTAATTCGGTTTGGATAGCTGAGTATTACCACCAACCTTCAAACAAAATAAATTTGGTTCACAGTCAAGTACACATAAACCTGCATTTGGTGAGATGGGTTACATTATTTTTCACTGACATGCACAAAAAAAGATGTAGGGTACTCACCTGACACTTGACTGTTTGATTTTCTCCGACAACAGTAGCATCTGAAGTGTTACATATAATCTTACATAACTTTTCGGAGGAAGTATATACTTTGTCGATTTTACCAATTAATGAGCGATTTGAAGTTTGACTACCGATATATTTAAATTGAATTGATTGTAAGTCAGCTTTAGGACGTTTTATAAGATTTTGTGCTTCACAGATTTGACTAGGACAATCAGTATTTGGACGTTTAATCCGTAAAAATATAGACATAGTATACAAAATCTGCAAAATAGTTTTTGAAAATCAAAATTATGAGGTGAATTAATTTGGACAAGACATTTTCAAAAGAATTTTTCAGAGTTGGTTTATTTATTGATCTTCATTAGGGATATTGAGAACAACAATCAAACATGAGACTAAATGTTTCTACAATTCGACTTATTTGTACTTAGTCGAATCTTGGTGAAACGATAATCCGTGCTTTTGTACGTGATTTTTCATCCTCTTTCATAAAATATGTACTGAATTGGCTATGACCACGTTGGACGAGACCGTTTTAGAAAGGATAATGAGAGTGAAAGAAATGCGATCAAACCTGTGTATTCACTCTCAGATGAATGATTCTTTAGATTATTTCGTGGAGTATAATAGTAGGGTTAAAGTGGGGGGTGAGGTGACATGAGTTATTCAGTATGATACAAACCATGGTTAGGTGGCTTTTTATTCGTTTATAAGCTAGGGAAAATAGATTCAGATGATAGGGTTTACCTTGACAGAGTTTTCTGATTGATCCTATCTCATTTTGTTGAACGCTTCCGCATTTGTTGCGAAAAATTTACATACATTTTAGGTGTGTAACTGAGCCTCCACATACCCTGATACGGCCAACGGTGGGGAGAGTCAGATCTCCCTTTCGAATTGCTCTCACACGGCCACGTGCATTCAACTACTGACAAGGAAGTCCTACTTAATGCATTCTCGCGCCACAGGTGCTGTTTACGAAAAGCGAAAATCCGGCAATTTAACCGGGTTGGTGCATATGGGGGGTCCACCTAGGGGAGTTGGAAAACCCTCATTCCAAACCAAAGGTGTATATGTGATCCAGTATACTGAGGGAACAAATGGAGTATGAACCTACTGTTGGTCACCAGTTACCATGGGACCGCATCTGTTTACGTTGCTTCACTTCCTTGTGGGTCAGATTTTTCAGTTAAAGGCTCGGAGTGTGGTCCCCCAAGAAAACTGCTTGCTTTGTTTTGGGCACCTGGACAGTATCATAGCCCACACATAAATCAAGTGACTTGTGTGGCGCATATGTATTTGGTGCCCTTTTCTACCACTATTTATATGATCAAATAGAAATAAAAAGAGCACAACAAAATTGTGGATTTCAAGATGTGAGTAGATGCATACTCAGCAGCTCATGTCAACCTAATCCTTACCTTAAGCCCACTATTGCACTTACTGATACAAACCCTGAAGAAAAACCTATCAACGAAGTTTCACAATTGTGAGAGAAGACTTGTAATTACCAATCTTACTGCTGTAATTCCTCGCGATGCATCCTGACCCCTCAATGTTAAATAATTTTACTTAATTTTATCTCAACATTAACGTCTACTGATCTTTATAAACAAACTAATTTCATCTATTTGGCTAAACAGATTTCTGGCATTATAAATGATGTCAGTTCGTGATGAAAACCCCATATATAATTCCTAACTAAGGCAAATTACAACAATTATTGCGAACTGGATAATAAAAGCACAAGTAACACTGGCTGCAACCAGTCACTACAATATATACGGATGTTTGGAGAACGTACAGACTCATACATAGGTTAGGTTATGTGCATCGTGTCATTATCCACAAGTGACATTTTGTGTACTCGACAACCGGAGTGCACATAAACAATACTGAAGCTATGTGGTCGAGGGTGAAAAAGTTTTTGAGACTTTATCATGGTTCCAGATACCGACTATTCTGTAGACGTGTGGACGATTTTCTCTACTTCATGCATTACGATTTTAGAACCTCTGAACCTCTTTCTAACCTTGACAAGTTTTTGAACCACGTATAAGTGTATCCACGATATTTCTTTGGTTTTGTATGACATTTTTACTCTATACTTACTGTTCGCTGATTGGCTAATATTCTCAGGGTCACTTAAAATTCGTTCAAAGGTCGTCTATAAATTAGAGTCTAGCCTTCCCTTCCTTTATTGTCAGTTCTCATCCCAATCTTTCCGTTCTGGGGAACTTGGGTTTTCCCCAAAGTCGTAAGAAATGTGGTAGTTTTCCCCCGAAGTTTGGGGAAATTTAGGGGAAACAGCAAAAAACCCTAAAAAATTTTTCGATAACGATCTCCCCAAAGTACGGAGATTGTGGTTGTGCTCTCACTTCTCATTCCATTATAATAATTACCCATACAGTCAGTTAAGTAAATCTCTCATAATTCCCTACCATAACCATCAACTGCGAATCATAATTCAAATTTATCACACTGCTTTACAACCCTCATTTAGTCCTAGTTACTAGATTTACACTATTAATATCACTTAAGCGTTGCTCAAAGGTCGATCAAAAATTATAATTTGACACACCAGGCCGCTCAGATACTTATTCGTAACCCATAAATGTCACTTCTTCTTATTTTGGCTTTGTAGAGGTTCGCGTTAGCCTGAAGGTACTCCGCGTACTGGAGCATTATGCGGAGTAGAATGAGGGTTGTGAAAGAACGACAGGAAAGGTAAGTCACTGACAAAGCAAGCGCACAAAATGCACTTGAGGCCATTAACGAAACCAATTAACAACAATCATCAGTCATAGAAGCATTAAATCAAGAAAAATATTTGAAAAAAACTACAAGTAATTAGTTACCCATGTACAAAACTGAATTGCACATATTCCCGCCAACCTTTCACCAACCTTGTCCTTCAATTTTAACATTTTAAAACGACAAGAATAATAGTATCTTGCGAATTTTCAACACTTTTGTTACAAGTTTATGTAAGCCGATAAAGTTCTTTGCACTCGGTTCTTGTTGTTTTAGTACGATTCCAGATATTTGGTACTGTTTGATTGATGGTGTTCTAGGCACTCAAGTGTATTAGTTCTAGTCAGTGTGGCTGTATATTTGTATATCTTGCAGTTTGAAAGGTGTTTTCTTATATCAGTGGTTATCAAAGTACCAGGCAGGAGGCCGCTTGATCGCCATGTGGAAATAATAAAGCGATGATACGAGTACTAAGACAAAATGATTATTTTGAGATTTATTAAGTAATTTGCTTAATTGGTAATATGAAGGAAAGCGGAAGCAAGAGAATGCGGGAAGATACGGTTATTTTAATCAGAGAAATAGGAAGAAGTTACCGATATGCAGTGATGATAACTGTGTTAAAGATGTCAAAGGTATTTGGAGTTTGACAACGCCTTCACTATTAACACATTTATAATCGAAGTGTACTAACCCAGTCAAAACAGAAGTCAGAAACGAAGTGGTTCGAAGACATATTTGGAAGACCATCGATGTATCGGCAAGCGTTCAGTCTAAAATGGCCAACAGTTGCGAAGCATGCATAGCATGTCGTACCCAGTCGCGATTTGATACTGAAGATGCCACAGGTATTCGGAGATTGACAACGCTTTAGCCGGTAACACCTTCTACTATGAGTCGTACCCACCAAGTGAGATCAAAAGACAGGAGCGAGGAGGTTCGAAGATATATTTGGTAGGCTATCAATAAATCGAGGAACGTCTGATATAATCTGGCTAGCGATTGCAGGGGTTGTTGAGCACGGCGTTCCTACTCGTGATCTGGTGCAGATGCATGATCGAGCGCCTTCAGCTAGGTGAGTTCAATATAACTAATGTGGTCAGAATCCAATAACTAAGACTTACAGAGCTATTTATTTTCGGGATTGATTTACAGCTACAGATGCCTGACCGTGCACTTTCGGCTAGGTATGTCCAATAAAAGTAATGAGGTCAACATCATTGTCGGGAACTTCAGGGCTATTTATTTTGGGTATTTGTGAGACATGCATCAGACATAGCTGGCTTGTAAGGGGAACGGTTATCCATGAATGGGTAGGAGTTGGTCGAGTCCCCACTTAAATATATACACTGATGAGGCTGTAGTCATTTTGGCTGAGTGAGCATTCCAAGAGACGACAACTCTTGATGGGAAAACGTGAGAGCTTACCTGGGTGTTCGCTCTTTGATGTACAATCTCCCCAGGGTAGCCTTGAGGAGCGTAGTAATTATGTTCTGGTAATGTGCTCGTGTTAGGGTGGATTAGCTAACTTAAAACTTGTTTTCTGCCACCATCAAGTCACATCATGTTCACCTACGGCTCAACGCGAATAGTTCCAAGGGTCGAAGTCTGTTCGTGTAAGATTTACGTCCTAGGAATATCACACACTTGGTTTTCCGCCTCTGTACTTGGTCTGAGAGATTTAGATCTCACTCGAGGAGAGGAAGCGCAACAATATTGTGAACTTCGACGTGTGGCTGTCAGTAGGTGTTTAACAGTGTTAGGAACAACTGTGGAGTGATTGTGCTAAGTTGTCTTCGCATAAAGCAGAGAGTCGCGTTCGCCTTGACGGCATCCCCCATGTAGTATGAGTGGTGCCTAAGCTCTCCGAAGCTGCAAACCTGAGATTGCGCTCTGGAGAGACAATCTCAAGTGGATTTCCATAGACGGCACAAGTGTTTTTTGTCAAATGAAGCAGAACGTTTATGACATCACAATTCGGCAGGTCAAGTTTTAGCGCGTTATCTACAGCCTATTCCTCCATAACTGTAAGTCCCTTTAGAAAATACCTGTGCCCTCTATGAAAATCCGCTCGAGATCGTCTCTTCAGAGTAAAAATCCTCCTCAAACTACAAGATATATAAATATACTGCCACACTGACTAGAATTAGTATATTTGACTCTACACTGTCTTTTGAAATCGTTGATAAGGATAAATGATCACTATAAATACTCAATTTAATGGAACCAGAATTACAAGACTTAATATTAGTTGCAGCTAGATGAACATTAGTATTACAAACTGACTGAATATGTCCAGTATCACCATATTTAAAGCACTTAGAATTACGAAATTTACATGAATTAAAAGAGTGGAAGCTGGTGTAGAATCCAAACTACGATTTGGATAGATGAATAGCCCTCTAGGTACGTTAGACACGCGCCCTTGCCCGTCAAAATCAAAACAAGTAATCGGGTAAATAGCGGTTCTATAACTCATCATTAATTTAAATGTAAATCGTTACCTAAACAAATATTACCACCCGGCTATTCAACCAATAATTGTTCAATCAATAAAATCTAAATTACAATAAATAAAGGAGTTGATGAAAGATGAGGCAAAATTACCAGTCACAACAAATGAACGTTATTCTATCCTGACTGGATAGAACACACACAAAAGGAGGAGCAAATCAATATGGCTACCGCTAAGAACAAGTGTCAAGTAAAACAACACAGATGCAGTTCGGTAAGAAACACAAACTTAGTGAATGCGTGAGAAAAGCAAAAACTGTAATAAAAATACAAGTATTAACAATTCAAATGTAATCAAAAGACAACAGTGTACAACTAAGGGGATCAATAGGAACAAAGTGTAAGTATATACATGGAGGGATTTTCACCAACACAAAAAACATTCAAATTGGTCTTACAGCTGCCACAGGACAAACATTGACCAAACTTGTGCCTATCTTCGTAATGTGTATCTCAACTCTTCAATGAATTATCTGCATAATTTTGAGTATGCACTGGGTTGTGATGACAAAATATAGTGGAATTTTTATTTCCTCATAAATCATTTTACGAAATCTTCCTCCTTTACCACATTCAAAATTTGTATACTTAACATAGTCCAGCAGTAGTCCCTTGAGAGTTGCATAAGGAAGCGAAATGTGCTTTTCTGGTGAAGCTCGAGTTTCTAATAAGGTGTAAGTTTCTTTTCCGATTTGATGTGATGGAAGGAAAAAACAATTTTCGATTAATTTACTCATCATGACTTTTATTCAACATTACTTCCCTTCTAATTCAATATGAGGATCATTCACTGTAGTAATTGTTTTCTTTTGTCGTATAATATTTTCTTCAGTATAATAAACGATATTCTTGTATTCAATTGACATGAACTATGCTCTATATGTGATTTGTTATAACTCTAAGTATTCCTCATACATGTGATTTCATCCTAATTATTAGTCAAAATGAGTGTACGAATCAATATGTAAATGAGTGTATTTTAAACTGTTTCGATCATCGTTCGTTGTCGTGTTTGGGGCTAATAAATCATCACTTATACCAGTCTTTCTGTTCTTACTTTCGCATCGTGGGAATCGCAGAAGTCCCTCGTTCCTAGTATAAGTGATCAGAGGCTTTTTTCGGCACAACAATTGCGACGACCAAATATAAAACGATGAAAGTGAGAAAATGTGCCACAATATTAACATCCTCAATATCTTTTTTGGTAACAGCCCAGATTTCGACCCTTTCAAAGTAATCCTCAGAAGCATCAAAATCTGAATGCATATCCAACCGTTTCATCACAGGCTCCATCGCGACGCCAATAATTAGGAGTGAAGATGGCACAGGTTCGACAACGCTTTTACCAGTAACACCTTCCAATATAACTCGTACCCACCAAGAGAAATCAAAAGACAGAATCGAGGAGATCAGAAGTTGTGTTTGACGATTGCAAATATATCGGAATTGTCTGATCTAGTCTGGCTAGCGATTGCAGTAGATGTTGAGTACGACGTTCCCACACGTGATCTGGTGCGGATGCATGACCGAGCGCCTTCAGCTAGGTGAGTCCACTAAAACTAATCTGGTCAGCATCCAATGTCGAAAACTTACAGAGCTATTTATTTTGAGGATTTATTTACCGCTACAGGAGTATTTGAATTATAGTATAAACTAAGAATCCCGCAAATGGATCAAGAAGTACTAGATAACAACAAACGAATGTACTGTATTTAGAATTCGAAATCAAGCATTTAACAAGTACAAAGGAATCATTAGTTCATTCAAACATCACACTTATGGAATAATAAATTAGCGGACATCACTATTGTTATCCACACATAAACTTCAATGGTTAGTTGAAAACAGTATGGTTAACATTTGTTTCGATTTAAGTAGAAATAGATGTATAATAACGTATTTTTATCGGTTCCATACGATCAGTGTTTGATGAGCCTTCACTCTACATATATCATTACTGCATTTTGAATTTTCAGTCTAGTTGTCGGTCATTTCATCTTCATCTTTATGTTTTATTTTGGATGCTGGTTTAAAGTTCAACAAATGTTAGACAATAATCGCCCAACTACGAGTATCAAAGTACTACAGAGGTTAACAGAACGATATAGCTGCTTAGCTTACATGGGAACTACCAAATTCAATAGCTTTCTAGCCTGGTTCATTACAAATTGATAGCCAGCTTTTTAGTATAACCTATATTGCTAACTAGGTTTCATCAGGCATAGTTATATATAAATTTGAATAGAAAGAAGGAACAACATAGAAATAGTCAAGCAAAATGTTATATTTGTTTACCCAATGTGATTTCTTAATTTATCTACCCTGATCATTGTTAGCATTGACGAGTTGTGATAAACAATTCAATGATCATAGTAACCATTTTTCTTGGCTTGAGTTTGCTCCGTATAACAAAAATACATCGCGTATGATTCAGTCTTATTTCACTGAACCATTACAAAAAGATGTTTAATTCATGAACTTAACTTATTTTCATCAAGTCTATAAGGATATCAGTCATATTATCATGACAGCCTTAGTGACATCTGAATTAACGTTCCTCATATAATATTAAGACTTAAGTTATTAGATCTGGTATGGCGAATAATGTTAGTTGTTTGAAAAAGGGAGGATAAAAGAACACACCCTACAATAATGAGATTTGCAATAGCATGAATGATTTATAAGTACTAGCCATGGTTATTAAGAAAAATACCAAAATATTGATTGATTAGTAGTAGTCACATTTTAGACAAACGGCATCTAGGTCAAACTGAGTCACAATATGGGGCGTTTAACGAAAAATACGTTTGATCTATTGTTTGGTTATGGGCATAAATAATAAACCTTTGAATGTATTGAATGATAAGAAAGGAACGGATTTCATTCAAATCCAGTCACACTTAAAAGCATTACACGAAAGTCATTGAAGTTATCTATCAATACCATAAATAGTATATTGAGGAAGCTGAAATCTTTTCATTGCGTGCTATTTGTACGGAGCTTGTGAATAAGAAACGTTCTTAATTTTCTTTTTTCTAATTTAAAGATTCTAACCCAGCTAGTAAGGAATGCTTAAAAATCTAGGAAGTGACCTACTTGATGTAACTGTATGATGATTGTAAACTGATAACAACTATGAAGTAATCTTTTGTATACGTTTGGTTTTTATTGACCACTTTCAACCCTGTTCTACCATTCATTAATCTCATGTGAATATATAAAATCAAGCATATGTGTAAAAATGTATTAAATGAAACCAAAAAGTTGATTCTAATAAGTTGGTGCTCTCGATAACACGCATAATGACGAGAAATATCTAAAAGAAGTCTCAAACTACTTAATATTTTATAAGTAGAATGTGAGCAAAAGATCGCGGTAACTATGGTAACATTGGGCTGCAATTAAACGAAACTCGATCACGTAAACGTGGCTGCCTGCTTAGCGATCAATCAGAATGAGGCAGGAATTATTACATCTAACATCTTTGTAAGCAATGGCGATCGGCTGTCCTCGTTCTGTGTTTTTTTTTCAGCTATTTCTTTTGTGTAGCTGCATAATTTAATGTTTCAGTGTGCTAAAATGCGGCAGTTATTGTAATATTCTAAATGTTGGTGCAAATTTTCTTAGATTCAGTATTGTTTCCTGGGTTTTTGCTGCTGCTACTAAAGTTGATGTACTTCTTCATGCAAGCTGGCTAGTCTTATATTATAAAATGTTAATCTGTTTTGCTTTGAGTATTTTTTCAGATATGGGGAACCGAAGTTAGTTTCTTTTTTTTGCTAAAATAGGTGTTGCTGCCGTATGGGACTTTAACTGTCTGGTTATTTAATAAAAAATACATTGTAAAATGATAAGTTCTATGATTACATGAACGCAGACATGACTTTTATTACACTGGGCAATACATTAGGTTTACATGGAAACGTTGCGGATAAATCCATCCTAACATTATTCTAAGTCATTGAAAAGAATAGAAAGAATTCATATTGATAAGATATAACTAAATGAAGTATCCACATTTTAAGTGGTGAGATCATCATTTATGGATGACTTTTTTAGAAAGACTAAAGTGACCTTACGGTATCTCACTTACTTACTACGGTCAAAAGACGATTATAAATTAATTTGAAGAATGAAGATCAAGATTTAAGGTTAAGAGTTAAACTAAAGGTTTTCATTACTAGATGACTGAATTCAAATCGTTCCATCTTTAATTTCATTGGTTCGTTCATAAATTATAACCATGCCTATAATTTATTCTATTGTTAGATTGAATAACAAATGGAACTTGAGATGATTGTTCCCACTTGAATTTTTAGTTAGTTAAAGTAGTAGTACCTATAAAAATTTTTGCTCTGGTTGTTAGAAGGGGCATCGGCCTCGTGGCTTCCGAAGGAGCTCGTCTTTCACCATGAAGCGTCATAATTCTTCTAAATGAAGACCTTCTAACTCCCAGGGCAGAGTTAAAATGGTTTGGATTATTTTTTCTGATAAGCGTTTTTTTAGCGAGTTAGTTATCTACGGGATGGGGACGCTAACCCCATGCCCAACCCTCCTCCTTTACCCTGCATTACGAGGCAAGCCCTAACTTGGAATCCTGAAGGGAAGCGAAAAAGAGGAAGGCCAAAGAACACATTGCGTCGGATAATGGAAGTAGATATGAAAACGATGAATTACAACTGGACGGAGCTAGAAAGGATTGCCCAGGACAGGGTTGGATGGAGAATGCTGGTGAGCGGCCTATGCTCTTTCACGAGGAGTAACAGGCGTAAGTAAGTAAGTAAGTAAAGTAGTAGTAGTAGTAGTAATAGTCATTATCCTAAAGAAATATCCCTTTTTTTAGTCACAGATCATGTGTTGCCATTAGAAATTCTTGTGACTCAGATATGATCATAAGATAAGGTATAGAGACTTTGTACTAATTGTTGGATAGATTAATCATTACCCTATTTTCCCTTAGTTGTTTACATTTATTCTCTTAAAGAAGATATGTACGCGTACATTTGTGGTGTATCTGTATCATAGTATTCAATATGTGTACAATATATAATAAATTTTTCATTCATTTAGTGAATAAATACTATATGTTAAAGTATAGTTATCATTAAGGATTTCATTTTAGGCTATAATTTTCACATTCTTCATTCTACAATCTTTTATGTGTTACTATGTCCTATTCATAGAAGACATAGGTACATAATTTTAGATGACTGTAATGAAATCCACAGTAAAAGTTATGCTCTAATGTACATTACTTACTTACTTGCGCCTGTTACTTCCAATGGAACATAGGCCATTCAACAGCATTCTACAACCCACTCTGTCCTAAGCCTTCCTTTCCAGTTCTATCCAATTCTTGTTCATTCTTCTCATGTCTATCTCCATTTCTCAAAGTAGTGTGTTCTTTGGTATTCCTTTTCTCCTTTGACCATGAGGATATCATGTGAGGACTTTTGTTGTGACGCAGTTGTGTGCTTTCCTCAATATGTGTTCTATCCACTTCTAACGATTCTTCCTGATGTCTTCCTCTGATACAATCTGGTTTGTTCTCTTCCACAGTAAGTTCTTGTTGATAGTGTCTGGCCAACGGATCCGAAGTATTTTGTGTAGACAATTGTTAATAAACACTTGTAACTTCTGGATGATTGCTTTCGTAGTTCTCGAAGTTTACACCTCATACAGTATAACTTTCTTGATATTTGTATTAAAAATCCTGATCTTGGTGTTGGGTGATAGTTGTTTTGAGTTCCAGATGTTCTTCAGTTGTAGATATGCTGCTCTTGCTTTGCCGATCCGCATTTTCATATCTGTATGAGATCCACTGTGGTGATCAATGATGCTGTCCAGATATGTAAATGCTTTTACATATTTCACAGCCTCTCCATCAAGTGTGATTCGATTGGTTCATGTTGTGTTGTATCGAAAAATCTAGTTTTTCACTTTGTGTATGTTGTAACCGACTGCTGCCGAGGATGCTGTTACACTGGTTGTCTTCTCCTGCGTTTATTGTTGCGTGTGCGATATAATAGCCATATCATCTGCAAAGTGTAGATCGTCCAGCTGCATCCTAGCTGTCCACTGTACCTCATGCTTCCCCACAAATGTTGACATCTTCATGATCTAATCAATCACCATGATAATAAATAACAGACATTACTAACCTACTAAATGAATGGAAAAACGAAATGAAAATACCGGATATTGGACTTTTATTAAACATTAGTAAAAAGATTGTTTCCCTGTTATAAACATTTCTGCGTTATTTCGTAACACATATATTCTCCCTTGACAACTATTCAGGTTTAACCCTGAATAATTTTAATATATACATCTACCATGGTACATATGTCTATCCATTCCCTGTATTTCTTCTTGTAACTTTAATAAGTAATATATATGGCGAGATTATAATTGATGGACTAACCAATCAGATTTACAATAACAGATCTTAGAATTTGGCGCAAAATCAATTCATCCATTTGGCTAAATAGACTCTTGACATTATAACTGATGTCAGTTGGTGATGAAAACCCTCAATGTAATTTCTAACCTTAACCATCAACTATAAATCACATTCCGTATTCTTCAAATTGTTTTATAACCCTCATTTGATCCTATTTATTAAGTGTACATTCTTAAGGTCACTCTTAGCGTCATTCAAATGTCGTCCATAAATTATAGTCTCATCCATAAGTGTATTAGCAATTATTGTATCTTTAATTTGCTTGTCTATTGTATACTATTAACATGTATGAAGTATATGTAACCTAAACACAATTACTATTCTATGTTAAATCAATGTAATTTTTCAATAGAATTTATATGAAGTAAATATAATCTAGATTTCATCTAACCTCATCAATGTTTAACTGGAGTTCACATGAGTGGCGTTATGAAGGTGTTGTGTGGAAGAGGGAAATAATCATTATTTATGATCAACTTATGCTGTATCGATCCACTCAGATATATATATATATATATAAACATATCATAATTATAATCAAAGAGGGGTTTTGTGGATATTATAGTTCAAATGAAGCTAAACATGAGAGCACTGAAAGGCCATTTTGTCCTATTTTGGGACTCCTCAGCAGTGTTCATCCACGATCCCGCCTCTCGACATTCGAACCCAGGACAATGTTGGATGTGTCACTCCATTTCGTGGATTGGTTGAAATTAGACATTAACACCATTTGATGCCGACTCAGTGGTCTAGAGGTTAAGCGCTCGCTGGTGAGACTAATAGGTTCTGGGTTCGAGTCTTGCGAGGCTGGGTCATAGATGGGCACCCCTAAGGGTTCCCATACTAGGACGAAACGGTCGTGCAGCGCTTTCATACATGTCATTCGTTCATATATATATATCGTAATTAATTAAACCCTAAAAAGAAATCAATAAACAACGGGATACTAATCAAAACATTTAAAGACAGTTTTATAAGCAAAGATGGATAGTAGCTAGCAGTGGAACCAAGTTTGACGCTCGTTTCGTCCTATTTTTGGACTCATCAGTTGAATATATCTGCATCTCAGAATTGATGTTCACACCGGGACTCAAACTCAATACTATTCGCTTCAAACACCATCACATTATCAACTTAGCTTCTGAATCCTGATAGCCATTCGCTTGTGTAACACACTAAGTGAACAATAGTCTTTATATTTATTATGAAAACACAATATTTTCATTATTAAATAATTCATAAATTACAACTGACCTTATTCAATTTTAGGTTGATCATTTCTTTTTCCATTAAACAATTTATTACAACATAAGTTAATCATTTTATATACAAAATATGAAGCAGAAGAAGAAAAGGAAAAGGTATGACCATACAACAACATGTACATATATCTATCTCATAAAATCATAATAAAAGTTTTATTATATTCCCCATGGTTTCAGACTTGAAATACACTTTGATAAATCTTTACACATACACACACACATACGTACATACATACAAACGCACGCGTATATGGTACCATGTATATTTATGTCAATCAGTTAGGGTTTGTTTTAATGAATCTAAGAATTTTATTCAGTGGTTCTGTTACTACCAGTAGATGTCTGTTGTATAGATCGGATAATAATAGTAATTATTATTATTATTAAAACTGTCTTTAACTTTATTTTGTATTGCTTGCATGTATCTTCCCGTTGTTGCTTAGGTCTACAATTGATCAGTCATTTATTGGCATATATTCATCCTGTGAGGATTGCTTCGATATTGTCTTAAGTAACAAGCCCTCCAAATACCCTGGTACGGCCCAGAGTGACGAGAGTCAGATCTGCCTCTCAAAATCCTCTCAGATGACCACGTGCATACAACCACTGACAAGGAAGTCCTACTCATTGAGTTCTCGCGTCACGGGTGTTGTTAATAAAATTGAGAGGAAAAAAAGAGAATATCCAGAGCCTTAACCAGGTTGGTGGATATGGAGGATCCAACTACAGGAGTTGGAGGACTGTCATTCCAAACCAATGGTGCATATGAACACTAGTATCCTGAAGGAACAAATGGAGTATGAACCTATTGCTGGTCACCGTCTACCATGGGACTGCATCTCTTTACATTGCTTCACTGCCTTGTGGATCAGACCTTTGGGTCGAAGGTTCAGGGTGTGACCCCCTAGGAAAAACACCTGTTTCGGTCCGGGCACCCGTACAGTATCCCAGCCCTCACACAACTCGAATGATTTATATGGGGTAAATCTATTCGGTGTCTCCTCGTACCAATGTTTATGTGTTTAAATAAATAAATCACAAGCACTATATGCAAAGATGGATGGTGGCCAGCAGTGGAGTCCAGGACACGCGTTCCGTCTTATTTCGGAATTGTCAGCTGGATGTAAGGTAATATCAAGGCGATACGCATAGTGTGCACATATGCAAATGAGAGACTAATCAACTGCAGTACTAAAAACCAATGGGAAGATGAAAGTAAACAATACAAAGTGAATTTAAACTTCACCTCATTGCATAACCGGAACTACTGAGTAAGTAACGCAATGATGTTTGAAACGAAGGGTACTGGGTTCGAGTCACAGAGTGAACATCAACTCTGAGATGCAGGTACATCCAGCTGACGAGTCTTAATTGAGAAGAAACACGCGCCGAATTGAATTCCACTGCTAGCCACTATACATCTTTAGATATATATATATATAATTATAGGAAGAAGTTTAATTAAATAGTTTTCTCGAAGATCAATACACTTTACAGATACAGATTGATAGTGTGTAATCAAAAAATGACTAACTATTAGTAGTTAGATTCGTTCTAAGTTAAATGTTGATACTAACCGGTGAATAATGCTTCAATCATTCACCAATTAACGAAGAATAGATGAATAGTAACTATTAGGAGTTATTTATGGACTCTTATTATATATAATCTTATTGGATAACTATTAAGTAACTATTGTGATGTGTACTACTGATGTCGAAAGATATAAGTAGTATGTATCATGAATCAAAAGTGGAATATCTGATGACCGAGGTTTAATAAGATCGAAGAGAAAAGAAGAGGAGGACAGGGGATGATTCGTGTGGAAAGGAGGAAACAATGAATTCTGAGATGATTGATTGACATTTTGATAATGAAGTATGTACTTTATGTTTTTCAGATTTTACTAAGATGTTCTGTAATTTGTGGTCACTTACATTCGATTGTCCCCACTGGTGTTCTCGTTCACTACACTATATCGCATATATATTCATATTCCCTTTATTACAAGCTTTCATTGGACTTATTGGAAACTATTATACAACTTACTATTTTTAATTTACTCTCAATTTATCAGTTACAGTCTCATACACTCATAACGACCTTTGACTTGATCTTCTCTAATTGTTATTTTGTATTTTACGGTATGATCTGCTTGTATATAAACTGCGTATCTCTGAAATAAATGGTTCATATAGTAGAAGCTTTGTTCTGGATTCAAACAGGCAAGGCTAGGAGGAAGGATCAGTCAGGACTCAAAGTTGACTCTAGTCTGATCGTATTAGTTTATACGTCATTGATCTGATCAATAAGTAGGTGTTTTAATTGGCGATCTTATCATATAATAAATTAACAAATCACAGGTCATAACAGTTCTATGCATATGGTAACTTACAATAAGTAATTCCATTTTTGTTATCATTTCCTCGGAACACTTGGTTTACGTGGATTCATTTACATCTTCATGAGACATTGATGCTCAACTTGAACATTGAATTTCACAGAATCTATTGTGTTAAGGAATTACAAGTGATTTAAACAGTAATAGAATATAACCATTTTATATGTTACAATCTGATTGTTTAACATGGTAGTTTGTCAGAGTTTATTAATTCTTCCGAACAGTCTTGAATAAGTTAATGACTATCTGGAATCTGTAGCGTTTTTGGTAATGTGTTATCATTTGAAGTAATAGCTACTGAGTTCGCGTTTCAGTTTGAATATCAATATCGGGATACAGATACATGCACTCAACAAGTCCCAAACAAGACGAAATGCACATCCTGGATCCAATGCCTAACTAAATAGCAAATATATTATAACTTATAATGAGACGGTACATCGGGTGTATACTCTCAGAACGCACATATAATAACAGAGATTGATCAGTTACTGCAATGAAAATCAGCAAATGGAAATTATAAACTCGTACCAAACTTGGATTCTTACTAAACACTCAGGACATCTCTTACAAAGGAACTTTACAGTTAAAGGCCACTAAGCTATTACAGAAACTGTATTCATATCTGAGTAGACAATATTGTTTCAAACTACATGTTCATCAGACTTTAATATATGGTTATATTAATATGTAAATATTTGAAGAGTATTATTGTATTTGAAGAGATTACGAAATTACCTAAAGTCGGAGAACGGAACGAAGGATCAGTGACACAACGTCAAGACAAGCTAAACTATTCACTGAGCCCCAGCTCTGCCAACTAGAAGGAGAATGCAAGATTCAGACGAGGGAAGATTATATTCTACAGGCAGTTGGAAGCACATATGAACAAAGCACACAACTCAAGCGTATATATACAGTATACAAAGTTTCAAAAAACAGCTTATCAAGAAAGGAAATGAACTAATGATATTTAGGGTTCTTCCAAGGGGGGAAATACAATCTGAAGGTAACAATAGGCTTTCTTGACGCGAAAACGAGACATTGAAATCTCCAAGATAAAGTTACAGAAACAAGACATTTACTAAGTGATTTCTTAGGTACAGACATCACCAACAAGTATGTTAAACTAATCAAGAAGATTTGTAAGTCAGTATATATGTAAAATGTACTAAGTGGATAGTAAGACAACAGATGTGCAATTAGTGAAAGAACTAATGAACAGTTGTAATTAATATTTCAGCATTTGAAGCATATCAAAAACCTGGGAAAATTAGCTTATTAAAATTAGATGATAAGAAGTATACGAATAATCATTTTCAATATGTAAGTAGGGAAGAAGAGATACAAAATGGAGGGGGGGGTTGCTAAGGCAACAAACAAAGGATAAGAAGAATTAATAAGATTCGTTGAGAGGGTTTTGTGTAAATTGGTTTAATCTATAAATACTATCTTAGCTAGAATATTGTTAGGAAAGTCAAGGCACCGGATAGTTGTTTCTTCCTAGTTTGAGAAAACTGAAGAGTATTTACCCACAACCCTCATCGACGATTGAACCGATGACAACTTATGATGAATCTCGTATAGAAATTAAACCGATCTCCACAAAATGTTTCATTCAATTTATAATCGTACAATCAACAGGTAGTTACTTCAAAATGAATTCTTGAAGTCCCAGTGATATATAATGGCGCAAAAGATAGATGTATAAGACTGAAATCTGTTTATTCATCAAGACTTCTTAATCTGAAACTTTATGATCATCTTTATCAAGGCCTTGAAATGTTATCATCTATAGCCAATGGAAATCCCGTTACAATTCCCTGAAACATTCTTCATAATATTGTTAGCTCGAATCCCCGTATAGTTTGGCTTATATATAGGAGACAAGACCACAGGAACAAAATGGAAGTATCTAATAAATCATTTTAAATACTTTAGTTTTACCTCTATTAGTGTCACAAATATGATAAAATTCAGCTGTGAAATAAGTGTTTCGCTGAGTGTTGTAGCGAGTCTACTATAATTTATAGACGAACCAATCAGGTTTACGATAGTAAATCATGAATTTTAGCGCGAAACTCATTCATTCATTTAGCTAAATAGAGTTTTGGTATGGTAGCTGATGGTAATTCGTGATAAAAACATTAAACCTAATTCCTAACTGTAAATCCTCATCCTAATTACTCGCACTGGTTCATAACCCTCATTTAGCCGTAATTTGTAGATGGACATTCTAAAAGTCTTTTTAGCGTCACTCAATAATCGTCCATGAATTATAGTCTTATCAATTTTTTGCAGCTATAACAGGAAAGGTACTCGTAGAGAATTGAGGGATATTAGGAATTGATGAGGGAGGCTGAATAGGAATACAGTGATCTTGAGTGTTGTTAGAGGTATGAGAGCGATCCTCACTTCTTGGTTCCTCTGGAGGTACCTGGTCTTAGTGACCTGAGAACGTGACCGCAGTGACCAAGGGACAACTGCTTGAGGTCGGTCACACACACGGCCTTTTTATGAGTAATTTTCGTGTTAGCTCCTCACCTGTTGAGACCTTACCGCCGGAAACGGAAATCTGTGGGATGAGGTGAGGTGTGCCTTTCTACGGTCAACCTTTTCTAACCCCACCCATCCTTGTGGGAAAGCAGCATCACTGTTATGCTGGTTGTCTGAAGGAAACACCTTACTGCTGTCACATCTCTGTACAGTCAGTAGTACGACTTTGCCCTTAGACCTTAGGTTTGCGGCTTCTAATCTTACCGTTCATCAACCGACCCGTCTAGCATGGTAGAACCTTGAAGAACGATTCTCACAGCCAGTATAACTCGATTGATTCATCACAATAGGCAAGCTCAACCACCACGTCAATGTAGCAATTCTTGTACAGAATTATTCAATGTAACATATATATTCATAGTTCAATAATGAAATTATAAAGTAACATTAAAGGCTTGTTTTATTTTCTCATAAAAATGTTCATAAAGAAAGAAAGAAACAAAGAAATAATACACTGATTCATCTAATACAACATAAATTATCCGGTTGTTTCAATCGCTTGTTACTACCGTGTATGACAGAGACTTGTATTTTACTTAATACATACATAATTACTATGATGTTTAATTCAATTTGATTAATGTAGGTCCTTATGAAGGTAAAAAAAAAAAGCGAAATAGTTTATTACCTAACTACACATGAAATGATTTCTGACCTATTTCTCCATATATATATATATGTGAATGTATAGTTACATTACATTTAGCGGTTATTCTTTGTATGAATCTATGTAATTGGTTTTATGATTATTTTATAATACAATCTTAAAAAAAATTAATGCCAATCTAATGTGTAGTTGAACTACACAGGTCATAAGTTCCTTTTCTCTATATAAAACCTGGGAATTATCTTCTGAAAATAATCATTAACGGTAATGTACCATGGGTTTTGTTTCTTCAGTGAAGGGACATTGAATTTGGTAGATTCACTAATTTGTTTTCCTTAAATAACCATTGTAAACAAGAAAGCACTAGACCTTAGTATGAAACATAAAGGATCTAGTGTAGTGAACGAGAGTCAGTCAGCAACAACGTAGAACTTTGAATGTACGAACGTAAATCATTTCAAGTCGCCATACCACATTCGCACACAAATACATTTGTCGATTTAAACCCCGTAGTGGTAGAGGTAGTATGAGTATAAGCAGTAATCGGAAACATTAGGGTTTGAAAGTGTTATTCAAGGAGTATAATCCAGTGAAGTAAAGTTGGAAAGATAAAAAAGAAATGGACATAAAGAATTCAGAAGATTAGAATTTTGGAGAACACAAAGAGTAGATGAACCTGCACCATTGCCAACGATTTTGAATCATGTCATTCATGGTCTCTAACCATCGATTGCAATCATCTCGTGGATTCCAACCAGGTAGTAGGTGTAGATCTACCAACATGGCTCAGTCCAGTTTTCAGTGACTTTATGGATTTGTAATTTCTGAGAACCATACAGAAAATTCTTCATTTGAAAAATGTCAGACTTCGCTGTTCTCATCCTCTCATCTTCGGTCTGTTTAACCTTCTACTTCCAAGTATTTCACTTTCGATTGACGATACATACTACTTATATCGATCGATATCAGTAGCACACACTACAGTAGGACCTATTATCGGAGTAGTCGTTGATGACCACCACAGAGGAATCCTGTGCTGGAATGAAATAGCTCTCAACTGCTTCCTAGTTTGTAATGATTGTCTAAATAAGGTCAGTCATTGATGCAAACAGGTGTAAAATACTTGGTTGGAGTCCATGTGGTTATCGTAATCAATGGTTAAAGACTTTGAATGAAATGACTAGAAACTGTTTATAAGTTTACCGTTTTCATTCATTCATTCATTCATTTTATCCTGCAACATAGTTTGGAGGAATAGTGAGAAAGTATAACTTTGCAACCTAACAATTCAGAGGATTCACATATACAGACGATAATACTGTCACAGTGTTTTACTCTCACATTTTTAAGCATTTGTTTAATCCAAATAATCTTTATCATATGTTTTATTATTCTACATTTATCATTCATAAATTATTCCCTTTATTACTCTGGTTTTGTATGACTGAAACAAAGTTGTGTACGTAATGTAATTTCCTATTTGTTTTGTTGTATAGTCAGTCACTGTAAGTTTATTATCGTTTTATGAGTTTTGAGTCATGATTGAATTGAATACAATGTAGAACAAATCTGTTTCTAATTTGTGCCTTGGGATCGGTTACTAGGTTGGAAAGATCTCAGAGACCAATATGCGTTAAGGTATTGGTATCAGATGGGGTTTTGTGGATATTATGGTAATTTTAATAGTTGAGATCAGGAGTCAAGTGAAGCTCGACTACCACGGAAAACCTGAAAGCACTGAACAGCGTTTCGTCCGACTGTGGTACTTCTCAGCAGGGCACATCTATGATCCTACCCGGCGAGATTCGAACCCAGGATCCATCAATCTCGCGCGCGAACTCTTAACCTATAGACCACTGAGCCGGTTAATTTCTAACTTCAAATAATCCACGAACTTGAGCCCCACGTCCACCATTGTCTTCAATGAGATACCATCACACAACAGACCCGATTGAACTCCATTGGTCACGGCTTCGCACTAGAACCCCAGGAAATAACTCTTGGAGATAGTTACTGGTGTGTATATGATAATTATTATCAGAAGGGGTTTTGTGGATATAATAGTAATTTTAATAGTTGAGATCATAGGTTGATGTGTCAACCAACGCTTGGGACACCGATCCTACTGGCAGTTCAGGTGACGTAATAGATAACCTTAATTCTGATTGAGACATGTAATACGTGATATTAATTAGTGTCTCAGATCATCATATTTATGATGAAAGTATTCTCACTTAACAAGTTTAACATTTTTATGTAGCCGATTTATCACAAACATACGTTTGACTCATCATTTTTACTGGGGTAAGCACATTTGATGTTCTACTAAATCATAAGCTAGTGTCAGTATTCAAGCTAAAACAAAAACCTACATTCAATGTGTGATGAAAATACCGAATAGTTATTAAACAAAGATGGATAGTGGTTAGCAGTGGAATCCAATTTTTTGCGCGCCTTGCCTATTAAAGACTTGTTAGTTGGATGTACCTGCAATGCCAGAGTTGATGTTCACTCTGGGACTCGAACCCATCTTTGCTTAAAAAGTTTGTGACTTATGGCTACATCGAGGTAATCCGCACAGGTTGCACATATATCAATAAGAGACTGATCAATTTCAGTCCTAAATAACAATTGGAAGATACAAGTTGTAGTGTCGGTCATTACGTCAAGCCTATATTACCTTATTCTAGCTTTCGGATAGCCCATTCTATTCATTCTACTTGAGTCACATTCTGACCTAGTTAATTATTCGCTTATCAATCTTGACTGTTTTAACATGAGCGCGTAGGTGTGTATACATTTCTTATCCCATTACTCATCACATGGCTTACCGGCCATCTCCACTCTGCGTCGTTTATCTTCTCTCTACTCCATTCGCTTTATATACAAAACATATGTATTCACAAGTCTATTCTCGTTATTCGACTTATTCAATTCCGTTATTGACTAACGCGATTTAAGTCGATGATTATATACGAGAATAGGCGATAACAAACATTCATTACGATCATCTTGGAGTCAGATCTCGGGCCAATAAAGTGGAGAGCCCTTTCGACGACATCGTTCGATCTAAATCACGATTAAATAACGGGCCTCCACAAAGTAAAACAACACCAAGTGTATCAAATAGTTAGTTTACGTTTATTACTGATAAAGAGGTAAACATGGTTGAGGTTATATAGCTTAGTTTAACTAATGGAAATGGAACAAGCTTTTACTTAGACAATAGAATGAAGGTACATAAAATTGTACAGCAAAGTTAGTCAGTCAACCACAAAGTAGGACCAGGCACATACAAGCATCGGTCCAAGTTGTCATACCTCATCACCACAACAAGATGAACAACGGATTCATAGAACTAGTTAATTCAGTGGTGGTAATATATAAAATGATTGAAAATAAGGACATAGTACAGCAAAGTAAGTTACTCGAAATTAATGTACTTAGATTGTATTGCATAAATGTTAAGAATAGTTTAGTCTTTAGTTAAGAAACACTTATTTAGTTGAATAATCTTTGTACTAACTACAAGATGGTTTCTTTTATTTCAACTTAGCAGACATGTCCAAAGTGATGTAGGAATAACCGATTATACAGGATGAATATGATGTGTTCTCGAGAAGTGATCAAAATTTGATACCAGGGCGTTAAACATAAAACTACCTGAGTTTTGACATGAACATGGATTTGTAATCCAAAGAAGTTCATGAATTAGGACAGAACAACTAGTCAGTGCAATAACTTTTTAAGTTACAGAAGTGAAATTGTTAGATCATAGTTGTGCAATAAATTAAATTTAAATTACATTTTGTAATTTACGAAATAATTCCTATATCAGTTAACTTATCCAGTGAAAGAGAAAAACTAAGTTATTGCATATCGACTGTAAACAAATAATATGGATTTAAGAAGATCACCTCATCACCTTCAGAATTAGCCTTACTTACATACTCTTGTTATCTCTCATGGAGGAGTATAGGTTGCTCATCAACATTCTCTATCCAATTCTGTTCTGAACAATACTTTCCAGTTGCTATTCATCCTATTGATATCTGTTTTCGATTCTCAACATAGTGTGTTCTTTGACCTTCCTCTTTTCCATTTTCTTTCAAGATTCCAAGTGAACGCTTGTTTCGTGATGCAGTTTGATGATTTCCACAATCCAACTTCTTTTCTTAATTTCCTCTTCTGATAGAAGTTGATTTGTTCACTTTTACAAAAGGCTGTTGCTAATGTTGTCCGATCAACAGATATTGAGTATCTTGAGTAGATAATTGTTTATTAATACTTGTACTTTTATGATGATGATGATTGTAGTAGGTCTCCAAGTTTCAACTAACTATCTTGACATTCGTATTGAAGATTATAACTTTGACATTGATTAACAGTTCTCAATATATATTCATCAACTATAGAAATGTTAATCTTGTTTTGTCAATTCTTACCTTTACACATTTATATCAGATCGTCATTGTTCATCGATAATACTATCGCCTACATCCATGAAATATTCTATCTCTTCTAACATTTCTTCATCAATTATGATTGGATTGATGTTATCTTTATCTTCTATTTGAGGTTTCATAATTATTAGGACAAATAATATTGACATGTTCTCTATCTCATTTGAAGTAGTAATGTGTTTATGTATTTATGTGTCTATCATCTACATTTTATCATATATATATATAATATATATATATAATAATTGGACCGCCCACATCCTTGAAATGACCTTCAAAACAACCAATCATATGACTGGAATGATTTTTCATGTTATTGATTTTAAATACTAAATGGTTGATTTTCCCGTTTTTTTTTTGAAAAAAAAAACTAATAAAATAAAATAAAATCAGGATAAATTAAACGGATTGACAAATCCATTATTTCACGACGGACATTATTATTATTATTAATGGTATTAATGATGGGAATAATCATGCCATATTGACTATTTTGTCCTCATCATCATCGTTATCATTATCATCATCATCAATTCATTGTTGGAATTATTTGGAAATTTTAATAAAAACACTTTAATTTTTTGTTTTATGTAATATTCATACAAACAATATATAGGTGAGTACTGAATTCTATTTATAATGTAATTGATTTAGTATCAGAAAGGGTTTTTTTGCGGATATTATAGTCATTTTAATAGTTAAGATTATGAGTCAATTGAAGCTAGACCATTGCTGAAGAGTTCCGAAATAGGATGAAAATGGACATCCAGTGCTAACGGGTTTTCCATGATAGTCTAGCTTCAATTGACTCATGATATCAATTATTGTGATTTATTTTGCTTGTTATAATCTTTCTGTTTTAATTTATGGCTGCGAAACGTGGCTATTAAGAGTAGAAAATTTTCATAAGCTATTAGTATTTGACCATAGATGTCTTAGAAATATTACTCGCATCTGCTGGGATCACCAGGTAAGTAGTAGAATAGTGAAGTTAGATTCAGAGTATTAGGGAATGATGGTCAGTCAGTTGATGAGGTTGTGAATGTTCATCGACTGAGATGGTTGGGCCACGTGTTGTGTTGCGTATGCCTGAACACCGATTAACACGACGCACAATGTTGATTAGTATTGAGGATGGTTGGAAGAAAGTTAGAGGTGGTCAAAACAAAATTTGGCATCATTGCTTGAAGTGACTAAGCTCTAGTGTGATCCATGTTGTTAGATGCAGATTGCTTGTTTGTGGTCCGCGTGACTATCGTAACCAATGATTAGAGACTCTGGGTGATACGGGTCAGAATCTATCACAATGTCGTCAGTGTATTCACTCTTTGTCTTCCCTTAAATTATGAGATTAAAATCGCTTCATATCTTTCTACCAACTAATTCGTTTTTCCTGTACTATGTCCTTATACACAATCTTTCTTTTATATATTACCACCATTGAATTAACTAGTTCTATCGATTCGGCGTTCATCTTGTTGCGGTAATGAGGTATGAAAACTTGAACAGATGCATATATGTGCCTTGTCATACGTTGTAGCTGACTGACTAAAGGATTTTCGAATTAAAAAATATTTTCTTAAATTGATAAAACCATACTACTCAAGATGACAGCCGTTTGATTTTTAAGTGAAATATAAAATGTAATAACGATCAACCTGTACCTTATAAAGAGTTTTAGTCGTAAGTACCGACATATTTTAGTGTTGTACAACCGTACAACGGTATGAAAGCTGAATAACCAGAAATATTTGGTCTTTCGGTTCAGATGTTGTCTGAAACTTACTTTATCAAGTAAATGTCTAATTAAATCACGTCATAACTGAATTTGCAAATAACAAACGATCTTGCATTGTACAAATTACTTGAAACGATTAGTAATTTTGTTCACATGGTTCTAGTCAGGCAATAGATGTAGTTAGTTCGTTACGGTATGTTACCCCTGAATCGGTGGGTGGCATGCCTAACATATGGGTCGAAAGGATCTCCTTCGTCATCCCATCATTTTAGCCCTCAAATGCCTTGGTACGGCCAAGGGTGCAGAGTCCACTCTCCCTCTAGAGATGCTCTCACATGAGCACGTGCATACAACCACTGACAGGGAAGTCCCGCTCATTGCCTTTTCGCCACAGTGGTGTTTGCAAAATTGAGAGGACGAAAAGCGAATGTCCGGCACTTCAACCACGTTGGTGAACACGGAGAGTTCACCTAGGGGAGTTGGAAAACCGTGATTCCAAACCAATGGTGCACATGAGCTCCAACATTCTGAAGGAACAAATGGCGTATGAACCAATTGTCGGTCACCGGTTACCATGGGACTGACGTTGTTCGATTGCCTTGTGGATCAGGATTTCAGGTCAAAGGCTCAGAATGTATCCCCCTAAGAAAACCACTTGCTTCGGTCAGTATCCCAGCCCTCATAAAAAACAAGTGACTTGTGTTGCGCATGTGTATTCGGTGCCCCTTTATAAAAATATTTATGTGTTCAAATAAATAAAATCACATAGTTCTCAGATAGTTATCTCATAATATAGTTTAATAGGGATTTTGAATATAAAAATTAAGAAGAAAGAAAGCACATAATACAACTATTTCTAGCCTGAAAAATAGACTCAACCAAAAACTCATTTTCTCTTGAATATAAAATCCCCCTGAAGTAAAATCTGTTTTATTAAAAATGTACAAGATCAACAATTAACTTTTGAGAAACTAATAATTTTCACAAATCTATCATATACGTTGAAATATCATTAGTATTGTTGACAAATTCTTGAATTGCACAGGTTGTTTATCGATTAGTTAAGGTAATCATTACTTAACAGTTATCCTTAGAATCATTCAAACCTTTTGATCAATCAATAAATTTTATGATATAGCGCCGGATATTCGCTTTTCGTCCTCTCAATTTCGTAAACAAACACCCATGATGCGAGAAGGCAGTGAGTAGGACTTCTTTTGCAGTGGTTGTATGCATGTGGCCACTTGAGATCATTTCGAGAGTGAGATAGCTGACTATCCCCACTCTCGGCCGTACCAGGACATTGGGGGACAATCAACTATAAAGTAATTCAATAAATTTTATAATATAGTTCGGTCTTTATTCTCACCTTTTGAATATTTGACAAACTTAACCCATTAGACCCATCACTAATGACACAATTGTTATGTTTCCAAAAACAGTGTACTTTACAATATTTAAACATAATGGTGTTTATTCTAGCTCTGCTTTTTTATTTATCTGTTCAGAATAAGAAAAGAAATATGTTATCATCAGAAGAGAGTTTTGTGGAGATTTTAATACTTTAATAGTTGAATTTAATGAGTTAATTGAAGCTAGACCATCATGGAATGCTTGAAAGCACTGGACTGAATTGGTTGAAGTTAGACATGAACACTATTAGATGCTGGCTCAATGGTCTAAAGGTTAATTGTTCGGGCGCGAGACCGATAAGTCCTAGGTTCGAAACCTGCGGGGCGAGATGCGCACTGCTAAGTTTCATGCTATAGCGAAACGACCGTCCATTGCTTCCAGGCATTCCATGGTTGTCTAACTTCAATTGACTCATGAATTCAACAATTAAAATATATTATCGTCAAATAGTAATATGGCTGAATACTTGAACTCTGTCACTAATTTCTACTTCATTAAATCATATTGACAAATATATTGGACTGTAAAATTCCGGCGAGATTATGATTTATGGATGAACTAATCACGTATAAGATAATAGGTCATGAAATTTGGTGCGAAATCCATTCATTCATTTGGATAAATAAAGTTTTGTCATTATAAGCTGATGTCAGTTCGTGATGAAAACCCTCAATCTAATTTCTAACCTTAACCATCAAATGTAAATCATAATTGTGATTCCTCACACTGGTTTATAACCCTCATTTAGTCCTAGTTATTAAGTGGATACTCTCATGGCCACTTTAACATTACTCAGTGGTTGTTCATAAATTATGGTCTTACCAAAATTCCAACTACCTTTAATTTGTGTTAAATCACAACGAAATTTCAGTTTCTTCTATTGTCCTTAATTATTTAAGTGAACACAACATTTCCATTAGAAAAAATGAATAAGTAGTTCACTTATGAAGTGTTGTAGTGATATTTTACACAAATGGAAAAAGGTTTGATTCTGTTTATGGGTTATATTTACTAATGATAATGTCCTGGGTCCTGAGTTTCGAACCTCGCGGGGTGCGGGATCGTGGCTGCGCACTGCTGAGTAGTCCCATACTAGGACGAAACGACCGTCCAGTGCTTCCAGGTTTTCCATGGTGGTCTAGCTTCAATTGTCTCATGATTTCAATCAGTAGTGATAATGTGTTGTTTCGTTTGGTAACTAAACTTCAACTTGATCCTTACAAAGTAACCAAAATTAAGGATTGGTTTATATGATTTTACTTGTTAATTAGTGTAAACAGACTAGTCTTATAAAAGATCTGTTACAAGTTGTTCTACGAGGATACAGTTCCAAATCCTACGGAAGACATTAGTTCTCAAGGGTTGGATCAAACGTTTGATGTTAATAAATATCGACTATCAGAAAACTAAGGTGAAGTATAGTTTTTCCTGTCATTTACTTCCAACCACATAAATGGCTAAATTAACACCAGATGACAAATGAGAGAATTTCCTTCAGTGATCAGTTTATTCCCTTCTAAATAGTTATACAATCGCAAACGGCTTTTTTTAAATGACTATCTCTTCCAATGTTAGATGTATGGCAATATAGTATTCAAAAATATAGATGTCTTTTGCTGTAATATACATACAGAAAAATGTAGTATGTCCCAGTTATTGAAAATGGTTCTGTCAATAAACTCAGACTACTATTACTGAAATAAACATTTTAGATTTCTCAACATACTGACTAACTGTAAAATTCAATGTTTAAAGTTATTTTCAATGGTGAATTTCTACCTGTTTGTTTCCCGACTGTTGTTGCTACCTTGATGTGGTGGTCGGGCTTGCCTATCGTGATGAAGCAACCGAGCTATACTGGCTGGAATAACCGTTCCTCAAGGTCCTACCATGTCAAACAGATCGGTTGAAGAGCGGTAAGATTAAAGGCAACAAACCCAAGGTCTCAAGGCGAAGTCGTACTGCTGACTGTACAGAGGACTGACAGCAGTAAGGTTTTTCCTTCAGACAACCAGCATAACAGTGATGCTGCCTTCCCACAAGGATAGGTGGGGTTAGAAAAGGTTGACCCTAGAAATGCACACCTAGCCTGATCTCACAGATTTCCGTCTCCGGCGGTAAGGTCTCAACAGGTGAGGAGCTAACACGAAAATTGCTCATAAAATGTCGTGTGCGACCGACCTCAAGCAGTTGTCCCTTGGTCACTGCGGTTACGCTCTCAGGTCACTAAGACCAGTCAGTCAGTCAGTCAGCTACAACGTAGGACCAGACACATATATGCATCGGTCCAGGTTGCCATACCGCATTAGCACAGCAAGATGAACACCGGATTCATAGCAGTGGTTAGGTCAAATGTGGTAATATATAGGAGAAAGATTGCATATAAGGATACACTACAGGAAGAAAGAATTAGTTAGTAGAAAGATGTGAAGTGATTTTAATCTTTTAGTTTAAGGAAAGACAGGGAGTGTATACACCTACACCATTGTGATCGATTCTGAGTCATGTCACCAAGAGTCTCCAGCCATTGGTTACGATAGTCACGCGTACCCTAACCAAGTAGTCTGCATCTACCAACATGGCTCAGAGTAGAGGTTAGTGTCCTCAAGCACTGACGCCACGTTTTGGTTTGGCCGCCCCCAATTCTCTTCCAACCATCTCTAACACCCGTTAGCATTGCATGACGTGGTGATCGGTGTTCAGGCATACGTAACACGTGGCCCAACCATCTCAGTCGATGAAGATTCATAACCTCATCAACTGATTTACCATCATTATCTAATACCCTGCGTCTAACCTCACCATTACTTACCCGGTGATCCCAACAGACGCTAGCAATATTTCTAAGGCATATGTGGTCAAATACTAGTAGCTTACGGGTGTCACTAAGACCACCTTTAATTAAATTTCGTTTTTAGGTACCTCCAGAAGAACCTTTCCACGGTGTGGGTGACCGGGAAGTGATGACTTCTAACAACACTCAAGATCACTGTATCCAACCTGTTTGTTTTAGAAATGTGCTGTTTACGCCTGGTTCTTATCAAACATCTTGTCAAGTCATACAAGTTAATTAAACGAGTAGAACGTATTCAAAGATACAAATGGACAGAAATATTCTGTCCTAGTTTGAGACTGTAAAATACGGTAAACTAATGATCCGGTACGCCATTAGAATCAATGATCCTTGGACCTCACATTGACTGGGACCTTTTAAGATCATTGAGTTTGAATCTAATGAGCAACATTTTAAATAAGACCATGAACTGTCGGATGTTTGACCATCATTTAAAACCTGGAAGCACTGGACAGCCGTTTCTTTCCCAGTACGAGACTTCTCGGCAGTGCGCATTCATGATCCTGCGAACGCTTAACACTTAGACGACTGAACCGGCATTCAACAGTGTTAATGTCGAATTTCGACCCATCACTGATGTTGCGTGGCCAACCTCCATTGTCTTCGGTTGGTAACTGCCTTACATCCGATAAGTTGAACTCCGTTGATCACGGATTTTTATTAGAACTCCAACAATTACCTCTCGAAACTATTTACTAATGAGCACTACCGAACAGCTTCGTTCTAGGATGAGACGGCCTTCCAGTAATTCCAGGTTTTCATTAGTGGTCTAAAATTGATCGGTTCATGGTCTCAAAACCCAACAATCTCAACAATCCTATTCTGGGAACTCTAGTGAATAATAATTACCTTAATTTATAGGTCTCTTCAAAGCAACTTATGCTAATGGATATGTAGTTATCTAACTAACATATTCATATTGTTGATCATATTAAGCAGACCACGCTGTAAGCTTTAATTTGTCCTACAGATATTCTACTAGAAATGTAAATGGGATATTGGCGACCCCAGAGTCTATGTCGATTAAATAATTAGTCAGAACCAAGAAACTTAGGCTTTATGCCGATCAATATTGAGTGTTTTATCGAAATCAATAAAAGTTGAGTCATACTAATAATAATGTCCTTTAATTGACAGGTCAAATGCAATAGGGATTGTCTACAGACACATCAAACCGGATTAACGTGGGAGTAGGAGCTTAGCAACGATTTGATTGGTTAGTTATGTACATGATTAACACATCACGTCCTAGAAGCTTGGAATGACTCATTAGTGAAATTGAGGTGGCTACTCTTCGGTAGAAAAATCTTGATCCTTATTACTGGCACAATTTGACTGTTCTCATTTAAAAAAAACATAAAGTATTAAAGTTTTATAACTTAAAGTTGTTCTTCGATTTCATTTGCTGGTTGTTCTTTTTCATTTCATTTCCTAAGTCCATCTTTTGATAACTTAATTATTTCGTAAATTGGTTGAAGTTAAACATTAACACCGTTGAATCCCTGCCAGCTCAGTGGTTTAGAGGTTAGGTGCTCGCGCACGGGACCGACAGGTCCTGGGTTCGAATCTCTCGAGGCAGGATCATAGATGCGCACTGTTGAGGAGTCGTGTAATAGGACGAAACGGCCATTCGGTGTTTCCAGGTATTCCATGGTTGTCTAACTTCAATTGACTCATGATCTCAACTATTAAAATTACTATAATATCCACAAAAACCCCTTCTAATATTAATTTAATTGTAAATAATTTGTTTAATATTATATAAATGTCTTATCCTTCGTCATGGTCTTGCTAAATTGATCAATTTGGGTTGATGTATACGTTTACTGTATTCTAGATTCTCTATCACTGAATGATACATTTTTTTGTTTCAAATGTTTCATAACCAAACAGATTTGGAACTTCCGGACAAAATTATAGAGATTTTCATTATCCACTAGTTTTTCTTTTTGATATAGCAGTCTACTTGTTAAATAGTTATAATCCTAGTTGGTTTAGTCAAAAAATAACATTTTATGTTAGTTAATAAATTCCCATGAAATCTGCTCAAAGTACCTTTCATAAGGCTTGCAAAAAAAAAAGCAATTGACTACTTGCTTACTCCTGATACTCCTTGTGGAGGAGCATAGGCCGCCCACCAGCACTTGCCATCCAACCCTGTCCTGGGTAATCCTTTCCAGCTCATTCCAGTTGTTATTCATCCTTTTCGTGTCTGCTTCCGACTCGTGAAGCAGAGTTGTCTTTGACCTTCCTCTACTCCATTTTTATTCAAGATTACAAGTTAGGGATTGCCTCGTGATTCAGCTTGATGATTTAAACAATGTATGCCCTATCCACTTCCGATATGTTTTCCTAATTTCCTCTTTAGCTGTAATCTAGTTTTGTCTTTCCCATAGTAGGTTGTTGCTGAATCTTGCGTAGACAATTATTCATAAATACTTGTAACTTCTTGATGATGGTTGTATTAGTTCTCCAAGTTTCAGCTCCGTACAATAGAACCTTCTTGACGTTCGTATTGAAGATTCTGACTTTGATATTGGTTGACAGTTGTTTTGAATTCCATATGTTCAATGCATTCTGTCTTACAACATATTGCAATGTTGGAAAAGATAAGCATAATGAAATGAAATTTAAGATCGAAATATCTTATTACTCGGATCAGTATGATTATTTGAATCCCACCAAAGTTGAAATTATGTCGACATCTCATAATTAGAATAAACAAACCTTTATTCGTGTTAAAATAAAGTACCACAGAATCTACATTAGCCCGATCTCTTAACAGATTGTAGTCTACTGGTTAAATCAGTTGTCAGTCAGTAACAACGTAGAACTTCGTACACACGTACATCAGTTCGAGTCTTCATTCCACATTAGCACACAAATACATTTGTCGATTTAAATCCCGTAGTGGTAGAGGTACTAAGAGTATAAACAGCAATCGGAAACATTAGGGTTTGAAAGTGTTATTCAGGGAGTATAATCCAGTGAAATAAATTTGAAAAGAGAAAAAAAAGGACATGAAGAATTCAGAAGATTAGAATTTTGGAGAACACAAAGAGTGGATGAACCTGCACCATTGCCAACGATTTTGAGTCATGTCATTCATGGTCTCTAACCATCGGTTGCTATCATCTCGCGGATACCCAACCATGTAGTCTACACCTACCAACATGTCTCAGTCCACTTGTCAGCGACTTCATGGATTTGTGCCACGTTTTGGTATGGCCGCCCCTAACTTTCTTCCAACCTACTTCTACACCAGGAAACATCGCACATCGTGGCAGTCGGTGGTTGGGCATACGTAACACATGTCACAGCCATTTCAACTGATGAAGTTTCACTACTTCATCAATTGATTTGCAATCTTTACCTAGTACCCGTTTTCTAACAACTGCATTACTTACTCGGTGGTCTGAGGATATACGATTAATGCTTCGAAGACACCTATAATCGAATTCTAGTAATTCACGAATATCCTCTACTCTTATCGGCCAAGTTTCACTGCTATAAAGTGGGACAGAACGAACTGCTGCACAGTAAACCCTTCCTTTCGTTGGTAGACGGATTTCTCGCCTACGTCATAAATGACGCAAGTCGGCAAAAGCTAGTCGACCCTTCTGTCTCCGCGCTGAGATTTCGTCATACACCACAATACAAGGGCTGATGAGACTTCCAAGATAAGTGAAGCGGTCGGCACACTCAAACACTTCACTCCCCATCATTAGTTCGGTTGTCGAAGCAACCCAATCCTGAAGCAACATTTTGCATTTCTAGGGGAAAATTGGCATCCCGAACATGCTTGCATTGTTGCTTAAATTGGTCAAAAGACTCTGCATTTTGTCAGCGTCTTCACCAAATAGAACTATGCCATTGGCATATTCTAAGTCAAATCAGCCGGCTCATAATGAATAAATCGCAAGTTCGAGCTTCGATTCATCTACTTAACCGTTCTGCATTAACACACAAACAACACAATTGATGTACTTTACATAAACTTGTACTTAATAGACAAAGACTCAATCTACCTGTCTTTCACATATCTTTACTTAATCGATCATTTCTAAACTAATGTAAATAATAAAAAGGTTTCTATCTTTTCTATTCATTTACTACTGTCTAATTGTTAACACTCTTAGTATTAATGATTTTCATTGGAAAACTTATTAATGAACATTTTCACTTTATCACTATGTAATGAATCTATAAATAACTATGGTCATTAACTAGATCCTGACATTTCAAGAAATTCTATACTGTCATTATATTCAATATTATTTTCTTCATTTCAAATATACTTTAATTGTTTGCTTGTCTTTTTCTTCTTTCTGATGGCTTATTTTTCAGTTGATGGTTTGTGTTTATTATTGTTCTTTGTATGTATCTTTTACTTTATTCTTCATCAATAAATAATAGACAGTTTTACCTAAAGTTGTTATAACGTGTGACCCCCGCGCCCTGCTAATGCATAACGTAACGACACCAACTAGAGAGCAGTGACCTATCGTTCGGACCAATGACGCGTAAACCCGCATGAGCAGTCTAGAGTACTTATTGGCCCTGCTTCCAGCCTAGCCCATCCAGTTAAGTCCAGAACACAAATCTCAGCCTCTGCGATATGAAGCATTTATTTCAAGCATACTCGGTTTACATACCAACCAGACAGACCACATCGTACCAATAAAATAGGAAACAACGTTTATACAAGAATTAGCCAAATTTGACTGTGAATGGGGAGGTAGTAATTAATGGACAGGGCATAATTCAAGAATGGTAAATCGTATAATAATAGTTCATGGGTCAAAATAAAGCTCATAATAAGAGGGTCAGGAATATATATAACTTGGTTATTTAACAATTATACGATAAAAATGTACGTATAGTATTGATCCATAAATGGATCCCAAAAGTTACCATTCGTTATGTTTATCGGGACATAACAAGAGTCTAAAATAGGAGGAGCGGGGTTCGAATTTAGAGATCTGATCATTTGTATTAGAGGGTTTTAATAATTATAGGATCATTATTAAAAGGAGTTTTGTAGAGATTTTTTAGAAATTTCAGTGGTTGGAATCATGAGTCAATTGAAGCTAGACAAACATGGAAAACCTGGAAGCACTGGACGGCCGTTTCTTCCTATTGTGAAACTCCTCAACAGTGAGCATCCACGACCCTGCCTCGCGGGGTTAAGCGCTCGCACGCGAGACTGCTAGGTCCTGCATTCGAACCCCGTGGGGCAGGGTCGTGGATAAAATAAATAAATCAAAGCTCTAATCATAAACTAGTTCTATTTTGTGTGTATCTTTTCAATATTTGCAACTAAGTTGACTCAAGGCTGGTCGCGTTGTGTTGACGTGTCATTAGTTAGACAAAACAACGAGGTCATAGAGGTTGATAATTTGATCAGCAATTTTATCACGTGATATTTGATGGGTCATAGGATATCACAACGATCTAGTTCATTTACGTTGTCACGTGATTATCACTCAATTTATCAGTGAAATACTAATTTGATACACACTTCCTGGATTGCGATGAATCTTTTAACTGATATCAATGCCATGACAACAATTTACCAACACATGAGAGTATTTAAATAAGATAAAATTCACTGAATTTCTTAAATTTATGGATACTTTACACCACAGGTATAATTTTGGAAACAGCGAAGTATGAAATACATATCTTTGTGTTTAATTAATTAAAACTTCAGTAGTGCTCACCTACCACTCTGTCAGTTTTTGAGTCTAGCATGAATGCTTACATATTCATTATATAAAACAAAAATACCAGTAAATATCTTGAAATGATTTACATAAAACGTATTATTATTAGGGTCGTGGACACACACTGTTATCGAGTTCCTTACTACGACTCAAACAGCCATTTAGTGCTTCCTGGTTATCTAACTAAGAGTAGTTCGTATGACGAACCTTATAGATTAAATGGTTTATCATCACAGTATCCTACAAGATAACACTGTTGATACTTCAGACAGTTTTCATCTGAGTTTATATTCAAAGAAATTTGAATCAACTTCAATTCATCAATGTCATTTCAGGTTGATGGTGTTGTGAATTCATGAATTCGAATGAATTCATATTACTCTAACATTACAGTTCAGTTAATGTGACTTCATTGGAATCAATACCAAGAGAATTTCGTCTCTGTGAACTTTGCGTTATACTTCAGGAACTCATTGAGTGCCTTCAACGCATTGTGTTTTGAATATAATGGGAATTTTCCAGAGACCAAGAGAATTGTATAAATCTTATAAACAAAATATTACATAACACCACGATCAAACTATATGTAGTAATAGTAGTAGCATTGGAGTTATAGATGTGGAAATGATTTCCAAAAAAATATTTTAGAAAATCTTCGATGTTTATTAAGACAATGATAATCTGGATGTGATGAAGATCATTGTCTTTCAGTAAATGTTGTGTTTTGATATTCATATGCCTTTACTGTGTTATTACTATTATTGTTTCTAATGCTCTAAATACATGAAGCATTTAGTTGACACTCATTATCCAACTTTACTAAACCTTACTTAATCTATATAATGTATATCTTAGGTAATCTTCATCCAATTGTTTGATGTAATTTGTAATTCTATGACAATTTCTCTCACACTATGTTAATTATATTTATCAATATAAGGTTGTTGTAGAAATTACTAAATTATTGATTGAGATCATGAACTGATTAATGTTAAACCACCATTAAAAAAGCTTGAAACACTGAACGGCCGTTTTGTCCTAATGTGGGAATCCTCACTAGTGCGCATCCACGATCCCACTCGTGGGATTCGAACCCAGGGACTTCAGTTTCGCGCGCGAACGCTTAACCTTATTCTCCATTAATAGTAATGTGACATTTTTATCTATCATATAAACTGTATACGGGTGATTTGAAGAGTAATGAAATTGTTATATTGAGATTGTGAGTTGATATAATTTAGAAGATCATTTTAATACTTGGAAGCACTGGTCAGCTGTTTTATTTTAATTTGTGTGTTATTAATAGTGTGGATTTACATTTCTGCCACTGTACTATCCTTTTACAGTAATAGTTTGCTTGTTTTACACTGAGCTAGTATTGACTGTCTTTCATTATTTTCTATCGGTTCCTTCTTCACATACAACACAATTGAATTACACTGATCACGGTTTTTTTAAAATTTGAATACAGGAATTGACCTCTCTGATCTAGACACCAGTAGATGCTCAATGATGATCAGAATGTGGTTAGGGCGGTTACAAATATTACTATGCCTAAGAATCATTGACATTTGTTTCGTATAGTAAACTCATATGTTAACAACTCATTATATTCATCACATAACTTATTCATAACTAACTGTACTTTATCACTGAAATTCATTGACTTAACGGTCAATTGTCATTATTTACAATTGATTTCTATGAAAGTAAATTATACAAAGAAAATATTCTGAGTACATTACAATTACTAATGCTAATAATAGTAATAATACATGTACTACTAAATATTCTTTTCTTTTCGTTGGTGAAGTGATTCATTCAATATAGTACCTACTATATATTACAATATGTAAAATGTCATTATGACAAAATAAATAGTTTTACACATTTTTCTTTTCTTTTCTTTTCTTTTCTTTTCTTTTCTTTTCTTTTCTTTTCTTTTTTTTTTTTCTATAAAATGAAAAAGAACAAGACAACATTCTTGATAATGAATTAATGAATCATTATTTCTATGGTAGAAAGAAAGAAGAAGAATTGAAGTCTCTTCATTGATAGTGTTGAAAAGAAATAAAAATAAAATGAGTCATTTACTTATTCATTTTATTTGTCGTTAAAATAGAGACATTCAATGTGAAATTTATCAGTTGACTTAGTTACTAATATTTTTCAGTTATCCAAATGTACACACATGCACACACATACTGATAAAATATATTTCCGTATCTCTATGCCTTTAAATGCCCTGGTATGACTGAATGTGTGGAGAGTTCGCTCTCCCTCTCGAAATGCTCTCACATGTCCACGTACATGCAACCATTAGCAAGGAAGTCCTAATCACTGCCTTGTCGTACTACAGGTGTTGTTTATGAATCCACTGCTAGCCGTCGTCTATCTTTCCATTTTTTGTTTGTCTAAAAATGGTTACAAATCCACCTAGGCTTTTTTTTGTCAATCTCGCATCTCTATACTATACTCCCATCTTTATCCTGTTCGATTTGAAGGAAAAAATGAAATGACTGAAATTTTTGACAATTTTCCTTAGTGCAAGTTTTTTGAAAGTTGCTTAACCGAACACTTTCTTTCTGGTCTGGTCATAAATTCTAATTCATTTTAGGTTATGGCAATGTGATATGATTGTAGCTAGCTACTAAACACAAAAGCCTGTCTTTAATAGTTTTATACGCATTTTTGGGTTCAAATTAACACTGAGACACAAGTTAATCCATCTGACGGTCAGTCAGTTACAACGTAGAACCAGGCACAGACAAGCATCGGTCCAAGTTGGCATACCTCATTATCACAACATGATGAACACCGACTTCATAGAAGTAGTTAATTCAATGGTGGCAGTATATAAAATAAATATAGCAGATAATTATATAATATAGGAAGAAAGAATTAGTTGACAGAAAGAAAGATATAAAGCAATTTTAGTTTCACAGTTTAAGTTAAGACAAAGGATGTATACACCTACTGCATTGTGATCGATTCTGAGCCATATGTCACACAGTCTCCAACCATTGGGTACGATAGTCATGCGGACCCCAACCAAGTAGTTTGCATCTACCAACATGACTCAGACTAGAAGTTAGTAACTTCAATAATTGATGCCAAATTTTGGTTTCGCCACCCCTAACATTCTTCCAAACATCCCCAACACTAATCACCATTGCTAACCCATATGATAGATTCCATTGTTAACTACCATTCATCTATTTGATAAAAGAATCTAATACTTCTATTCATCTTTATTATTATCTTTATGTTATCCTTTTCTTCTATAATAAAGTAATTATCTTCATTCATTCTTTCTTTCTTCCACTTGTTGATGGTTTGATCGATTTATTCAAGGAAATTTACAACTTTCTTTCAACAAAAATAAATAAAATCTATAACTAAATTAATTAACTGAATAATTAATTAATTTAATTAAAAATTGTTAATCCTTCAATTAAGTTTATTTAAAACAATTAAAAGTTAACTTTTAATAAAATTGAAATTGTAAACCTGTTGTTTATCAATCTAGTATTAAAGAGTAAACAAGTGTGTGTGAGAGAGAAGGTGAGTGAGTGAGTGAGTGAGTGATTGAGTGAGTGAGTGAGTGAGTGAGTGAGTGAGTGAGTGAGTGAGTGAGTGAGTGAGTGAGTGAGTGAGTGAGTGAGTGAGTGAGTGAGTGAGTGAGTGAGTGAGTGAGTGAGTGAGTGAGTGAGTGAGTGAGTGAGTGAGTGAGTGAGTGAGTGAGTGAGTGAGTGAGTGAGTGAGTGAGTGAGTGAGTGAGTGAGTGAGTGAGTGAGTGAGTGAGTGAGTGAGTGAGTGAGTGAGTGAGTGAGTGAGTGAGTGAGTGAGTGAGTGAGTGAGTGAGTGAGTGAGTGAGTGAGTGAGTGAGTGAGTGAGTGAGTGAGTGAGTGAGTGAGTGAGTGAGTGAGTGAGTGAGTGAGTGAGTGAGTGAGTGAGTGAGTGAGTGAGTGAGTGAGTGAGTGAGTGAGTGAGTGAGTGAGTGAGTGAGTGAGTGAGTGAGTGAGTGAGTGAGTGAGAAACAGAGATAGAGAGTATTAGAGATTAAATAAGTTTCATATTGTTTATTGTATAGATATTATCCATACTATTTAATCATTTCTATATAATCCGATATAATAAACATTTATTTTTACTATTGTTTATAGAAATTATTTGTTTATCTAATTGAAAACTAAAAAGAAGAGAAAAAAAAATTTGTGATTGTATATAACAACAGTGTTAAGCATTAAATTAAGTTGATATTTAGAACAATAATAATTTATATATTCTGAAAATAAGAATTACAGAATTCACGCCAATAATAATCGTAATAATAATAATTGACTGAATCATGTTAAGTTGAATACAAATATATATAAGTTGGATACATGTATAAATCGTGTTTCTAAGTGTAAACAAATGTAACTATGTCATTTCTACAATCTATTTCTTAATATCTTTATTCATTTCAATAGATTTTTATCAATTAACTAGGTATCGTTTAAAATGTAATTTGTTTATTTTATGGCAAATGATACGTTGTTTTGTTTTGTTTGTTTTTTTCATTTTGAAAAATCGATAATGTTACAAGAATTGAATCTAGATTGTAAGGTATTATCTTATTTGTAATTTGTCATCTAAGGTTGATAATATAGTTCTATTTTGATGAAGATGCTGACAAACAATACAGAATCTTCTGACTATCACCATTGGATGCCGGCTCCGTGGTCCAGTTGGTTAAGCGTTTGCGCTCGAGACCGAAGGCCCTGGGTTCGAATCCCGTTCGCGGGATCGTGGATGCGCACTGCTGAGGAGTACCACAATAGGATAAAACGGCCGTCCAGTGCTTCCAGGTTTTCAATTGTGATGGTCTAACATCAATCGGTTCATGGTCTCAATCAAAAACTTAATAATGTATGTATTTATGGGATGCTTTAGGATTGGGTTACATTGGCTAGCATTTGAACTCATGATAGGAAGTGAAGTAGTTGAGCGTGGTTTGGTGTATGATGAAATCTCAGCACGGATATAGAAGGTTCGACTAACTTTTGCCAATTTGCGTTATTTATGGTGAAGGCGAGATATCCATCTATCAATCAAAGGACGAGTTTACTGATCAGCAGTTTATTCCGTCCTAATTTATGACTGTGAAAAATAGTCAGTAAGAGTAGAGGATATTCGTAGGTTACTAGTATTTGATCATAGGTTTCTTCGAAGCATTGCTCGTCTATCTTGTGACGACCGAGTAAGTTGTTAGGAAACGGGTACTAGATAGGGATGATATATCAATTGATGAAGTAATGAAACTTCTGTGTGCTAACATGGTATGGAAACTCGAACTGATGTACGTACGCACGAAGTTCTACGTTGTTTCTGACTGACTAACATTTTAGTGTTTGTGTTCAAATCGAAACATAGAACTAGTATTTTACGTGTATTAGGTTAATCACTCTTACTTTTCTTTTCAGTAAAAGTGTAATATGTACTATTTTCGAGCATTTCTCTGTTCATTTTACGGTTGAGTAATGCAAATAAGGACATGAGTTGGAAATTATACTATCACCTGACAAGTTGGCAACTGAGAGAGAAGATTGGTTAACTGGAACACTACTTGATTTATTCCTGATTCAGATTAATGTAAAAAGATACATGAACAAACAAATAGCTAACACGACCACAACGCATTAAACAATTAGAAAATTCGATTATGTCCAAACTAAGCGTTAGGGTAGAAAAAATGTAGTACATTTGATTATGTTTGAATTACAATACCTTTGGAACAGCAGAGAATATGTAAGTGAATCATGAATCAAATGAAGGCTTATGGCCTATGGCATAACCTAGGGACAGAAATAAATGTCAGTACTTAACAAACTTTGAATGAAAATAATGTCCTCAAAAATAGCTTCCATTGATCATCAAGGCCTCTTTACTTTTTTATTCACATCACTACCCTTAACTTTCTTCCAGTCTACTTCCACTTCTGTCAGCATTGCTCTCCTGAGGTAGGGGGTAGTTAATGAAGCAGCATACACGTAACACGTAGTTCACTAATTTTCTGTATCCTATAAGACTATGCTTTCGTTATTAAATATACCGAGTTGTACAATTCCATGTTGTTCTATTTGATTCCAGTTGAGTATCAAGTTTCTCATGTATCTCATCAACTATTTTAGTGGCTATGTGTTAATATGTTGCATGGCAATTGTCATTATCGATCTTGTAACAGAATCGTCTGTATTGGAATAGCTAAATCGTTCCTTGTTATGGAAATGTTTTAAGACAGGCGGAAGCCCTAGTAGATATAAACGTTTTTATCAAGATACAACTTATGGTTTAGATAAATAAATTGATTACATTAACTAGAAAGCTTACAAATTTCGTGCATGTTTCACATCATTCACACAAATCAAGTTGAAATTACAGTGGGGTGGAGGAGTTCGTGTAACTGAGCAGAGAGAAGTGATCAAGGCTTTGGTAAGCAGAAAACCTGAGGGAACTGTAATTCCACTTAATAAAATCCTACATTCAATTGATAAAAAAATCCATAAAATGTGACAACAGAACATTTAGTAAATTAATGAGTCAATATGTGATGAAAAGTCGCATAAATGTCTGCATTAAATAAGTAATATGATATATCAGAAGGGGTTATGTGAATATTCTAGTAATTTTAATATTTGAGATCATGAGCCAATTGAGGCTAGACCACCATGGAAAACCTGGAAGCATATGTGATATATGGTTAAATATTAGGAATCATATTTCACATTTTAAATCATTAACTGATCTTAGTTAGACCACCATTGAAAACCTGGGAGGATAGAATTATCTAAAACTAGAACAAATTTGTAAAGAGGACAAGATTCTCATTGATTGATCGGTATTATCATATTTGTTTAGTCCAAAATGTATCACTGCTCCTTATATCTCCAAAATATGTAGCTCATAGCCTGTAACATAAGTCAATATATGGTAAGACAGTTTAAGCAGGTTATGAAATTTGAAGACAAGCATAAGTGTAAAATATTTGATCATAGGTGCTTTTTGAAAAAATTCAGTGTGTAGTTCTGTCATTAGGTCTAGCATACTAAGTAGAATGAACAAGTTCATTATTGAGGCTACGAACTTTGACTAACTGAGGTAGTTAGATAATATTTCTTGTACATCTAATCATCACCTACCTAGATGACCAATGTTGACTTCCAAATGTGTAGGTTAGAAAAAACGAGTGTGGAATTACTGAAGACGTGACATTGTTGTGTGTACTACTAATGTCTACAGATGTAAGTAGAATGTATCATCAATCGAAAGGGACTGTTAGTCTAAGCCATATGGAGATGAGGAGACTTCCTGATTGAGACCAACAGTACACACATAATTCCTTCTGAGATAGAAATTTTTCTGTATGTATCATATTGTTCATGCTTAGATCCTTGTAAATTTTACTTGTGTTGTTATAATTTTCTCTCGTCTTACCGATTCGAGATGTGGTAACTTGAAGTGATCGATGCATACTCGCAACCAGATCTCACGCAGAGAATGACTGACTTATTTCTCTGCATAGTCAGCTACTTAACCTCCTGTTCTATGTTCATTGTTTACGAACAGGTTTATCATAGGTTCAAATGACTTTTAACTTTTTGATACATCATAACCTCATTTTCACTAATGTTGTTTATGTCAGTCAAATAGATTGGATCGTAATGACAGCTAAAGAGTTGTATAATCTCTCTTTAGTCTGATTATCGATTAGTTCGCCTATATTGTCACTAGGATAGATGACCTATATATTAATCCACGAATCGACAAATGAGCAAAAATTAAAATGTTAACACTAATTGATGTTCGAGCTCCTAATCTAGTGGGTAATCAGAAGATAAAGCAGATCAATTCTCTGCTGGACTTAACTCAGTCATGACTCAGAACTCATACAACAATGTACTTGAAATATCTGATTGTGTATAGAAATGGATTTAGGAGGTTACAATGTGAATGTACTCTCGTCATAAGTCCTAGAGGACCAGATTGATAAGGGAATAATTCATGTTCAATCTAGAATAATAAGATAAATGACAACCATTTATGGATCAAATAGAAGCTTAGAAATTCCAATAGTCGAAATCATGAGTCAATTGAAGCTAGACCACCACGGAAAACCTGGGAGCACTAGATGGCTGTTTCGTCCCATAATGGGACTCCTCAGTAGTGTGCATCCAAGATCCCATCTCTCAAGGTTCGAACCTAGGACCTATCGGTCTCGCATGCGAGCTCTTAACCACTAGACCATTGAGCTTACATCCAATGGTGTTCATGTCTAACTTCAACCAACCCACGAAATTGAGTGAAACATCTACCAATGTCTACTATCTCACAATAGAGCGAAATGGCCATCCAATGTTTCAAGATTTTCCATGACGGTTTAGATTCAAATGACTCATAATCTCAACTTTTGAAAATAAATTACTGTTTTTCATTCATTCATTGTATAAGTAAGAGAATAATTAAAATGTTTAAATGCATTTTATTCTATTAACTTCTATATACATATAACATAAACATCAACACGATAGAATTAAACTGAGGCGTCTAGACATATGCGTGACACTATCAAGACCTCGATAACTATCTATATACATAATATAAATGTATAGATCCTTTTTAATATATCAACAAAGTCATAGTATATGAGATATTATTATTCGTTTTACTTCACGCTTACTACTACTACTACTTTCATTACTATTATAAGTAGTATTACTAAAGTCTAAGGTGTAAGAAAATTCTGCATACATACATAGATCAACATATATCGAATTAATAATGACCGAATAACTTAGAAATCATTTTCAATTCACTAGAATAATCAACGTGTAAATTTACACGATACAAAACTACATTTTGTTCTTTCTTTTCATTTTCTTTCTTTTTTTCTTTTTTTTTAATTTTTTCTTTTGGTGAGTAAAATTTTTTTTATGTAAATTAGATGAAAAGAAAATTGATAATCTAAAAAAAAATAAAGGAGAATATTAACGTTTTCATTCATTCATTCTTTCTTTCTTTCTTTCTTTCTTTCTTTATATCTATTTTTCATGCATGAAAAATTAATTAGTTGACCGAAAAGTTTCGTTCTTTTCTTATCTTTGGTTCTTTTCTTTATAGGTCAAATAACAGTTTTAAGAAACGGTCGGTAATATTGATTTTGAGTGATATTAGTAAAAGTATACAGTGTTATTTTTCTCTCTTACTCTCTCTTTCTCTCTCTCTCTTACTCTCACTCTCGGAACAAAAAGCTCATTTGGCTTTAACCAACTTACGTCAGTAGTTATGGCAAAAGCGAGATATTAATCAATCAATTAAGGATGAGTATATTGTGCGGTAGTTTGTTTTGTTTGACTTGGCCATTATAAATAGAAGGCATTCGTAAGCTATTAGTATTTGACCACAGATGCTTTAGAAATATTGCTCGTATATTCTGGGATCACTGGGTAATTAATAGTGAGATTAGACGTAGGGTATTAGGGAATGATGGTCAATCAGTTGATGACGTAAATCTTCATCGACTGATATGGTTGGGCCATGTGTTGTATTGCGTATGCTTGAACACCGATTAACACGATGCGCAATGTTGACTAGTGTTGAGGATGGTTGAAAGGAAGTTAGAGGTGGCCAAACCAAAAACACGTGGCATCAGTGCTTGAAGTGACTAAGTTCTAGTTTGATCCATGTTGTTAGATGCAGACTACTTGGTTGATGTTCGCGTGACTAACATACCCAATAGTTGGAGACTCCATGTGATATATGGTTCAGAATCGATCTCAATGCCGTAGGTGTATACATCCTTTGTCTTAACTTAAACTGTGAGCTGAAAATTGCTTAATATCTTTCTTTCTGTCAACTAATTCTTCCTTCCTGTACTGTGTCCTTATATGCAATCTTTCTTTTATATATTACCACCACTGAATTAACTATAAAGTGATTGACGATAAAATCATCTTCACCTTAATGGATCATGCAATTTAGATCGAACCTGTTAAATCATTGATTGATTACTGATCCGAAATATATAGTTAGTTATAGGTAATATGGAATCTGGAGTATGTGTGCATCGGTTCAAGTTGCCCCATTATATCAATCCAACAAGATCAACTTATAAAGACAAATCTCATAATAGGGGAAGTTGGAACTGTATTAGTGATATTAGAAAAACTAGGCATGGACAATATGATTATAGAAGAAGGAATGAATTTTAAGATAATTTTTGAACTTAAGATCCACTAGAAGATGTAGATTGAATAAAGGTATCTTAAGGGGTGATAGTGATATATGAGATGTTATCTACTTCCCGTTTATTAACACTGTTAAAGCATGCTTCTTTTGGTAGCTGAAAAAGAAATCATTTTAAGTGTTGATCTTGACCGCCTGGGGATATAATTACAGAAACCGACAGATGACTGCTTGAGGCTGGTTATACGCATCTTTTTATGAATTATTTTCAAATGTTCTAAAAGAAGACAAGTGGTGAGCGCGTCTACGTCATTGCAGCAGGTTCTGAACCATATCACCCAAAATCTCTAACTATTGATTACGATAATCTTGTAAACCCTAACCAGGTAGTCTACACTTACTATCATGGCTCAATTCAACAGTCACTGACTTCATGCACTGCTATATGCAGTACAGAGCGTGAACTAAATAGATTAAATACTAAGTGTATGGTAACAAAAGTAGGGTAACCCATAGTTGTGTTTACGCTGACACACATATATCCTTCCGTTGGCTGGATAAACTTGTTTTGATTGATTTCCTAACTCGAAGTATAACCAGATAATTAAGATCATGAATTGACGAATGTTAGACCACCATTGAAAACCTAGGAGCACTAGATGGCCGTTTCGTCCCAATATGGGAGTCCTCAGCAGTGCGCATCCACGATTTCGCAGGGGGATTCGAACCCACGACCTTAGGTCTCGCGGGCTAAAGCCTAACATTCAGACCAGTGGGCCGATATCCAGTGATGTTCAAGTTTCACTTCAACCAACTGACGATATTGCGTGACCATCAGATATTCAGATCAGCACTTTCTGTACATGTCTTCATTGAAACTGGTTTATTTAAAGAGTTAAATCATTACTTAAGTATTTCTTGAAGTTCCATGTGAATTAATGTTTACTCGTCACAACTAGACCATCTGGATATATTTGGAAAGTATTAGGTAGCTGTTTCGTCCTAGTATGGGACTTCTTATCAACACACACCTAAGTCTATGTATATTTTTAAATCGGAAAGCTTTAAACCTAACTAAAAAGCATGGTGTCTTTAAACTAGTAGACTAAAAGCCGTTAATTTCAGTGAGGTCAACCGGGTGTATATGATTTCATAGGTGTACAGTACTAACTATATATGACAATATAGGGTTTAAAACTTTCTTTAGTTCTCTGACTGACGTTATTTCACACCAGAAGCTATTTTCAAACTTGATAAATCCCTGGACAAAATATTTTATATGATTAAAACAATCGTATATTCATATACTCGTGAAAATTAGAAAGCACTGGATAGATGTTTCTCTCAATGAGGGGAAACTGAACAGTCTGTGTCCAAAAAAGTCATACATTTCTGAGATATTCTGTAACAAGTTAACTAAAAAAACATGATACCTCATTCATTTAGTCTGAAAGTAACCTTGCTGAATCTGATATGGTCTTAGAAACCAAAAAATTATTAGACATCTTTTTCATCATTTTTTTCCCATCTTTTCAATTATGCTCAATCAAGCAAGATCTTTAAAGGAATCAAGCTTTATATGTGTCATTTTTAATATTCAGATGAGCACAAATGTTGATCAATCTCACATTCATTCGTTAATCAACTTTTCACCTACTAAAAACTAACTTGCTTTTTGAATTTCAGTAGCCTTTTCAAATATTTAGACCATCTACTCTTCAAATTGTGCAAATATTCCATGTAACCTTTATGGTTTAGTTTCATCTAATCAATTATGAATGCTAAATTGTATGTATCCACGTATCATTATTATTAGAAAAAAAAACAAGCTTGTAACTTACCGCAATGAGAGGAAACACCTACAGTTTTTGATATATTTTCTTTACCTATTCTTTAAGAAAAAAAACCCACAAAAGAATAGATTACAATTTATACATTTTTATACTTGAATGGATGAGTGGGAAATCATACTGGGTAACAGTTGAACTAGTAGAAATGTTTCATAATTGAGAATAGATTTCTATAAATAAATACGATCTGAATAGAATGGGGGTAGGTGTGGAGATTGTAGTAATTTTAATAGTTGAATTCATGAGTCGATCTAAGCTATATCGCCATGAAAAACCTGAAAGCACTGAACGGCCATTTCGTCTCAGTATGGAACTCCTCAGTACTACTGCACCTCCGCGATCCCGTACATAGGACTCGAAATCTAGACCTTCGGTTTCATGCGCGAGTGCTTAACTTCTAGACCATTGAAGCCGACATAACTAACTTCAACCAATCTATGGTATTTCACGACCGTCCGTCATTGTCTTCAGTGAGTTACTACCTCACAACAGGCACGGTTAAACTCCACTGGTCACGGATGTGCACTGCTAAGGATGAAACGGATGTTCAGTGCTTCCAGGTTTTCAATAGTGATCTAGTTTAAATCGATTCATGAATCCAATGATTAAAAAAGAAATTCCTCTAAATATCATACAACTGATGCTGGAAAATGTTCTACTCTAACAAAATTTCAAGCGTTAATTAAACCTATTATTATTCCTGCCTCGGTTTGAGCACCCTGATAGTATCCCAGCCCTCACACCAATCGAATGATTTATGTGGCGCATGTCTATTTTGTGCCTCCTTTGTACCAATGTTTATGTGTTTAAAATAAATAAAATTGTTATAATTACATTATTTCCATAAATTTATTCTTTTTTTTTCTAATCGAATTCAAGTGTTCAACTAATTGATTTCAATTAAATGTAACTACCATGTTAACTCAATCACCTGTACAAGAAACTTCATTAAATTATCAACATGTAAATTCAACAACAAAACGACAATTGTCATCATTTCCAATTTCAAATCAACAATCTTTACCAATAACACATCAAGAAATTGCAGTTACATCAAATTTAATAGATATACAACAACAAAATCAATCTATACCATCTAAAGATCGTCCATTAAGTGATGCAGATCTTACATTGAATAAAATTAAATCTCCTTCTGGAATTCCTCGATTGTTCTCTTTGAATGATTCGATTGCTAATAGATTGAATAATAATAATAATAATAATAAAAGTAGTAACAATAATAATTCATCTCCAAATAATTCGCCAAATGAACAAAATGATGAGAATCGTATGTCAAATGGTAATGCTTGTAACACTAATAATACTACAACCAATTATACAAATACCAATACGAATAATAATCATAATTCGATATATTCAAACAATATCTCAACAGATCATTCAACCTTACAATCAAATTCATCTTATCCACAAAAATCTTTACCAACAAAGTATAATACATTATCATCACCAAATGGTTCTGGTAATCAACGTGTTAGCCGACCACGTACTATTAATACAATACAACCAGGGAATAGACAAGATCGAACAATGTCTGAACGTAAGTTATTTTTGTTTGTGTTTCATTTATCTGTAGTTTATTTAATCGCTTTTTGATGTATATCAGTTACGACATAAGTAAAATTAATATGGATTTGTGTTAGGTAGTTAGAGTTAGTTAACAAAAAATCTTATTTGATCTAGATTTTATGCTAGTAGACACCTGGAGTCTTCAGAAAATTGATGCACACTCTGATATTCCAACCTAGTTTCGCAATCTAAGACGCATTATTGAGCTTATGAAATATCACTTACCTCTATCGAAACCGGTGTACTTACTTTGATTGATCGCCAATTACTGACTAATGTTCTCAATATCGATTCCATCTTAACATTGACCGAATTCTATCTATAAGGTTATAATTTTACCACTAGTGTAAGTGACTCGAATTCGTGTACACTATGTTGAGACTTGAGGTAGTGGTTAGAAATAGTGAATAAGAAATACTAAACCTAAATTTTATGCTTTTTGGAACTTATCAGCAAGATGTACTTGTAATCTTGCAATGTGATCAATGAAATCCGATTATCACATAATGAGTACTTGAGATACATGAAATTCGTCACTACTCAGTGATCAATGAATTCTAAGTGCATTTCAATCCCACATGAGTTCATTCATGATTCAAATAGCTCAGTAGTGATGCCCCCGTCTGTGCAGTTGGATTACATTGGATTGAATTCATTAGAGTACATCAGTTCCCTCAAGATTACGTACGCACCTTACTGACACGAATGCTTTATGTTACGAAACTCAATTCAAGTAGGATTTCTTGTTGGTTACTTCCAACTGCCACCTCACATAGATTACACGGTGTCATGGAGCAATAGATAAATGCAGTAAAAGTATATTTTAGGGACGAGATAATCAGGATGGAGAACACGAATTTTAAGTTTTTCTGTTGAATTCAAATATTTCATATGAAAAACAGTAAAATTGTTTTCATAATACTACCAATAGTGCTTGAAAGGTTCAAGAAAAATTAATTTTAGCAACCATAAAATAAAAATGATACTATTCAACATATCATTTTCACAATTCTATCACTTCAGATTGTATATAACTGGCACGTTGACACTATCCATAAATCTTAACTCTTAATACTTAATCCTGAAATAAACTTTAATCTTGTAATGTCCTATGACCGGTCAAATATCACTTGACACAATTGTCGATCTAAACACCGACTTCTATGACCATGTTTCTCTTCTAAACTAATGACATGTCAAACAGCACTACAAACCTTGAGTCAACTCTAAATCCTTATTAGTCCTTTATATAGCCAAGTTCGTTGAGTCCAGAACACAATAATCAGCCTCTACCATATGGATATTATATTTCAAATATATGTAGTTTAGATACAAATAGACCAGACCAAATCACATCATAAAATAAAAAATAAAAATTGTACAAGATCAAGTCAAAAGTGGCTGTGAGTGTGAGAGATTATAACTAACAGATTGAGGATAAATTAAGAATGGCAAATCATATAAGAGTAGCCAATGTACCAAATGAAAGTAATATGAATATATACTTAATCTAGTTATTTAATAATTATTGAATGAGAATATATGCAATAATAGTCCATAAATAATCCCCCGACAGTTACCACTCATTTGTTCTTTGTTCGGATATAACAAACCTTGTGAAATCATATTTTATGAACGAAATAATCAAATCACACCCCTTAAAATGTTGGGTGACATTCATTCATTCACATAATTGTAGAGCATTTGTACATTATATCTGATGTCAGTACGTGATGAATACCTCAACCTTAAACCCTTATGGATGTGTATAATTTAAGCCTAATAAACTTCCCTCTTCACTTTTAGTCCTCTTAATCATTAGTCCGTTAGGAGATCGCATATACGAAGTTTATGTATCACTTGTGTACACTTTATCTGAGCGTAAATTATGTGATTTAGCGCATAATCAAGGTTGTGGTTTTATGACTGGAAAGTACTTTCACCTTATAACTAATTCTTAACCATAACTTTCGTAGATCTATAAATAAAGTGATAGGACCATAACTAATGAACTGAATAAACAGATTTAAGATAACGCTTGTTGAAATTCATTCATTCTTATCGCTACTAAACATTCTTGCATTAAAGTTGATGTCAGTTCGTGATAAAAACATCCTAATCTTATGTATTTTTCGTTTACTTATCGTAAATAACTCAACATGGTTAAGGTTAATTAATTAATTATGTCAGAAATACTTATTTACTGCAATTATATTACTTTATATAGTGAATTGTTTCTGTTAGAAAGATTCAGAAAACTCCTCGAAAAAAGAATCCAGGAAAGGCTCTGAAAACACTGAGAAGCATCTTATCCAATCAGTGTTCACTAGAAGTCTTGTCAGAAATATCTAGAAAGTGGAAAGTCACAGGGTAAACCATCCATCTATTTCTCCATCATAATTTGAGATTGTTTAAAAAGATCTATCATGAATTGTGTTTTTACGATAGTTACTAGTATAGAAGTAGGTTAGAAGAAAGCTGGAAGCTGCCAAACGAAAACGCGACATCATTCCAAGAGGTTATTGATTTCTGTCCTGAGCCTTGTCGTTAGACAAAGACTATCTGGTTAGGATTAAACCGATAACTGCGATCAGTGATCTATGTCTTAATGGATATAATTTTTTTTACATTCTCGAACCCTAAAAATGACCCAGACAAATTTTTAAAATACTCCACATTAATCCTAGTTAAGTTAAGGGTATTTTATGTAAGGTTATAATTAAGGTTTTAGGATCGAGGTATTCATCACGTACTGATACTGTGGTGTGGGTCACTTATATCTATAAAAGTAGTATATAACTGTGGTCAGGCATAGAATGTATTTTAACAGATCAATAAGGAAAGAACGTAAAAGGAATGCAATTGGTATGAAAATGCATCAACAATGAAATCTGAGACAATGGACTGATATTTGCAAAGGAACAGTCAAATTTGAGACAATGGATTGATATTTTGCAATTTAACTGCTCACTATATGGTCCTCAGATTTTATTGAGATGCTCTGTAATTTTGTGTCGAATACATTCGATTGTCCCCACTCATGTTCTTGTTCACTATAATACCAGATATGGTGTGCAAATACCCTACAATCATGTGAGTGAATGAATGGCGCTCAAAATTTTAAGAAGTGTAATTTGATTATTTCATTCATCAAATATAATGTCACTAAGTTAAAGTTCATTTCAGGATTCAGCGTTTAGAGTTAAGATTTATGAATAGTATCAATTTGAAAATTATATACAATCTGAAGTGACAGAAGTGATATGTTGAACAGTGTCAGTGTCTTTCTCAATTCTGATTATCTCATCCCCAAAAGTATATTTCTACCTTTAATTTAGTATATATATAAACATTTTGTTGGGGAGATCCAGAAAATTCCCCGAAAAAAACCATGAAAGGCTCTGATGAAAACACTGAGAAGCATCTTATCCAATCAGCGTTGACTAGAAGTTTTGCCAGAAACATCAAGAAAGTGGAAAGTCATGTTGAGTTTCTGATTGAAAGATTACTGTACTGCTACTATGTTTAGTAGCATTTTAGAATTTTCGGGAAACCCAAGAACATCTAAAATACCAGAAAAACCCTAGATTTTCTGTACATGTACGGACTTTCGGAGTAAAGTGTTTCTTACATACTTTGCGCCTTTTCTCTCGTGTTTAAATCGCTGCATAGTTCTAGCCTGGGTGTTACTAAGAGAGCTTAGGAACCAAATCTAGCGTTCAATAAGGAAGACTTGTCACATTTCCGAAATCATCTCATACAATTGTCATTTGTGGAATTTCACAACTATTCTTCATATTTCAAACGATCAATCAAATACTTCCCTATTGACATTCATCTTCTTCTGTACTTCTGTCAATAGTTTAAATAACTCCAAATAGGAAAAATAAAACTATAAGAATCATAAATGAAGTTTCTATTTCTTCACTAAAAATAGATAACAGCTGATGACATAATAATAATAGTAAGTAAATTACTTAACAAATAATCAATAAATCAACTTTCTCTCTTCTCTTATTGGTCAATCAAATTTATCACTTCGTCAAGGTCACTGGATCATATGGGAATTTCTTTTTTTCACAGTGTACAAAATAAGGAAAGAAGATAAAATATCAGAAGGGTTTATTTGTGGTTATTATAGTAATTTCAATGGTTGAGATCAGGAGTCATTTGAAGCTAGACCACTATGGAAAATACAGAAGCACTGGATGGCCGTTTTGTCCTATTATGAGAGAGTAACTCACTGAATATATTGGTGGATGTGTCACTCCATTTCGTGAATTGTTTGAAGTTAGACATTCATACCGTTGGATGTCGGCTCAGTGGTCTAGAGGTTAAGCGCTCTCACACACTGCTGAGGAGTCTTACAATAGGACGAAACGGCCGTCTAGTGCCTCCAGGTTTTTTATGGTGCTCTAGCTTCAATTGACTCATGATCTCAACTATTGAAAAAGATTTTTAAAAAGTCACTAAGAGTACGGAATAGTTGTTTCATCCGTCAGTGGGAATTCTTGTTAGTGTTAAGAAAATGCGCATGGTCCTGTATCGAATTAAACTCAGATTACCTGTGAATCATTAAATTCAATGACTGTGATATTTTTTACATTTTTCTGGTACGTTGATTAGAATAAATATTTTACTAGTAGGTGGTGGCTAAGTGTTCGTATGCGAGACTGAATCTCCTAGGTTCGATCCCTGGTAATGAGGTCGTGTACGCGCGTTGTTGAGGAGTTCCGCACAAGAAAAAAACATCTGTTCAGTGCCTACTAGTTTTCAATGATTATTAAACAAAAATCAGTCCGAAATGTTAACTATCAAGATTTGATGGGAGCTAGGAGCTTTACGGATGCGAAACGTGACCATTAAGAGTAGAAGATACTCGTAAGCTATTAGTATTTGACAACAGATGCCTTAGAAATATTGCTCGTATCTCCTGGGATCACTGGGTAAGTAATAGTGAGGTTAGACGCAAAGTATTAGGGAATGATGGTCAATCAGTTGATGACGTTGTAAATCTTCATCGACTAAGATCGTTGAGTCACGTTGCGTATGCCTGAACACCGATTACCACGATGCGCAATGTTGACTAGGGTTGGGGATGGTTGAAAGGAAGTTAGAGGTGGCCAAACCAAAACGTGGCATCAGTGCTTGAAGTGACTAAGTTCTAGTTTGAGCCATGTTGTTAGATGCAGACTACTTGGTTGATGTTCGCGTGACTATCATACCCAATAGTTGGAGACTCTATGTGATATATGGTTGAGAGTCGATCTCAATGCCGTAGATGTCTACATCCTTTGTCTTAACTTAAACTGTGAGCTGAAAATTGCTTAATATCTTTCTTTCCACGAACTAATTCTTTCTTCCTGTACTATGTCCTTATATGCAATCTTTCTTTTATATACTACCACCATTGAATTAACTACTTTTATTAGTTTGGTGGTCATCTTGTTGTGGTAATGAGGTATGGCAACTTGGACCGATGCTTGTATGTGTCTGGTCCTACATTGCAGCTGACTGACTGACTGTCTGAGTATGACAATCCAAGGTTGAATCACTGTAGTCATTGTTTAACAAAGAATCTTGTTATTACTAATATATAAACCAAATTATTGATTCGATCTGATTTTCTTTCCGTTTACATTGTAGATCCTCACAAGTCAGTGGATACGGAATCGGATACATCAAGTGTGAGTTTGATAATTTGGAAAAAAAAATATTGTTATCACCTCCCCTCTTCTTGTATAGACTCCATAACTTTTCTAATAAATTTCTAGAATCTAGAAGATCTTCATCCACTCAAATAAAATGTTGATGGATACTTCAAAAACCCAAAGCTTTTTGAAAACGTTCAAGAGAAATGTAGATAACATCTGAGTATAATTTCCTTATCTGGACTCAAGAATTATTGATTAATAGGCACTTTAAGTATCTTCTCCACAATTTTCTGGACTATTAAAGTCGTTCATAATTCTACAAATGTCTTCCGTTTTCATACTCAACCTAACCTCTAAAATTGGCATTGTTTAGTATAGTTCTCGCCTTTCATACACTGTTTAAGGTTCAAGAGTTGGATAATATCAATTGTCTAATCTATTTTATGCTACCTATTTATGTTGTCTAACTTGTAACTAGTTTGTGGAATATTCAAATTTTTGCTGACTGGTAATTTTCTTTTCTGTTTTATTCATATAAGAAATACACAAACAGTTTAGTATTACTAATACTATCATTTCATTCGGTACTGGATATTTTGCCGTCATAAATGAGTGCTCTTTTTTAGTTGGTATTAGTGAAGATTCGTTACTTACTTGCTTGGTTACACCTGTTACTCCTCGTGACGGAGCATAGGCCACCTACAAGGATTCTCCATCGAACTCTCTCCTGGCAAACCTTTCCAGTTCTCTTCAGTTGTTATTCATCCTTTTGATGTTTGCTTCTAATTCCCGACGCAATGTGTTCTTTGATCTTCCACTTTAAGATTCCAAGTTAGAACTTGCCTCATGATGCAGTTTCGTGATTTCTGTGATGTATATCCTATCTACCTCCAGCGTCCTAATTTCCTCTTCAACTGGAAGCTGCTTTGTTCTCTCCTACAATAGGCTGTTGTTGATGGTTTCCGGCCAATGGACATTGAGTATATTGTGTAAACAATTGTTTATAAGTACTTGTACATTTTTGATGATGGTTGTGGTAGTTTTCCACGTTTCGGCTCCGTACAATAGAACTAACTATCTTAGCATTCGTATTAAAGATTGTGACTTTGATATTGGTTCACAGTTGTTTTGAGTTCCAAATGTTGTTCAACTGTAAGAATGCTGTTCTTGCTTCGTCAATCTTTACCTTTAGTTCTGCATCAGATCCTCCTTGTTCATCGATGATTCTGCCCACGTAAGTGAAATATCCCAAATCTTCCAGAGTTTCTATATCAGGTGTGACTGGTTTGGCGTTCTCTGTGTTTTATTCCACGTCCTTGGTTTTTGCATGTGTGTGTTTAAGCCTATTGATGCAGAGACTGCTACTAAAATGGTTGTTTTGGCCTGGATTTTTTCGTGTGCAAAGGGTCGAAAGGCCAGGTGACCTGCAAAATCAAAATTGTCTAGTTGCATACAAGCTGTCCATTGTATTCCGTGCTTCCTCTCAGATGTGGAGGCCTTCATAATCAAGCCAACCACCAGAAGAAAGAAGAAGAGGGGGAGTAAGCAGTCTTGTCCGACTCCGGCCCTAACTTGGAATGCGTCTGTGAACTGTCCTCCATACACGACTTTGCAGTGTAGTCCGTCGTATGAATTCCGGATGGTGATCTCAGAAACTCCATACTGTTGAAGATGGTTCCATTATGTTCATATGTCCATGACCGATCTTTACGGAATCCGGTTTGTTGATCTCGAAGTTGGATGTCTACTGAATCTTTCATCCGGTTGAGCAATACTTTGTTGAAATTTTTCCTAGTACTGATAGAAGTGTGATGCTCGGATCTCCTTTCTGAAACATCCAGGCTGTCAGCACTTGTTTCCCCCTCCCAAATCTTCCTGGATAGAGTGTGAAGCATGTTTGCAGTTTCTTCTATGTCTGACTTTAGTGCTTCGGCTGGTATATTGTCAGGTCCTGCTGCTTTTTCACTGTTAATCTGTCTGATGATAATCCTGATTTCCTCGATCGTTAATGGAGTAACAGTTATAGGAAGGTGTATGTGTGCTGCTTCGATCTCCACTGGATTCACTGGAGTTGGTCTTTTCAAAAGTTCCCCGAAGTGTTCTACCCATCTGTTCCTCTGTCCTAGAATCTCAGTGATTGTCCTGTCTTCTTTGGTCTTAACTGGTCTCTCTGGTTTACTATATTTCCCTGCTAGTTTCTTCATTGTGTCATATAGTTGTTTGATATTTCCTTCTCTTACAGCTTCTTCCGCTATCGTTGCTAGGTCTTCGTCGTATTTCTGATTGTCGGCTCTAATGCTCTTCTTCACTTGCTTGTTTGATTCAGTGTATTTGGTATGTGCCTTGACTTTCTCTGTTGTTGTTTGGGTGTCTGTTGCTAATTGCTGTCTTCTTGTTCTTTCATTCTTGAATCTTGGATCCAGGGTTTCGACAGAGATTCATTTCTTATGATGATGCCTGTTGTGGCCCAGCACCTCCTGTTACGTTGAAGTTAGTGCTTCATTGATCTCTTTACGGTTGTCCTCCATAGTAGTTTTTCCTTTTTTCAGTAGATCCTGTAAGGCTTGGAAGCTGTTGTTGAGAGTTATCTTGAATTTGTTGAGTTTGTTAGTATCTCGAAGGAAGGCTGTATTGAACCTTTGTAATTCTGTTTCCCGAGTTGTCCAGTGATTCTTCAGATCCATCTATGTCAGCTCCTCTTCTGCATCTCACGTCTTTCATTGTCCTGAAATTTTTAGTGACGCAAATATGATTGATCTTGTTCTGTGCTGTGTGATTCAGTTTGTCAATAAGATATAATTGGTTTTTTGATCATCGTCGCCATCAGTATCTTAAAAAGATTGTTAAGTTAATTTAATCATGATGCTTGTTTTTGGTCGTACTGAACTCATTAACTGATTGTTTAGTCTGGGTGTTAAATCAGTTTTTAAGAAATGTAGCCGAATTAAGGTTCATGAACTCCATTGTTTGTATGTGAACTAGTGTCACTCGCCGGATCACATTACTGACGAGCGGGTTCGAACGCATGTCCTATTGTTTGAAATAAAATATCAATTTCTAAAATGGTGGAATGTTGAAGAAAGTTGTTTTGATAAAATGTAACGAAGCCTAGTTTATTCATTTAAATGATCAACTTCTGATGTCCATTTCTTCGAGTATTTATGATGCAATAGAAAATATTGATTCCCGACTGAAGATAAAATAGTAAGTCGGGTATAATCTGTATAGGACCTTATAGAAATTTATAATAAAATCAACTCACCCAGTTCTCAGAGGTGTATACAAACTGTCGAAGGATCATCATCATTCTATTGTAAGAATTTCGCCCGAAAGATATTTTCATATTGATTGAACCAGGGTTGGAATGTCACATCTACTTGAAGATCAAGATGGAATTCTTTCATTCATTGAGTTAGATAACAACTCGATTATTGATTTCATTAAATCAATTGAATAACGATGTAAGATTGATTTGAATCGTAAGTCTTTTTCGTCATCTAATTTCAATGGATTTCAACTATGGTGTTTAAATTTTCATTTTCTACCGCATAGAGACCGACTGATGAATTGTCACCATTTAATGTTAAATTTTTAGGTTGCCCGATGAGTTACAGATACACACGTTTCCCATACTTCATCTACTCAATGCGAAGACTAAAAATGATTAGAAAGATGCACTTGGCAACTAAATATTATTGTACACAAATCATTGATATATATGTTCATTGAGCTTATAAGCCAAAACTTAAATAAAGTACATAATGAGTCTCATCCAATAGCATGCATCATTTGTCATCTTTCACTCAGTGCTTAGCCTTGAGGGGCACCATGTGAGAGTAAATTCACGTGTTATTTCTGATTAGCTCAGCCTATCACAACAGAAAACTAGCTTAGTATTATAGAAGTATAAGATAATGATCTTTTTAAAAGTTTTAATGAATATAAAATATGAATAAATTAATGTCATTTTAATGAATTTCAAGCTTTATCGTCCGGTATCTATCACTAAAGTTATCTCTATGTGTTCTATTTTCTTACTTGGTTATTTCCTAACATACTTGTGGATACGCAATGTATTCCGATCACTGAATAAATACTTGTCACCTTGGTGAAATGTTTAAATCATGTCCGTATTGCTGTAAACGGTATAAGTTTTGGTATATCATGATATAAATTCTTTTGGAAGGTATTTAGCACGAAGTCATACTTCATGCCTAATGCCCATTTTTGATGTAGTTTTGTTTTTTATACTCTGCCAAAGTCATCCATCTAATCTACAAATCTTCTCTACCATCACTAAGTTCCCTGTAGTTGACAGTTGTCAAGGAAGTGATGCTCGACTTCAGGATTGGATCTTGTATCACTTATCGTCAAGTGTTAAAGATGCTTGCTCTGAGATATTCAGACTATGACTGACTTTTTATAGAATTAAGATATTTGTACATATTGTCCAACCAAATTATCTAACAATTGACAACATAACATATCATATTATTGACTATCTTAGATACAATTTTGTATCGTGTTACTATTCAATGGAACTGGATATTCAAGTTTAGTCCAAACTTATAATGCATATTTGTTGTTATTATCATTACTATCTTTTCAATGTTCATGATATTCACAAATTATTGCATAATTTTAGCAATCATTTTGTTTTGGTTTTCAGGTATTCTCTAGCAGTGGTAAGTTAATTATTTCATATAAATATATGTTTACTATAAACAATATTAACTATTGAATAACTACTGAATATACTGAGATGGTGGAAAAGATTTGTAGGTTAGGTGGATAATTTTGATGGAATTTTGTTCTCTGAGCTGGATGGTTCGGTCATAGAGCTTTCATCGTTCTTCTGAACGACATCATCAGCACAAACTTCAGATAGAAGTGAAGTTGGTATTTGATGCAACTTCAAAACATTCCGACTTGCTTGAATTTTGACAAATAGCATCAATTGTAGTGTAGGCGATATATCATCCGTCTGACAATCAAAAGAAGAGTGTTACTACACAGCTGTTCATTTCCTTCTCATTAATCAGTGTGAAACGTGACCATTAAAAATAAGTAATGTTCCTAGCATTATAGTATATGATTATAAATGCCTAAGTAGTATTGTATACTAAAGTGACCAAACCAGAAGCAGCGTACTAGGTAAAACAAAAGTAGCCAATCGATTGATGAGGTAGTGAATTCTAATCGATTGAAGTGGTTGGAACATGTATTAAGCTGGTAGATGCTTGTTATCTGATTAGTCTGTCTTAACCAAATAACTCAAAACGTTGGATGAAATGACTCTGAATCAAAATTCTGTTCACTCTTTGACCGAGAGTTGATATTTGATACACACTCATTCTGTACATGAACCCCGTTACTCATGAAAATAGACAGAGTGAGAAAAGAAGTTTATTTGTCTAAATTGAATCACAGACATCTCGGTAAGACTATAGTTAATGGACAACCTTTGAGCGACGCTAGACTGACCTTGAGAGTGTCCACTTAACAACTAGGACCAAATGAGGGCTATAAAGAAGTGTGAGGAATTAGAATTATGATTTACAGTTGATGTTTAAGGTTAGAAATTAGATTGAGGGTTTTCATCATGAACTGACATCAGCTATAATGCTAAAACTTTATTTACCCAAATAGATGAGTGAATTTCGCGCCGAAATCCGAGATCTATTATCTCATACATGATTGTTTGTCCCTAAATTATCGTTTCGCCGACATTTCTAATCATCTGCATATTAGTATGCCTTTCCTTTAGAAAATTAAGTCTACCATTAGCTTGTATCGTTCCGTGAAAATGAAAATCATTTCTTGCCCAGTCACTTACACCTATCGGTTAAATATGTTTGATTGGTTCACTGTATTCGTTTATCTCTCAGATTTTGAGTTTCGAAATTATTTCATTCTTTAATCCTTACATCTGGAACTACATTTTTCATGCCTAATAGTTTCCAACATGAATGATAATGTAGTAATCACTATTGTGTAAGATTTGTTTTGATAATTTCACTTTACTACTTTAAAGTGGTGTGCCAGATTCTTAAGTTCCTTATGACTAACTGACATTATGTTTGATTATATTGACGCACAGGTTGTTTTGCGGTGTAGGCCCACGGTCTAATATTGATGTTAATGAAATATATATATATTACTTACCTCGACTAATCTCATTAATAACGACGTAGATTTCAGACGTTCGATAGTATGGACGAACGACAAAAGATGAAAAAAAAATGCGTATGAATCACTGAAGCGTCAAAAATGACCAGCTCATTGAGTTATAAGTAACTCAGTATCTATAACCATGAAACAGATACAAGTGAGTATACACACTCATAGGCACTAACATACACAAATGTATAAACTGTGATCAGGGTTACACATGAGTATTTGGTATGATCAAACTTATAGGTGATAGGACCAAAAAAGATGATTAGGATAACGTATCTAACTAGAGGTTAGGACAGATTAAGTTAGCGTCTAATAACAGAAAATCACTACAACAGTACTGTTCATCAATCTTTTATTTCCTCTGTTGACTTTTAGGCCCACCAAGACCAATCTCTTCGAAAATTGGGTCGTTTCAAAATGCAAAACATAAACCAGGAGGTGGAAATGTAAGTTTATTGACTTCCATTTTTTTACCTATTCGCCTATTTCTACTTATTTTTACAAACTTAGTAACAGTCAATAGCCCTGATCTCAAATTTTTAAAGACAGTTTTTATCTAAAATTCACTATTTTTACCCACTTGTCCATCATCGATTAGCATATCTCACCTATGACCCCACCACAGATTGAAATCCAAACATTTATATCTCACGCCAACCGCTTGACTTTTAGACCAGTGAGTTAACATCCCATGATTTACGTTCCTAATTTCAATCGATTAATAACATTGTGCAACTATCATCTAATGCGATTGATGGGGCAACTGCTTCACTGAAGATATGTTTGAATGCAGCTGGTCATAACTTCTTATTGGAACTGCGAGAACTACTTCTTAAAATTAATCACTAATGAGCAATTAATAATCATTTGTGGAGATTGTTGTATTTCATAGTTTATCTCTTTGAAGCCATCAACAATCGAATTCAAAAAATAATTAATATCCCCTCTATATTTATCAAGTGGTAATTGACCTTTTCATTATGTTTCCTACCTTTCCATCCTCTTCAGAGAATAGCTTAGTATGACACTAAATTAAAAGTATTGGTTTTGTTAATTAAATTCCTTTCTCTCACACATCCACACACACGCACACTTTCTGTTCACAGTGATATACGTTATATGTGATATTCTAGATACAATAACAATTAATTCTATTTACAATTGATTGATAACTAAGTAATGACTAATGCCACATATGTCAATTCCTTCTTAGTGCTGATTGAATTGCAACTTGGTCGACAGAATCAAATCAGAACTAAAGAAGGAATCGATATACATGACATTGGTCACTACTACTCAATGATCAGTAAACTGAAAATACATCTCAGTCGTACAGGAGTTCAGTTTCTGTTCGAATAACTCGTTAATAACGTCTATCACAGTGAAGCTAAGCCACGCGAGATCAAATCCAACAGGGAGCATTGGTTTCCTCAATATGACAGTGTTAACTAGTACAAAACATAGGTTAACTATGGTGTTCTGTCAACTATTTTCATCCAACACCTTACAATTAACACTAAGATTAATAAAAATAACCATACTGGATAATAGGTGACAATGTATATATCCATGCTTGTTTTTAACAATGTTGTAAAACACATTAAATTACATTTTCATCCCGATGAAACAAATAAATATTTGAAAATTGAAACTAACCTTAAATCACCAAGGTAATACAGTTAAAGTTTATGGATTATTAAAAAAATAAGGTGTGTGTGTGTGTAAACAATTTTAATGCATGAGCAAATTTAATGGTAGAAAGTAGGTCGATAAAAGGAGGATCATTTTAAAGCAATCAGTCCATAAAATCATTGATAATGTTTTGTATTGTTTACTGGAGTGTGGATAGAGATGATGATGATAATGTGTAACTTTTGTGGCGAGACTATAGTTTACGAACAAACAATCAGGTATAAGATAACAGATCTCGAATTTTGGCACGAAGTTCACACCTCCATTTGGCTAAATAGACTTTTAGCATTACAGCTGATGTCAAATCTAATTCTTAACTTTAACTATCAGTCAGTCAGTTAACAACAACATAGAACATCGTACACACGTACATCAGTTTTAGTTGCTATACCACATTATCACAAATATACAATTTTTCATTCAAATCCCATAGTGGTAGAGGTAATGAAAGTATAAGCAGTAATCGGAAACATTAGGGTTTGAAGATGTTATTCAAGGAGTATAATCCAGTGAAATAAATTTGGAAAGAGAAAAAAGAAATGGACATGAAGAATTCAGAAGATAAGAATTTGGAGAACACAAAGAGTGAATGCACCTGCACTATTGCAAACGATTTTGAGCCATGTCATTCAAGGTCTCTAACCATCGATTGCTATCGTCTTGTGGATCTGTTATAATGGTTGGTTTTCCAACGTTTACACGTATGGGACGTCAATTTACCTTCAACGATTATCTACACTAGATTCCCTCCCAGTGTCTATTCTGCAGGACGTCAGCACAACTCAGATCAAGAATGTGTGATTAGCCTGACTAGAACGTAAATATATTTCCACACTAAAATCCAACAACAATGAACAATCAATAATAAGTAATAATAAGGATAGAGGAATATATAACTCATCTGATACCTGTCAGACTATCTACATGTCTGACTAAGCAGACAACCAGTCATTTTCATTTTCGCCCACACATCAGGATCCCAACCAGTTAGTAGATGTAGACCTACCAACATGGCTCAGTCCACTTGTCAGTGACTTCATGGAATTATGCCATGTTTTGTTCTGGTCGCTCCTAGCTTTCTTCCAACCTACAACCTTAATCATCAACTCTTAATCATAATTCTAATTCCTCACACTGCTTTATAACCTTCATTTGGTCCTAGTTATAAGGTGGACACTCTCAAGGTCATTGTAGCGTCACTCAAAAGTCATTCATAAATTATAGTCCCATCGCTTTTATAATTCCTTATAGTCTAAGTCTTAGAAATAAATTATTTTGACTTGATAAACCTTCTGTCTCAACGGTTGAATCAGTTTCTTTAGCTCTTCTAATAACTCCAGGCTAAATTGAAACGAAAACTTCAACACGAATAAAAGGATGCGAAATCTGGAAACGATGTTCTACTCCAAGGTTAGGTTATGTACAGAAAATTGAGGGTATTCATAGCATTCCAGGTGGCTTTGGGCTTCTGGAAAATTCTGGGACCCTACTAAACATAGCAGCAGGATCGATAATCACCCAATCAGAAATGTGGCACGTGACTCTATACTTTCTAGATGTTTCTGAGTGACTTCTATTCAAACTGATTAGATAAAATGTTTCCCAGTGTTTTCAGGGCCTCTTTAGGCTTTTTTCGAGGAATATTCTGGGTCACTCCAACACGATTCATATCTGATAAATTGATGATTTACTGATCAATTTAAAAAATCTCTGTATAGATATAAAATAGCTTGTTTAGAATTATTCCTTTATCATCGTCATTTTTAATGTTGGTAAACGCAGTTCTATCACTCAGGCATACGGAACGTTGAACCTGGGACATATGTGCGTTGATTCGATTTGCCGCATTATGTTGGGACAGGGTAATTAAATTATTAATCGGATAAGCGTCGGTGTATTAGATTAAGTGGTAGTGTAAAATACGAAAATAGGCAGGAGAAATGTTCTAGTAGTGCGAAAAGTTACAAATTAATTCCATAACCTTCAACCGTCCATTTGCATCTCTTCACCGTGTTCTGTCATCTGAACTGTCTTCTCGTCTGATCTCCAAGTGTTCTCCTAGTGCTATGCTTTCGATCCGCTGAAACTTTTAACTCCGTCTGACAATTGTAGTAACTTCGACACCGTGTTCCGCTATACAGTCTTGTGAGTAGCGTCCACTATAACAGTATTATTAGTGGTAGATTACCTAAAACATAGACAATATGATTTAAGAACGATGTATTTGCGGTGTTATGACGTTCTCTACTTCTCACTTCACGAATCAAAAACTCGGAGAAAAATTCAATAATTGAAATCCTGATTTAATCTCCTCGAGTTCCAGTATTTTGGTCGCTCCATCGACAGACTGCTCAACCTGACCAATCAAATACCTAGGCTAGTACGGGTAACCTTGAGCGTTAACGAGATAATCTTGACTCTTATTGGTCCATTGATATATACTCCTTCTTCTATTCCCACCATCTTGGGTCCGGACAAAAGAGCACTTCAGGCCAACTTCTATTATCTACATTACAATCATCTAGTATGTTTTTCATATCAGACACTCAGTTTATATCCATTTATTGCCAGATCGCAACTCATCGTAAATAATAAATTATTCTGTACAGAAAATCATGTCATAAGTGACAGAGAACGGAATAAACAGTACACAATTAGTGAATAATAATAAAACAACAACCGATAGATCTAACGAAAACTCGAAATACCAGGATTGTATAAACGCTATCATCCAATGATTCATCTGATTTTTTCTGGTTAGAATTTTTCTATCAATATTCTTTTCTATGGGATTGTGTTGCCAACTTCATGCCTAACCCTCCTCCTTTATTCGGGTTTATGACCGGCAGTAACCGTGAAAGGGCTTCAGGCAGAGTAAAGTATCTCTATTAGCTATATGATAAAAATATAAACAAAATTAATTTGTGAATTAATCCCAAAAGTTCCAGCATCTTCAACCCTTGTCACGTTATAACACACGGAATAAAAAGTTTAGTATGATTTTGAAACTCAACATCTATGAGAAGATGATTTTAAGTGCTGTTAGTGGTGTATGAGTGGTAGTTACTCTCCAATTGTTCACACAATGAGAGGATACTTCTTGGGGAGATGAACAGGAAATTGGATTAACGGTCATCTTGACCTCTTGTGAGTATGCTGGCAGAAACCAATGGATTACTACTTGAGACTGGCTATTCACAACTCTCTGATAAATAATTTTTAAAGGTTATTACCACTGGGAATGTAAACTAATGGATGAAGGCGAAGTGTTATATTTTTACGACCAACTACATTTAACTCCTTTCCGCTGTGGAAATGTAGCATCAATAGAGGTACTGACTTCTCAAGGAAAACCCCGTACGTCCGAGAATACGACTTCGCCCTCAAACCCTGATTTTGGTACTTTTTATCTTATTATCTCCGGACCGAGTTGCCCGGTATAGTGTAACTGTCAAGATTCCCGACAAAGCGAAAGTCTAACGTATAACAGTTAATTGTGTTGTATTTTATGGCTACGAAATGTGGTCATTATGAATATAAAGAACATGCATAGATTATTAGTACTTGAGAACGTTGCTGTGTACAGTGGAACAAACAAATGAGTAATTGCAAGTTGTGTGTGGTTTTAGTGGAATGAGCGATTTGATGAATAAGAACGTTAAGCATTTATTGATTATACTGATTACGAAATGGGTTGTATATGCTTAAACCACACCACCTATATATAACGTTAACTCTTTCTGGGACAGAATTGACTTGAAAATAAAAATCTAAAGTGAATAAGATTAAAACGTAGTATCAGTTTACATTAAGTCACTGACTGTTCAACTGAGCTGTGTAACGAAATGAATATTTACTAGCTTGACAGAGTACTTGATAATTGTGATCAACTATCGACAACGTTATACAATCACATGGCTTCAAATTGATAGTCCAAGACATTGATTTTTAACATTATTCCTCAATTTTTTGGTTTCACAGATCCATTTATTTCTTTATTTTGAACTAGATTGGTTTTATAATTGTCTATTATTAATTGCAACAGCTGAATTCGTGAGTCAATCTAAGCTCGATGACTATTAAAAACTTGAAACCACTAAACGACCGTTTCGTCCTAGTATGGGTTCTAGTCCCGCTTGCGGGATCGTTTATACTCGCTGCTGAAGAGTCCTATACTAGGATGGGACAGATTTTCAGTACTTTCAGGTTTCTAACAGTAGTGTCTCGCTTAGATCGACTGATGAATTTAACTGTCCAAAATACTACAATCGCCACAGATCTCCATTTTGATATTGTGGCGAGACTCTAATTTATGGACGGCCTTTGAACGAATCTTAGGTGACCTTCAGAAATATTAGTCAATCAGAAAACAGTCAGTATAGAGTAAAAATATGTTATACAAAACCAAGGAAATAAAGTGGATACACTTATACGTGGTTCAAAAACTTGTCAAGGTTAGAAAGAGGTTCAGAGGTTCTAAAATCGTAATGCATGAAGTAGAGGAAATCATCCATACGGCTACAGAATAGTCGGTATCTGGAACCATGATAAAGTCTCAAAAACTCTTTCACCCTCGACCACATAGCTTCAATATTGTTTATATGTACTCCGGTTGTTGAGTGCACTAAATGCTACTTGTGGATAACGACACGATGCACATAACCAAGCCTATGTAGGAGTCTGTACGTTCTCCAAACTTCCGTATATATTGTAGTGACTGGCTGCAGCCAGTGTTACTGGTGCTTTTATTATTCAGTTCGCGATAATTATCATAATTTGCCTTAGTAAGGAATTATATATAGAGTTTTCATCACAAACTGACATCAGTTATAATGCTAGAAATCAATTTAGCCGAATGGATGAAAGGCTTTCGCGTTAAAATCTGAGACCTATTATCTTATCGTCCACAAATCATAGTCTCGCCGTTTTATTTGTTATAGCCACTCAATAATCACGTTTTGTACAAAATTCCCTGTGAACCGATCGTACATTAGCATGAAGCACTGAAGTTGGCGCCGTGACCTTGAAATATCTAAAACGCTTCTGATTATCTCGTCCATAAATTAGAACCTCACCGATATTATTGATTGTATTACAATTTCAACTTCGCATTTAATCATCATATATATATAAGATGAAAACTACAGGAATTTAGTTCTGTTATATTGAAAATAGACATGTTCCTATTATCGATCTTCTTCAACATTGAATAGATTTAATTTAATCAAAGATTATACTGTTTACTTTTACTTTATCCAGCTCTTATCTATATTCTATCTTTGTTTATATTTCAATTTTATATATATACATATATATATGCACACACACACACACACAGGTACTTCATCCAGAAGTCGAACAAATTTATTTCGTTTAATGGTGTAGTTTTTTTCTTCTTATTTTAATCAAAAATTTGTTTGATAATGGTGTAAACAATAAAAGATCATTTACAATTTCTTTTCTCTTTTTTCTTAGATTATGTTATTACTGTTGTTGTTGTTTTTCTAGGTACAAATTTTCAATGAAAAAGTAATTGTGAATACAGTTGCTGGAAAATGTAATTCATTAGCTAATGTCAAGCATAAACCAGGTACCATAATGTGAATGTTTATATAAGTGTGTGTGTGTGTATGTGTTCAAGTACTCCTTTTTTCTTCTTTGTATACATTTGTCTTGTAAACTGAATCAAGATTAATTGAAATGATCGGAAAACTTTCTAGTTACAATTTATTTGATTAAGTAAACAATTTATTTAGTTTATAATAAGGAAATGTTTGTTATTGTTGTTGATATTACACAGTTTCAATTTTAACTAGTCTTTGTTAGTATATCTATGCATCTTATATGAATTGTCTTATGTTATAAGATTACATAGAATAGATGAAATGTGGTTAAAACAGTGGGATTCAGAATAGACGTTTTGTTCTATTTTGAATTGATCCGTATGTATTAGAATTTAGGAACTATCTCAGAGTGAACATAAACTCTCTGGGATGCAGGTACATCCATCTGACGAGTTCCAAATAGGACGAAACGCTCGTCCTGGATTCCACTGCTAGACACTATTCATCTTTGTTTACAAATAGAGCTTGTGAATTAAGGTAATATCTAGGCATACGCACAGTATGCACATATGCCAATAACAGACTGATCAATTGCAGTCTTAAACCTCAATGGGAAGATACAAGCCAAACAATACTAAGTGAATCAACTTTTTATATACTGAGCTAGACAATCTTTCTTTTATATATTACCACCACTGAATTACCTATGAAAAATTCGGTGTTCATCATGTTGTGGTAATGAGGTATGACAACTTGTACCGACTCATATGTGTGCCTAGTCCTGCGTTGTAGCTGACTGACTGACTGATAACACTGTAACTCCTGACCATTTGGTTCATATGTATCCAGATAGCAAGAAACTCTCATGCTGAATTCCACAGTTATTGACAATTCATCTGTTTTAATTAAATTGTGGACTGACTTATCACTTATAACAATAATAATAATAATGATACATGCTTTACCTAATACCATATATTTGGTTACACTAAGGAATTTCCAGCAGTACAAATTATATAGTATTAAAATAGAATTTAGAGAACATAGATACTAAAAATATGAGTAGAGTGACTTAATTACCAAACCAAACAACAGTGTACATAGATCATGAGTATTTATTTATGTTATTTATCATTCCTCAACGTAAATAAAAACATATGAGCCATGACTAAAGCATAATGTACTTTTTTCAATATTATACCTCTTGCATAATATCTCCCTAACCATTTAACCTTTTAGAGAAATGTAAGTGTCCACCTTTGTGCTTTAATACACTCAGTCAAATAAATCACTGACATTATCGTTAATAAATCATCATCGAATCCCGTGAGTGGGATCGTGGATGCGCACTGCTGAGGAGTCCTACAATAGGACGAAACGGCCGTCCAATGCTTTCAGGCTTTCAATGGTGATCTGACATCAACCGGTTCATGATCTGAATCAAAAACCAACAAAAGCACATTTACGGACAAAGATTTATTAATCGTATCTTAAACTAATTTCTAACATCTTGAAGAACGAATCAAGGAAGTGTACACTTCTTATAAACCATATTAGACTAACACTAAATACTTTGATGTTGAATATCTTTAATAAGTGTATACTTTTCAATTCCATCCAATCAATGTCAGATGACTATTCTATTCTATTTCAATATTGATTTGTACAACAGCTGATTTTTATCATTCAGTCAAAACAAACAAATTCAATAATCAATCAATGTAAATATCTCAGTGTTACAGATGGTTGTTTACAGTAGAACTAGATCATTAGTGTAATATCTTAGTTTGTGAAATTTAGTGACATAGATTTGAATCCTACCAAGAATATCTATTGCTTCAAAGTTAAAAGTACTACATCTTATCAGTTTAGGGGTCGTGGAGATTGTTAAATTTTTGATTGAGATCATGAACCGATTGATGTTAGACCACCATTGAAAACCTGGAAGCACTGGACATCTTAGATAATGAGTGCCAACTTGCATGGAACCTAGGTTGAACAAAGTTTATTGTTGATTGACTCTATAATAGGTAACATCAAATTAAACAATTTTCATACGAAATCCATTGATGAATTTTAAAGCAGAGTAATATTTTTGGTTAGTATCGGGAGGGGGGGGAATCATGGAGATTGTTGAATGTTATCGAGATCACGAATTGACTCAAGTAGTACAATTATTTAAAACCAGGAAACCTTAAACATCAGTTTTTTTCCCTTAAATGGGTGACCACCTAGGCAGTATACATCTGCCACCCAATTGGACGTCAAGACCAGAACGTTTAGGTCTCTTTGTAAGCGCCTAACCTTCCAACCTGTTAGATAAGATAAATTAGTTTATATTTTTAAATTCTGTTAATTCATTCTATTTCACAACCATCATTGATAGGTAATTCTTTAACTTCCAAGACGATTGACCAATGAACATTCTCAATCTGTACAAGGAAAAAGCAAATATTCAATGCTTCCTGATGTTCACTGATTATTTATCCTAAGTTGATTTATCAAATAAAAATGTATCTGTAAATGTTGTATGCTTTACGTAACTCTTTTGTTCTGATTTTATCTTTCTATTATAAAGGTGGAGGAAATCTACAAATTATTGATCAAAAACTGGATTTTTCATCTAATACACAATCGAAAGTTCGATCCTTTCAAAATATTAAACATGTTCCTGGTGGAGGTGACAAAAAGGCAAGTTAACGACTAAATAAATGAATAATTTATACATGAATTAGCAAAGATCACATAGAATCTGTGATCAGTGTTGAAATGGAGAAAGTTATTCATGTTCTGGTATTGAATGATGATTGTACTATGATGCAAATTAACAGTTTGTCAAAGAGGTAGCTTAATTATTGCAGGATTATATTTACTGGTTGTAAAGCCTGTAGGTTAAACATTCGACCCTGTCTTTTACATCATTGGTGTGCTCTGCTGAAGAGTTTCAAGCTTAGAGGAAACTCTTCAGTGTTTCTTGATGCTTAGTAGTTCAACCATATCATCAGATGTGAGACAGACATCGATAACAACGTATGATACTCGGACTACAATATAACTAAAGTTAAGAATTCACGATGGTTTGAAAAATTCCATTGTTGATATTAATGGGCGAATATCAAACAGTCATTGTTGACATGTAAAAACCAGTAAATGGATTGTCTTGATATAACCACTTTGTCACATGTTTTTACAAAACAGAAGGATTATGGCTAGTATTGGAACATAAATCCTGTGTGTCGTCCTATCTGTAACTTATAAACTGGGTGCATTTTTATCGTCATGTAAATGTTCACTCTCAAATTCTAAACTAATACCTTTCGCTTTAGACCTCAATTTGTTATTAAAAACGGCATCAATTCTGAATGTACCTATGCCAACAGAGTAGTTGAAAATTTAATCTGAAATATCAACAGCGAAATAAGACGAATTATTAGTTGTTAGTTATCTGGACTCGGTGAATAACGCTCTGGCGTTCGAAGTGATTGGCTATGAGTTCAAGTCTGTGTAAACAATAATACTGCGATATAGATACATTTAACTAAATATTATTTGAATTACACTTTTTAACCACAGTTCAGATATACTAAAACTGAAGATTGAAATGTTAACAATCTAGATTTTATGAGACTCATTGACTTAGAATACGCAGATGATATACTTCTTTTTGAAGAAGACGCTGACAAAGTGCAGAGAATTTCGACCACTTTAAGCAACAATAAAACATTTTTGGAATGTGATTCTCACCCTCCCATTCCAGAATGCTGCTCCAGGACTGGCCTGTGTTGACACCTGAGGTAATGATAAGATGTGAAGTAGTTTAGCGTGTCAATCACTTTACTCATCTTGGAAGTGTCATCAGCCCTATTAGTTTGGCGTCTGACAAGATCTCGAAATGGATTCAGAAAGCTTGATTAGAAGCTGCCAACTTGTTTCATTTGTGACGTAGATGAGATACCCATCTACCAAATAAAGGATGAGTGTACTGCGCAGAAGTTCGCTTTATTCTACTTTATGGGTGTGAAACATCATGGCCTTTAGAAGTAGGAGATATTTTGTAGGTTACTGGTATTTGATCATAGGTGTCAAATATTAAATAACTGATCTATTTGGAGTTTCATTCTCTGAGCTGAATGGTTTAATCGTGGAGCTGTCATAGTTCTTCTGATGAGATATTGTTCCACAACCAAACCATCCAACTCACAGAGCAAAACTTTGCACAAATCATCCATCTGAGCTACAAATTTTTTGTACCATTAAATTACTGACATTTCTTGACTTGGTTATATATGATTTTAATAGTTGAATTCATGAGTCGATGTAAGCTAGACTACCATTGGAAACTTGAAAGCACTGGACTGATAAATTCAACTATTAAAATCACTAGAATCTCCACAAACCTCCATTGTAATAATACTCATCATGGAATCGCTAGTGGATGGATTTTCTGAAGTTCTAGTGAGAAGCCATGACTAGTGGAGTCCAATCCGTGTCGAGTAGAGACATGTATCGTTGCACAATATCATGGATCGATTGAACTTAGGCATTAACACCGTCGAATGCCAGCTCAGTGGTCTAGAGGTTAAGCGTTCACACGCAAGACTAAAGATCCTGGGTCCAAATCCCAAGTATGGAATCGTAGATGTACACTATTGAGGAATCCCATACTAAAACGGAATGGCTGTCTAGTGTTTCCAGATTTTCAATTGTTGTCTAGCTTAAAATAATTCATGAATTCAATTATTAAAATCACTACAATCTGTATACCCCCCACCAGCACCAATTTTAGTTATACATCACTTCTTAACATCAATTAAATACCATATAATCAATATATATTGTAGTTGATAAGTAGTAAATTGAAACTGTTAATCATTACTAATACATCATCTTGTCAACTATTTTTAATGATAATGAATCTTTATATTAAATCATCTACTGTTTATAACATGTTTTATTCTTGTATACATATATCATATCTAACTTAAATCTACTTGACAACATAATTTTTATTGTTGTTATTTCTAAAGATAAACTCCTGTCATCATCTTCTGTTCACAGGCAAGGTATATTACACATTTGTATACACATAAATACACAAATCTAAGTAATAAACATTGCTTTATTGATTCATTTACTCTATCGATTAGTTTATCGATTGATTGATTGATTGGTTAAGTGTGATTGGGATCCATGTTTTTTTAATATTTTTTTGGTTTATTTTTAGATACCTGTTGAGAAATTAGATTTTAAAGAGAAAGCATCACCAAAAGTTGGATCACTTGCCAATGTGAAACATAATCCAGCGGGTGGTGATGTGAAAGTAGGTGAATGTTTCTTTTCTTCACCCATTTTTTTTGTTTTGTTTAAATGAATAATTTCAAAGTGAAAAGCTATGACTTGTGAAGTTCAACTATTATATGTGTTAAGTGTGAAAAACGGGTTGATGGTAGCGTTATGTTTACGTCACTGTTGGGAAATCTCAAAGTTGTACATCAAAACAATCTATCTACATTTGATATTGAAGTTTTCTTACTCTGTTACTATAGTACACAAACTACCGATAAACAAGCTCTCAACTGGCGGTTACTAAGTGAGAAGACTAAGAGTAAAGAAAGAAATCATTTCCTCGCTAATAACATGCATTTACCAATTAAGAAATTCTTGTTTGACACAACATGACCTTCTTATTTGGTGACTTTTAATTGACACATTGTATCATTTCCCAACTTTGTTCCCTCTAAGTTTTTTTTTAGATAAAAAGCTGATCTGTTGAAGTCCCTCAAGCCTAATACCTATAATTCCTATCGATAAAATCAATAAAATAATCATTTGATTGACTTTAGCTAAAATAAACGGGTTTATTCGTCCAAGAAGCAGTGACAAGACATCAAATATGACCTTAATCTAAGTTCATTCTCTAGTCAGTTTGCTATGTCTTGCTTTAATTAAACGAGCAAGCATCAAGCGTTTAATCTTCTTCCTATTCATAAAATATGCTTTCTTGAAGAATTCACCTACTAACTTGCGTAATCGAATTACTCCATAGTTTCATACACATACGAACTCTCTTCATGTGGAACTAAACTATACTGACAGTCGTGAAACAAATGAAACTAACTTATCGGAATAAACTTCATGGAAATCAAGAACCAAAGTTAAACTACCATTGAAAACATAAAAACAATGGATGGCCGTTTCGTCCCAGTATAGGACTCCTCAGCGGTGTGCAGAGTGACCAGCTGAAGAGAATATTAGTCCGTGAAATGATTAACTATGAATGATTGATACTTAAGAGTACATGTATGATAAGCATATATAAAGATTAGTAGACAAATGAAATTATAAGCCTGACAGACAACTGTTAACATTGTCAAATCAAATGATGCTTTACCATAAAATATAACTTGACTTAATTCATAGCTACTACACAAGGGAATGGCTATCTGGACTCAGTAGCTAACCTGAGAACACATCCAGCTTTTGAAGCGAACGTCACTGGGTTTTAGTCCTAGAATGAATATCTATTCTGGGATTCAGGTCAATCCAGCTAATGAAACACAAATAGAATGAAATGCTCATCTTGGGTTCCACTGCTAGCTACTTGACTTTTTTTTATCAAAGTGAAACTTTCAAGATAGATTGATAATGCTTCTTCGTTATACTTTTCAAAAGTAGACATTATGTCACAAGATCTTTCGATTAGTATGGTTCAGTTCTTTTGTCTATTCTTTCATATCGGTAGATATACTTATGTTCAAAAGCTTGTCATACTTAGTTGTACAAAAAAATTGTTACAGTCACATACTGACGTTAATTAGACAATCATTGACAAATAAAAAGATAATGAGTAGTTGTTTCTTCTTACTATGAGAGTTCTCGATAGTGACCATGCACGACTCCGCTAAAGATGTAACTCAGATCTCTCAGTGAATGCTTTGTTTCCAGATCACTGAGGTTAATCAGTCAATATGTCAGAATCAGCAGTGAGCTTTGAATGTATGTGCGCTAGACCAGATTCACATACTACATCTTTATACCAAGATGAAAGTAACTAGATAAATAACTAACAAGTCAGTGATTTCAGGTGAGAGTCCTAGACCATGGAATGAAAAAGTATGTGTGAAGAAATACTGAAAATAAGGATCTAGAAAGAAATAAGGAGTGATTGTATCTCTCTTACTGTGACCAGTTCTAAACCATATCACTTTACGTCTTCAATCAATGATCTCGGTTATCGAACGAACCCCGTTAGATAATTTGTATTTAACAGTATAGGTCAGAAAAAAGTCACTGGCCATCATCCACTGTCTTTAATGATACTATTCTTACCCCATTGACATAATAGAACTTCATCTTTTACAATTTTACTTCAAATGTGTTGGGACTGTGTACTTGTAATCTTAAGAGAAGTGGTGCTCCCTGACAGATTCAATCTCGTGTCACCTAGCTTCACAGTCAGAGACGTTACCATCGGGCTATCTGGGCTGCGACTAATTTCCTGTAGGACTGAGATTTATTTACAACTGATTGATCACTGGGTGGTGATCAATGTCATGTGTGTCAAGTACTTTTCAGTACAGATCGAAACCTGGGTCCAGGGTGTCCTTTTGACTCCCTCCAACCACCATCTTATCTCAATACAGTGCACGCAATGTCGAGTCACCTAGACTAGTGATCACACTGTAACTTGATCAATAGGATTCAATCTACATTAAGAAGGATCTGACACATATTATATTGATCACCACCCAGTGATCAATCAATTATTAAAATGTTGTCCCATATATCTGAACTAAATAACTGTCTATTAGTTATTTTAATAGTTGAGATCATAAGTCATTTGAAGCTAGATCACCATAGAAAACCTGAAAGCACTGGAAGGCCGTTTCATCCTATAGTGGGACTCTTCAACAATGCACATCCATGATCCCTCCTCGAGGGATTGGAAATCAGGACCTATCATTCTCGCACGCTGCTGAGGAGTCCCACAACAGGACGAAGTGACTTTCCAGTGTCTTCAGGTTTTCTATGGTGGTCTAGTTTCAAGTAACTCAGAAACAGAGAAGAAAAAAAGGAAGAAAATTTTTCTTTAAATATTGAACTTAATCTTGATGAATTTCTTGAAAATTCTTTTCTTTTTTTTCTTATTTTTATTCAAAGATTTTCAATGAACATCTTCCATGGTTAAAATATAATAAACCAAATTTACCAGATTCAGAAAAAGATCGAATTAATAAACGATCTAATAATCATAGTTTAAATGGAACAAATGTTAATGATCTAATGAATATATCAATGTTATCAGGCAGTACAGGACATTAATATTAATTATGATTCAGTATCATAGTAATCTAATCAAGATTCATTAATGAAATGATTCGAGTTTATTATCCATTGATTGTTCTATTGAGATTTTTATTCATTTCACTTGATCCATAATAAAGAATAAACACACACACACACACACACACACATAAACATGTTCATATGAAATATAACAACAAGTTGATGAATAGAAAGTTTCTTTATTATTTCGTTCATTGTCATTCAATTACAACAGTATGTAGTCATTATGTTCTTTGTTGACTGACAATTTCTTTGATCCATTCAAAGTTTTGTTAATAACAATAAAGTTTTATTGATTAGGGTAACACGAAATAAAACAAAACAGACAAAAAAACGAGCTATCAATATCATCATTTAAAAAGAAAAAAATAGTCATCCAAACTTTACACATTCATATACTTCAGTATTCATTCCCTCTTGTTCACATCATTACATTACATATACTCGATATATATATATTTGTATGTATTAAGTTATGGGTTTGTGGTATGCATGATAATATGCATTTTTTTTTCTCTGTTTCTGTATATCCTATTTCATCATTATTCATTTATTGTTCTATGATTCAAATTCACCGCCAGAATTTTTTTTTTGATTTTAGAGTTATATCAACTGAAAAAAAAAACACGTATTTCAAATTGTACATTATTCTTCATAGTTTTCAATTCATTATTATTACTATTATCATCACTACTACTATTACTCCTACTACTACTATTACTACTACTACTATTACTAGTACCACTACTATTACTACTACTACCATTACTACTCCTACTATTACTAGTACTACTCACTACACTACCATTACTACTACTACTATTACTTACTACTACACTACTACACCACCATTACTACTCCTACTACTACTATTACTACTACCATTACTACTCTTACTATTACTATTACTACTACTACCATTACTACTCCTACTATTACTTCTGTTACTATTACTACTACTACTAATAATAATAATAATAACAATAAATAGTGAAAGTTCAGTACAGATCTGCCCATTTCAAAATTGAATGAAATACATCTATATATATATATTCCTTTACAGATGTCGATTAGTAACTACGTACTACACTTGGAACAATGAGAGACAAAAAAAAATGAAAAAAACAATAGCAAATTTACATCATCTTTCATTAGAATAAACATAACTATTCACTATGTGTATATTTCAGTGGATATATATGTGTATTGAGGTGTGTTGATCTTGTGTTTTCCTCTTTTCAATTAAAACATTGAACTCGTTTGGTGTTTCTTATTAAACAAAAAAATAATAATATTCGTTTGTTTTTTGTTTGTTTTGTTTGTTTGTTTGTTTGTTTTCATGAAACCTTATTGCTAAATCATTTCATTCATTTTCATACTAAATATTAATATTACGTTTACTATTCTATAAATATATACTATTTATTACTTTCTTACTCCTGTTACTCCCAATGGAACATAGGCCGCTGACCAGCATTGTCCAACCCACTCTGTCCTGAGCCTTCATTTCCAGTTCTATCCAATTCTTGTTCATTCTTCTCATTTCTGTCTCCATTTCTCAAAGTAATGTGTTCTTTCGTATTCCTTTTCTCCTTTGACTATGATGATACCATGTGAGAGTTTGTCTTGTGACGTAATTGTGTGCTTTCCTCAATGTGTCTTCCATCCACTTCCAACGATTCTTCCTGATTTCTTCCTCCGCTTGGATCTCGTTTGTTCTCTTCCACAGTAAGTTGTTGTTGATAGTGTCTGGCCAACGGATCCGAAGTAGTTTGTGTAGACAATTGTTAATAAACACTTGTATCTTCTGGATGTTGGCTTTAGTTGTTGTCCAAGTTTCTGCCTCATGCATTAGAACTGTGTTGACATTTGTATTGAAAATTCTGAGTTTGATGTTGGTTGAGTTGCGTTGTTTTGAGTTGCAGATGTTCTTCAATTGTAGATATGGTGTTCTTGCTTTGCCGATCCATGACTTCACATTTGCATCAGATCCACCGTGTACATCAATGATGTTGCCTAGATACGTAAAGCTTTTTACATCTTCCAGAGCTTCTCCATCAACTGTGATTGTATTGTTGGATGTTGTGTTGTATTGGAGAATATTGCTTTTCCCTTTGTGTATATTGAGACCTAGTGCTGCTGAGGCTGGTTCCACACTGATTGTCTTCTCTTGCATTCGTTGTTGCGTATTGTTTATTGCTGGATAGGAATTAGCGAGCATCATATTTTTGATAGCTCTTTTTTTATTCCAATGTGTCGAAATTACTACAACATCATTATCATTTTTCATGTCATGAATTATAACTATCTGTCTTCTGACCAGATAGGAATTCATTGATTATAACTACTCACTTAAACCCCGACCGTTGCTGCCACTCTGACCTGGTGGTCGGGCTTGTCCATCATGATGAACCAATCGAGCTACACTGGCTAGAACGATCATTCCTCAAGATCCGAAGGCGAAGTTGTACTGCTGACTGTACAGAGGTGTGATGGCAGTAAGGTGTTTCCTTCAGACAACCAGCATAACAGCGATGCTGCCTTCCCACAAGGATAGGTGGGGTTAGAAAAGGTTGACCCTAGAAATACACACCTCGCCTCATCCCACGGATATCCGTCTCCGGCGGTAAGGTCTCAACAAGTATGGAGCTAACACGAAAATTACTCACAAAAAGGTCTTGTGTGACCGACCTCATACTGTTGTCCCTTGGTCACTGCGTTCACGCTCTCAGGTCATTAAGACCACCTCTAATCAAATTTCCTTTTCAGGTACTTTTTAGGTTCCAAATGAATTTAGTGACTACTGTCGACAGGATGATTATAAATATTTTAAGTAGTATGTGAAGATTTTTCAAATAGAAGTTAATTTAAGGTACCACTTGAGTTTATGTAGACAACCATTGAAAACGAGGGAGCAATCGACAAGTGTTATGTCGTAACATAATAATGGCTCTTCATTAATGCATGAACATACTCCTTCTCAAAGTCAACAATCTCTCAACCTGGTGATCATTTTGTGGGTTGGTTTTTTTTCTTTTTTTTATTTCCTTCATTTTTATATGAGTAATTGGTTCAATTCATATTTGCCCCAGGCTCTATGATTTTAACTAACTGATATAGAGCAGTTTTTGAGACATGAAAACATATTTCAAAAAAGACCACTTGTAGACCTTAGTCAATGAATGATAAGAATCATTTCAAGTTTCCACACTTCCGCTTTGTTTGATGTTTTTACTTGTATATACCGATTATTATTTCATGAATTTCAGCATCTTCGGACATGGCTTAGAGACGAATAAAGTGATGATTTCTTCGACTAAACAACCAAAAGTCTATGGATGAATTAGCACATTTGATTAGCTATCTAAACCCAATTTCTAAGTGTAGTTTAAAGCGATGGGTGCTAAATTGAAGTTCCAGAATTCACATTCATTTTGGAATGTATTGATGAATCCTAAACAGGATGGAACGTACTATGTAGATCCTATTACTAACCACATTCCATCTAGTTTCGATAATACATCATATATATGTTTTGTGAAAATAACTATATATTGACAAAAATGAGTAAATATCAGAATATCAGTTTATTGAATCAGTATCCAAGTTTACAATAAGCAGTTCTCTCACATTTCCTCTACACTATCTCTGTTCCATATAGATCAACTATGAATTCCCATAAGTTTCTTTATAATTCACTATCGTTTCATTGATTTCATTCATAAAAATAACAATGTTCTACCTTCTTTTTCATTGTCTAAATAAACTAGGCGTATCCCATTATCTTCGATTAAAGGTGAAGATTATAATATATAAATAATAGAAGTTTATAATATACAATTGATTGATCATTGGATGGTGAATAATATCATGTATGTCAGGTCCTTCTTAGTATACAGATCAAATCCTATTGATCAAGTCACAATATGATCAGTCAGTCTAGGTGACTCGACATTGTGTTGATGGTGGTATTACATGAAATAGCTTATTATTTACAAGAGACTTTTATATTAGAAATGGTAGTGTTTTTGGATATTCTAATCTAGTTTGTTGATGATATATTTATGGTTAACTGATCTGACTCTAATTTAGATGAACGTATGAATACAAATCTTCCATTTAACTCCATTTATTACTTGAGCTAACACTGTTCATGTGTTGACGGTAATAAAAAGCTCAATACAAGTTTCATTGGATGGATTTATTTCAAGCATTCGCCAGATGCTCGGTATAAGAAGCGGAAAATCAAAACAGTGCTGAGCTGAGAAGGTGAGTGAACCAACTCAAACTGATCAAGTATGACCCAATATCACAATTGATTGATCACTGTGTGGCGATCAATGTCATGCGTGTCTAGTCCTTATTAGCGCAGATCGAATGCTATCGATCATGTTGCAATGTGGCCACCAGTCTAAGTGACTCGACACTGCGGGCACTATATATTGAGATACTCAGAATAAGAAGCGGAAAATCAAAACAGTACTGAGCTGAGAAGGTGAGTGAACCAACTCAAATTGATCAAGTATGACCCAATATTTATAGTCTGACAAAAATAAGTTACATACATGAGTAATGAGTAGGGTAAGCAATTAGGACACATACGCCCATAGAAAAACAGTTAAGGTTAATAAGCAAATAATTAACTAGGTCAAAATGTGGCTTGAGAAGAATGAATAAATTGGTCTTTCTAAAAGCTAAAATAACCTGTGTGGGTTTGACATAGTACCAGATACTAAAATAGTACGTAATTTGTCAATATTTACAGAATCGGTTGGAGGGGGAAAGTAACTTGTTAAAACGTCAATAAATCAATAAAATGATAAACACCTTAAACACTAATGAAAGTTGAAAATTGTGTGGTACATGAACACTTGATGGAGTTAGGAGAAATTTTGTATTTTAGAACTTTAGGGCATAGATTACAAACTTCGTCAGATATTTACTAGAACTTAATGACCTTCAATTACTTACTTACGCCTGTTACTCCTCTTGAAGGAGCATAGGCCGCTTACCAGCATTCTCCATCCAACCCTGTCCTGGGCAGTCCTTTCCAGATCTTTCCAGTTGTTATTTATCTTTTTCATATCTGCTTCTATTTCCCGACGTAATATGTTCTTTGGCCTTCCTTTTTTCCTCAATTTGGTCTGAGCACGATCGATCCTTACGGAATCCATCCTGTTGATCTCGAAGTTGGGCGCTAACCAGAAAAACAACCTCCAATGAATGGTATCAAAAAGCTTAAGGTTGATTAAATCTTGAGAGATACAAGTCATTCCAGAATTAAAATGTTAATTTTGTTCTGTGACAATCATCGGTATCCTCAAGATCCAAACTGTCTATTACGTTAAGTTCAGTGTCAGTTTCATAATGATAGCTATTTATTAAAATATCAATTAACTGAATATGAGCTGAATTTAAACTATGCGCATTAATTTGACAGTAAATTTTCTTATGGAAGGATCAGTTAAACTGAAACATGTATCTTATCATTCATCACATATAACCCACAGTAGAAGTGTGGTGTATGCTACTTATGTTGACAGATATAAGTAGTATGTATATCATCAATAGAAAGTGAAATGCTTGGAGGTAGATGGTTGAGAAGATCGAAGAAAGGAGAGCGAGAATATAGAATGATTGGTGTGTAAACGAAGGAACAATGAAGTCTTAGACGATTGACTGACATTTTGCAAATGAAGTATTTACTGTATAGTTCTCAGATTTGATTAAGAGATTCTGTAATTGTGTGTGTTCAAATACATTCGATTGTTCTCACTAGTATTCTCGTTCAATACAGAAGTACTTGTGTAAAATTACTGAGAAGCTCTATAATTGTTATGAAAAGTCATATGACTGATTCACTGAATGTCAAGCGAGCTGTTGAAGTAAGAGTGCTGATTTAGGTAGAACGTTTTACACATGGAATATATGTATTGGTTGAAGTTAGACATTAACACTGTCGGATGCCCGTACAGTGGTCTAGAGCTTAAGCATTCACAAGCGGGACCGATAGGTCCTGCGTTCGAATCTCACGGGGCAGGATCGTGGATGCGCACTGCCAAGGACTTCCATACTAGTACGAAACAGCCATCCAGTGCATACAGGTATTCCATGGTGGTCTAGCTTTAATTGACTCATGATCTCAACTATTATATATATAAATTCATGACGGACTGCTTGAATATCTGGACTATCTGATCCTGCCATCTAGATATTTCAACAGGGTGTCTGTTTTGTTTGTTTCTTTTAATACATCATTAATCCCATAATTTATTTAGGCGCGTTTAAGAAAAGTTGACGATATTTCGCTGTATAAATTACAAAAAAGCTAAACCAGAGACATCGTAGTTGCTGACAATATGCGTTGAAATGAATGTACATTATTCAGATGTTGATTCCTGAACTGCTAACTTCTGACTGGTGATCACTCAATAGTTATCGTTAGGATCGATTAAGAATTAAGAAATGGAAACTTGTTGTACCAAAACTATATTATTGGATGAAGCCAATAATAATAATAATAATCATAATATCTATGACCTACGTAAAATTGTCAATCAAGATTATATAGAAAATGATGGATCATACCTGGAATGATTTATGACTTCCAGGAACTCCACCTGAAGCCCCTCTGAGGGTAATGCTGGTCCCAAGCTCGGGTAAAAGAGGAAGGTTGGGCATGGGGTTAGCGACCTCATCCCGTTGAAAACCAACCCGCCAAAAAAACGCTAACCAAAAAAAAATCCAGAAACATTCAGAAAAATACCTTTAGGATGAACCAAATCAATAACATTTTTGTAAAAACCAAAATGGAGAAACTGAATATTAATTTTAGAAAACCAATAAATTTTACGAAATCACTAAAGTCTGGCAGGTTGAAGTGAACGAGAACATACGTGGTGACAACCAGATGTATTTGAATACAAAATTACAGAATCTCTTAGTAAAACCTGAGGCTTGAATTATTTTTCTGGTCAGCGTTTTTTTATCAAGTTGGTTTTCTGCGGGATAAGGTCGCTAACCCCATGCCTAACTCTTCTCCTGTATCCGGGCTTGGGACCGGTTGTAGTCCCAGAGGGGCTCCAGGCAGACCATACAGTAAATTCTTCATTTTAAAAATATCAATCGATCGTCTAAGATTTGATTGTTGCTTTGTTTCCACATCAATCGTTCACATTCTCTTCTCTTCGATCTTCTTAGCTTTCTGCCACCGGACATTCCACTTTCGATTAGTGACATACATACTACTTATATCTGTCGACATCAGTAGCACACACCACAGATACACTATACTTATTGAACATATTCGAGATCAGTAAGTCTACTGTTACTGTAGTGAACGAGAACACAAGTGGGGACAATGGGATGTACTTCGATATAAAATAACATAATGTTTTAGTAAAATCTGAGAGCCATATATTGAATACTTAATTTGCAACATGTCAATCACTTATCTCATACTTTATTGTTCCCGCATTTTCATACCAATTACTTTCTGTTCCTATTCTTTCCTTCTCCAACTTCTGCTGCCAAACATTATAGTCCTGACTATCATTTTATACTACCCATGGCGATATAAGTAACACACACGCCACAAGGTTACATTACTTCTGTTGTGATAAATAAGCTTTCTGATCTTTTTTTAAAAGTAATCTCAAAATCACTCTGTTACTTTCAACAATCACCCAAGAACTCATCCAACACCAAGGTCCGGATTTTCAATACAAATGTCAACATAGTTCTACTGTATGGGGCAGAAACCTGGAGAACTACGAAAGCTATCATCCAGAAAATACAGGTGTTTATTAACAATTGTCTACACAAAATACTTCGGATCCGTTGGCCAGACACTATCAACAACAACCTATTGTGGAAGAGAACAAACGAGATTGAAGCAGAGGAAGAAATCAGGAAGAATCGTTGGAAGTGGATGGGACACACTTTGAGGAAAGCACACAACTGCGTCACAAGGGAAGTCCTCACATGATATCCTCATGGGCAAAGGAGAAAAGGAATACGAACGAACACATTACTTTGAGAAATGGAGACAGACATGAGAAGAATGAACAAGAATTGGATAGAACTAGAAAAGAAGGCCCAGGACAGAGTGGGTTGGAGAATGCTGGTCAGCGGCCTATGCTCCATTGGGAGTAACAGGCGTAAGTAAGTAAGTAAGTAAGTAACACTTCAAATGACTTTAGGTACATTCTTACCGAATTTTAATCAATAAATACATGTAAAACCATTACATAAATAATCAATTTGTCAAATTTTATTAGTTCTAAAATCAATGTAGATCATCTATGTATGGGGAATACATCTTGGTTACTAAAATTTATTTTGCTTTATGAAATAACTTGTGTAGAAAGTGAAAATAGTTTGTTTCAATAGTTGAGATCATGGATCAATTGCAGCTAGACCATCATAGAAAACTTGAAAGCACTGGGCGGCCGTTTCGTCCCATTGTGGGACTCATCAGCGGTGCGTATCCACGATCTCGCCCCGCAAGATTCCAACCCAGGACCTGTCAGTCTCGCGCGCGAGCAATTAACCACTAGACCACTGAGCCGTCATCCAACGGTGTTAATGTCTAACATCAACTAATCCACGAAATTAAGAGACACAACCACCATTGTCATCAGTGAGTTACTATCTCATAACAGACTCGTTTGAGCTCAACTGGTCAATGCTTCTCACTAGAACTCCAAGATATACCTCTTGAAGCCAATCACTAGTGAGCATATGTTGCTTACTATCAGAAGGAATTTTGTGGAGATTGTAGTAATTTCAATAGTTGATATCATGAATTAATTGAAGCTAGACCACAATGGAAAACCTGGAAGCCCTGAATGGCCGTTTTGTCCTATTGTGAGATTCCTCAGCAGTGTACATCCACAACCCCGCCTTGCGGACTTCGAACCCAGGACCTATCAGTTTTGCCTGGACTAGTTTAGTTCGAACAGACTACTATAAGACGATGTAAAAAGTTGAGATTATAAACAACAAATTAACCATACGGTGAGACTAGAATCTACGGATGAACCAATCAGATTTAGGATAACAAGTCTTGAATTTTGGCGCGAAATTAACCCACCTATTTGACCAAATAGCATTTTGGCATTTTAACTGATGTAACACCACAAATCTAATCCCTTACCTTAACCATCAATGACAAATCAGTTCTCACGAATTTTTTTATATTATTATGCATGTAATCCAAATACATCTTTATTATCACTGGTTGAAATCATGAGTCAATTGAAGCTAGACTAGTTGGTTAAGCGCCTGGCGTGAGACTAATAGGTCCTGGGTTCGAATCTCGCGGGGGGCGGGATCGTGGATGTGCACTGCTGAGGAGTCCCATGCCGGGCGAAACGCCCGTCCAGTGCTTCCAGGTTTCCCATGGTGGTCTAGCTTCAATTGACTCATGATTTTAACCAGTGAAATTTCAAAAAATCTCCACAAAACCCATTATGATAATATCTTTATCATGTTTACCTTTACATTACTTTGAACAGACACAAAGTAGTTTTTACACGGTACTTTATGATATATATACATTTTTGCTTTCATATTTTGACAGATATTAAGAATCTAATCAACAGATAGTATTTCTTTTTGAATTATGCCCCATGGCCTTGAGATAGCCATCTTAAGCCTGATTGGTTAGCTCCCATAGTTTGGCTATACCAATTCCCTCTAATTTAGTACAATGTAATCATAAAAAATTCCTATCAAGTAAATTCACTTAGTATTGTTTACTTGAATCTTCCCATTGATGTTTAGCACTGCAATTGGTATATGTGCATACTGTGCATATTGCCTTGATATTGCCTTAATTCACAAACATTATAAGCAAAGATAGATAGTAGCTAGTAGTGGAATCCAGGATGCGTGTTTCATCCAGCTGACGAGTCCCAGATAGGATGAAACGCGCGTCAAACTGGATTATACTGCTAGCCACTATCCATCTTTCTTACCAAATATATCATGTGGATTGGATTTTCTCTTTTTGCTATAGGATAACAGTATTTAGAATTTGTTAAATTGTCTATGTAGGACGTATTAACAGTTGTAAATAAGTAGAATGCTTAAAACTGATTACACACTACAAATAACCTTTGTTCATAGATAAATCTCGTTACATTTGTTACCAATGTAATCTATCTCTTGGGTATTTATGGTCTAACTTATGGTATACACTCTCAAGGTTATTTAGAATTACTTGCTATCAATGTAACATAAAAAAACTAATCCTTTGTTGTAATTTACCAGGTTGTCAACCAATAAGAAAATAGTAACATTTTCCTAATCCTAAAACTAGAACTCTACGATCATCATTGTCATATATGTGAACAGTTGTAATTGTGATCATCTTTTACTTTAACTGTTGAACAATAGATTTTATGTAATATATTCACCATTTTGATAGAAAGTATCAGGACTAGACAAGCATGATATTGATCACCACCCAGTGATCAATCAATTGTGATTACATCTCAGTCCTACAGGAGGTCAGTTGCGGCTCAGATAGCTCAGTGGTAACGTCTCTGACTGTGAAGCTGGGTGACACGAGATCGTAATCCGCCAGGGAGCACCAGTCCCCTCAAGATTACAGGTACACCTTGCTGACGAGTGCCAAGTAGCACGAAACCCGGGTCCAGGGTTTCCTGTTGACTACCTCCAACCACCATCTAAATCTCAATATATAGTGCCTGCAGTATCGAGTCATCTAGACTGGTGGCCACATTGCAACATGATCGATAGCATTCGATCTGCACTAATAAGGACTAGACAAGCATGACATTGATCACCACCCAGTGATCAATCAATTATGAAGTAGCAGTATATCTGCATTACTTAATATGACTAACTATTTCATAGTTAATATCATGGGTTGATCTTATTGAAACAAACATTAAGATCAGAAAGAACTGGACATTTATTTCACTTTAGTATGAGACTTTTCATCATTGTACATCCACTAACTTACCACAGAGGGTCACTGATAGGTAATTTTGAGAGGTTATTCTTTTTCAGTTATAGTGAGGAGCTCTGACCAGTGGATTTCAGTCATGTCCTCAATAAAGCAGTTACTCATCAATTGAATTGGATGATGATTGTACAATATTATGAATTGACTGAATTTTTATCAATGTAAATCATTGGATTCCAAATCACTGGTCTAAATGTTAAGTGTTTGACACAAGATCTAAATATCTTATTTTCGATCTCTGATGTAGTTGTGAATATGCACATATGAAAACGAAACAACTATTCAAAGTCTTATAGCTTTCAATGATTGTTTACTTAAGATCAGTTGGTGATATTAAAGTCATGAAATTCAAAAATCTCTTATAGTAACTATCCGGTAGTCAATTTTGTTAGAGGTCTAAATGTTTGTAATCGTATGACATAGGTCGTTTATATTCGTTTATATTTATAGGTATCAATCACTATATCCATACTTCCAATGGTAATTATGAATTTTTAAAAGGAATATGTTTTCAATGAGGCTTTACACTGTGAACTGATTTCAGTTAGTCAATGATTGGAAATCAATATTTGTTTTGTTTTAGTATGATAGTTTTCCTCAGTGTACACTCATAACTTCACCAAGATCCTTTATAGAGAGTTCACCTTATTTTGATTATGTACCGATTGATGCTAGACCACCATTGAAAAGCTGGAAGCACTGGACGGCCGTTTCGTCCTATTGTGAGACTCCTAAGCAGTGTGCATTCACGATTTTACACGCGGGATTCGAACCTTGGATCTTCGGTCTCGCCTGCGAATGCTGCAACAAGTGACCAGTGAAGCAAGTCAAATCAGCCTAAAATAGGCTCAGCGTATATAGACATATCACGTGTCTGTGTTTATATCCCACCTTAAGGTTAAATGGTATATTAGCGATTATAAATGAAGTATACCATTGAACCAAGTCGGTTATCAACCTGCTGAAGGTCTTGATCCATGCCAACATAATCTTATAAACCTATAGCATAGGTACATTATAATTCGGTTTGACAATTATACCTTTCAACTGATTCTAGTTAATTTATTAACATAGTGGATTTGATATATGGTATATAATGTGCATGGTAACTGATTCCAGGTCTGATCTCTCGTCTGTGAGATTGTACTTACTTACTTACGCCTGATACTCCCAATAAAACATAGACCATTCACCAGCATTCTACAACACACTCTGTCCTGAGCCTTCCTTTCCAGTTCTATCCAATTCTTGTTCATTCTTCTCATTTCTGTCTCCATTTCTCAAAGTAATGTGTTCTTTCGTATTCCTTTTCTCCTTTGACTATGAGGATACCATGTGAGGGTTTGCCTTGTGACGCAGTTGTGAGCTTTCCTCAATGTGTGTCCTATCCACTTCCAACGATTCTTCCTGATTTCTTCCTCTGCTTCAATCTCGTTTGTTCTCTTCCACAATAGGTTGTTGTTGATAGTGTCTGGCCAACGGATCCGAAGTATTTTGTGTAGACAATTGTTAATAAACACTTGTATCTTCTGAATGTTGACTTTGGTTGTTGTCCAAGTTTCTGCCTCATACATTAGAACTGTGTTGACATTTGTATTGAAAATTCTGAATTTGATGTTGGTTGAGTTGCGTTGTTTTGAGTTGCAGATGTTCTTCAATTGTAGATATGGTGTTCTTGCTTTGCCGATCCACGACTTCCCATTTGCATCAGATCCACTGTGTACATCAATGATGTTGCCTAGATACGTAAAGCTTTTTACATCTTCCAGAGCTTCTCCATCAAGTGTGGTTGTATTGTTGGATGCTGTGTTGTATTGGAGAATCTTGCTTCTCACTTTGTGTATGTTGAGACTTAGTGCTGCTGAGACTCGTGCTACATTGGTTGTCTTCTCTTGCGATAGAAGAGCGAGATCATCAGTGAAATGTAGATCGTCCAGCTGCATCTTAGCTATACACTGTATCCCCCCCTAGATATTGACCTCTTCATGGTCCAGTCAATCACCATAAGAAAGAGAAAGAGTGAACGTAAGCAACCTTGTTTAACACCAGTTTTCACTTCGAATTCATCTGTGAGCTGTGAGGTTGTGCATGCTGAATATTGAATAATTCCTCATATCAATCAACTTAGTTTTATCAATGAAATACATATTACATAATATTGTAATTTCAAATCATTGTTTATCATCAACTATACACTTTACTTACATATATTGCTAAATGAAAAACAGTTCACTATAACTGATTGGTCAATTGATGCGCACTGCTGAGGAGTCCCATACTAGGACAAAACGGCCGTCCAGTGCTTCCAGGTTTTCCATAGTGGTCTAGCTTCAATTGACTCATGATTTCAACCTGAATGTATCTATTGTATAAACTCAGGTAATGAAAATCTAATAATTATTATTATATATTTACGTAATCAAATACTCACTTCAATTAGATTATATTAGCTTTAAGTAAACATTGTAATACCAGTATATATTGATTCATAGATTATAGAAAGATAGGTTGAATAATTTATAACCTGTTACGTAAACATATGTCTTTAATATAAGGGTTGAAAATGAGCAAGGATTTGTATAGTTACAATAATGGTATATGTCTAACTACAATCATATTTACGGAAAATATATTAAATCAAAGAAGTTTAAAGCAGAAATGAATTTTAATATCACTGGTTGAAATCATCAGTCAATTGAAGCTAGACCGCCATGGAGTTCAACCAGGTGTGTTGTAAGATAGGATTTCACTGAAGACAATGGTGTACGGTGGCGCAACTTCGTGGATTAGTTGAAGTTAGACATCAACACCGTTGGATGCCTGATCAGTGGTCTAGTCGGTTAAGCGCCTGGTGCGAGACTGATAGGTCCTGAGTTCGATTCTCGCAGGGGACGGGGTCTTAGGTGCGCCCTGCTGAGGAGTCCCATATTAGAACGAAACGGCCGTCCAGTGCTTCCAGGTTTTCCATGGTGGTCTAGCTTCAGTTGACTCATGATTTCAACCGCTGACATTTCTAAAATCTCCACAAAACCCATTCTGAATCATATTAGTTGAATTCATAAGTCTATTGAAGATAGAACACAATTGAAAACTTGGAAACACTGGATGGTTGTTTCGTCCTAGTATGGAACTTCTCAACACTGTGTATCCATGATCCCACCTCGCGTGATTCGAACCCAGAACTTATCAGTCTCGTATGAGAACGCTTAACCTCCAGACCACTGGACCGATGGAGCCAATGTCTAATTTCAAATAATCCACGAAATTGACTGACACATCCAACATTGGCCTGGGTTCGGTTCTTGTGAGCTGGGATTGTGAATACACACTTTTGAAGAATCCCACAATAAGACGAAATGACCATCCAGTGCTTCCATGTATTTCATGATGACCTAGATTCATTTGACTCATGATCTCAACTATTAAAATTAATAAAAAATAAATAGTTATCCATAGAGAAGTATAGTGTAGCAGCAGTCTCTGCATCAGTAGGCCTCAATATACAAAAAGGAAAAAGCAAGATCCTCAAATACAACACGGAGAACACTAACCCGATCACACTTGATGGAGAAACTCTGGAAGATGTGGGATCATTCACGTACCCGGTCAGTATCATCCACGAACAACGAGGATCAGATGCAAACCGAAAGGCGAAGATTGGCAAAGCACGGGTAGCATTCCTTCAACTGAAGAACACATGAAACTCAAAATAACTGTCAACCAACATCAAAGTTCTAATCTCCAATGTGAACGTCAAGCCAATTAGTTCTACTGTACAGAGCTGAACGTTCGAGAACTATCACAACCATCATCAAGAAGGTACAAGTATTTATAAATAGTTGTCTACGCAATACACTGAACATCCATTAACCAAATACCATCAGTAACATCCTATTGTGGGAGGAGAATAAACCAACTTCCAGTTGAATAAGAAAATTAGGGAAGGACGATGGAAATGGATGGGACATACATTACGGAAATCACCAAACTTCATCACGAGATAAGTACTGATGTGGAATCGTGAAGTGGAGTGGAAAAGAGGAATGCTAAGGAACACATTACGTTGGGAAATAGAAGCAGATATGAAAAGGATGAATAACAACCGGAGAGGGATGGAGTGAATCGCTCATGACAGGGTTGGATGGAGAGTGTTTGTGGTCGATTCATGCTTGTCGACGAGGAGCAACAGGCGTAAGTAAAGTGACTGTTGAGGAGTATAAAAAACAACTGCACTACATAACTTGAAAGAACAATCCTATGAAAAAATAGATCAATAAAGATCATATATCATTAAAATTGTTAAGATCTATGCATCACATATGTGAACTAAAGTTGTAAAAATCTGCATTTTTGACTTATGGATAGAGTACAGGTTTTGAGATTGAGGAGTAAACAATGACAGATTTAAGATCAACAAGAAGCTTGGAACCTGTTGTTGAGAGTTATCTTGAATTCGTTGAGTTTGTCAGTATCTCGAAGGAAGGCTGTAGTGAAATTTGTAATGCTGTTTCCCTAGTTGTCCAGTGTTTCTTTAACCTCAATATCATCGTGGCCACAACCATGTGGTGATCTGAATCTATGTCAGCTCCTCTTCTGCTTCTCACGTCTTTCATTGTCCTTCTAAATTTTTTATTGATGCAAATATGTTCTATCTGGTTCTCTGTGGTGTGGTCCGGTGAGATCCATGTAGCTTCGTGAATACGTTTGTGTGGAAATATTTTGCCGCCTACAACCAATTTATTGAATGAACATAAATTTGTAAGTCTCTCATCATTTTTGTTTCTTTCTCCCAGTCCACATCGTCCCATGATATTTTCATATCCGGTGTTGTCTATTCCACTTTGGCGTTTAGATATCCCATCAGAATGGTGAGATCCTTTCTTGGGCACTCCGCTATGATTGATTGCAGCCTCTCATAGAACTGATTCTAATTTTTGTCGTTGCTATCATTGGCTGGTGCAATGGGTCCAATGGGTTTCACCGATTGCCAGTACTGCCAAGTTGTATCTCCTCATTTTCATTGCCACTTCACTGGTCTTCCCGATCTCACACATTATCCGGACGTTCCATGTACCTATAAAAATTGTTGCACTGGTTGTTAGAAGGGGCATTGGCCTCGTGACTTCCAAAGAATATCGGCTTTCATCCTGAGGTGTCATAATTCTTCCTTCAACTCACAGAGCAGAGTCTAAGTGGTTTAATTTGTCTAATCTGGTCGGCGTTTCTTAGCAAGATTTTCTTCTACGGGATGAGGTTACCGACCCCATGCCAAACCCCTGCTCCTTCACTAGTGCTTGGGACTGGCAGTAACTCTAGCAGAGCTACAGGTAAAGTTCAAAGTAAGCCAAGGGTACTTTAATTATAACAATAAAACCATACCTCTAATAAACAGATTCATCTTACTAAAATTATACGGGACAATCTGCTATGAATGTATCAGTGTAGCTCAGCCGGACATGGTGAAAGTAAACAAATACGTCAAAGTTTGGGCTTAAATATTTATCAGGTTTACGCAGATACAATTTGAAAACATTCTGAAATATATTTATAGTACTTACAAATTAAAAGTAGTCCTTAAAAGTCGTGTAAAAATAATATACTTGTTATTATTGAGAGCTGAGATTATTATTATACCGAGTACAACTTGAATACTCGAACATTAGAACCCTCCAAGTCGCAAATGAGAAAACAGAAGACAAGTAAGAAGGAATACTATTCCAAACAGCGTCAAATATACTACAAAACTCTCAGGTATTCACAGTTGTTTTTTTTTAGTAAAAATGAAATCATCATTATAGTCAAACAATCCTCATACAGGAGGTATTTAGTATTTGTCCAATAGGTAAGCTACACGTAAAGATACTGGAACATTCTCCTAAAAGATGATTCGATAGAATATCTTCGGCTCTTTCTGAACTCTTTAGAGCTTTGTTGAGTTCACCCGTGTTCCGTCCTCACAATACTGCAGATGCACATAAAATCATCGAATATGTAAAAACATTCAATGAATTTTCTGTTTGCTATTTTCTCCTTTTTCATTGTTTAAACATAACATTTTCAATCCATGTGTAGACTGAAGCTGTTTTGAATAAATTTTTACTTAAATCCTATCATTTATTTCTCGACCATTGTTTCTACCTTGAGGTGGTGGTCAGGCTTCCGTATTGTGATGAACTAAACGACCTATACTGACTGGAACAATCGTTCCTAAAGGTTCTACCATGCCAGACAGGTCGGTTGAAGAACGATAAGACTAAAAGCAGCAAACCCAAAGTCCAAAGGCGAAGTCGTACTACCATTTTTGGTTGTGAATCATCTATCTCTTATAACATGATCCCAGTTTGTGTTTAGTACACAAATCAAGTATCCGGTCTAATAATAATATAATCTCAGTCACCGGTCATATTACCTTAATATGGTAGTAAGCAATGACTAACATTACTGTAATGATATCTGTCAACAGACATAAGTAGTATACACAACAGTTGTATAGGGTATAAGGACGTAATTGACTGATTAGATAAGAGGTAAAACATTCTGTTGAATAATGTTAAAATGATAATAATTAGTTTTAGTAACTATTAATTAAGAATAGAAACATGACTATAGTGAGCAATAAAAGTTTTATAATTAATTAGAAGTAAAGTCAAATAAACAAGAAGAATTTTAAGTAGTTGAAAATGAGGAGAGAGAAAAAAACAAGGAGCAGAAAACTATTAGTTAAATGATCTTCAAATGCAACACTGAGTATATCAACCCAACCACACTCAATAGAGAAGCTCTGAGAGATGTGGGATCATTCACGTATCTGGTCAGTATCAGCCACGAACAAGGAGGATCAGATGCAAACCGAAAGGCGAAGATTGGCAAAGTAACAACAACATTCCTACAATTGAAGAACATATGGAACTCAAAACAACTGTCAACCAACATCAAAGTTCTAATCTCCAATGTGAACGTCAAGCCAATTAGTTCTACTGTACAGAGCTGAACGTTCGAGAACTATCACAACCATCATCAAGAAGGTACAAGTATTTATAAATAGTTGTCTACGCAATACACTGAACATCCATTGATCAGATACCATCAGTGACATCCTATTGGAGGGGGGGGAGAATAAACCAACTTCCAGTTGAAGAGGAAATTAGGAAAGGACGATGGAAATTGTTGCTCTGGTTGTTAGAAGGTGCATCGGCCTCGTGGCTTCCGAAGGAACTCGTCTTTCACCATTAGGCGTCATAGTTCTTCTAAATGAAGACCTTTTAACTCCCAGGGCAGAGTTTAAACGGTTTGAATTATTTTTTTTCTGGTTAGCGTTTTTTTAGCTAGTTAGTTTTCTACGGGATGGGATCGCTAACCTCATGCACGACCCTTCTCCTTTACCCGGGCTTGTGACTGGTAGTAACTCTGAGAGAGCTACAGGCGGAGTTACTACGGAATAAACTAGTGATTAAATGTTAACATTGTCCCAATAAATCATGGTTTTTGTTATATTCTAGTGAAGATTCGATTACGAGTAACTTCTGAGAACTAATAATGAATTAATTTTACCTATATATTCCTATTATATGACTATTCAGTAACTAGATTGTGTATATCTATATTCCTCTTATTATAAGCTTCATTTTAATTCATAGATTGTTATTATACAATTTACTGCTCATAAGTTATGTTCAGTTTATTGATTACAGTCTTTCATGCTCACAGTCACATTTTGGCTTGATCTTGTATAAATATTATTCCCTATTTTCTGGTTTGATGTGGTCTGTTTGGCTAATATATAAACCAATTATGTTTAAAACAAATGATTCCCATGGTGGAAGCTGTTACTGGTGTTCTGTACTCAATTGGAAAAGTTAGGTAAACAAAAGACCAACAAGGATGCTAGGCTGTCTATACCAATCGAATTTTATTGGTTTGGCACAGTACTAAGGTTTGTGTAAGTCATATTTTGATTGACAAATAAATTACATGTTAAAAAGCCTAGTTTTAAAGTCCGCGTGACTATCGTAACCAATGGTTGGAGACTCTTGGTGACATGGCTCAGAATCGATCACAATGGCGTCGGTGTATACACTCCCTGTCTTCCCTTAAACTAAGACACTAAAATCACTTGATATCTTTCTTTCTACGAACTAATTCTTTCTTCCTATACTATATCCTTATTGCAACCTTTGACCTAACCACTCCTATGAATCCGCTGTTCATCTTGCTGTGCTAATGAGGTATGGCAACCTGGACCGATGCATATATGTGCCTGGTCCTACGTTGTAGCTGACTGACATATTCAAGATTATATATTTCAATAAAGATGTTAAGACATTAGAAGACCGCTGAAGTATTACAAACAACAAGTGTATATTTAAGAAACTAAATTACTAAATTACATATTACTATACAACTAATGATTTGTCAAAAGACATAAAACAAAACTTAAAAAGCTTCTCATAGAATAGATTACATATGTGTCTATTATATCTTTTTAGCAATCTTATAGTATAATGTTGCATTGAATCAAATCCTCTATGGATTTAAATCAAGTTCTGTTAATGAAAATAATGGATTTGTAGTTTCAATAGGTTTAGATTCATTTTCAAGAAACAATTTATCTTCTTGTAAACGTTTTATACGATGATAGAAACAATTTTGAAGAAATTTATGATGTTCATTAGTTGTAAGTGATTTAGATGAATCTAATATTGGATGATGTGGCCAAATATATAATTCTTTATGTAGTTTAACATGTTCTTGTATATGTTTTGTATCAATTAAACGATTTTTAATATATTCAATAGGATTATTAGGTTGTTCAAGCATAAGACCACCAATGATTGATTCCACAATACAAAGTATATTAAAATTATCCGCTTTATTTTTCAATGAATAATAAGCGTTGATTTGTGATACCTATAAAATGGATATGGATTTTTGTGACAAAATACTTGAACCATTTTTGTAACGAAAAATGAAACAAAATCAAGATTGATGCTTTTGATCCTGTTTAGGAAATGGTGTTAAATTGTAGGTGAATAGGCTGCTGAGTAATTCTAAAACAAAAAGGATAACAATACAAGATTAGAAAATAATGAGAGGAGAAAAAAATGGATGAAAGTAGGGATTTTACTGAGCACTAATGGAACGTCTGATTTTTTTAGAAAGAAGAACTCGAAGATATTATCGTGTATATACTTGGTGCACATCCTCCTAGGCACCCAGTTAGCGACCGATCTATTATACTTCAACTGAATTTAGATGAAGAACACGCTACTCTCCTGGATAGCACGTATACTATGACAAATAAATGGTGCAGAAAAATATATATAACAGATCATACATATCCAGTCATCCATACGTCTGGTATGTTAAAGCTGGAATCGCATCTTAAGTTCTATGTTTTTCTCTATATGATTAGTGGTTAGAGACTTTCAGCAAATTATCTCAAAATCTTTTGCAATGACACTCGTACATTCATTCCTTGTCTTTCTCTTGAATTTGAGTGGCAAAATCTTCTTATAGGCCTTTTATCTTTTCTACTAATACTGATACTATTATTACTCATACTATTCTAGGATTCGTCTTAAAATAATATTACCTCACTGTGCTAGTGTGGTGTAGCAACTTGGAATGATGTATAGATGTATCAAGTCTTACATCGAGTAGACTGGCTGACTGACTGACTTTGTAGGCATCTATATCACAATATGCTTCCACACTTATAAATAAAAATGAAACAGTTACAACGTCTTGTTAATCATTCAGAAAAACAGACAATTTGATAAGTCGCGTCAATTCATTTAGATTTTCATCAATAATACACCTGTTAACCTATCTTTAAACTATATTTTCTCCAGATGCTCGATTGAATATCCAAGTACAATTTAATGCCCGATCACAATCATATTAATGAAATATTTTTAATTCTGGGATTAAGTACATACTTTGTTTTTTACTTCAAATGAATTTGATAACCCAAAGTTAAATGATTATACATAAAACTCTTGGAACTTATGCATACATGTTTCTTACTTTCAATGGTACTCTCTTAATCAAATTGTGAATTTACAACTTACTTACGCATATATGTTTGTACAGTTTGATAGTTGATCTCAGAAAGATACTGATATTTTAGGTAGATTAGAATTTGGTGGCATTCAAAGATTTTTAAATTTATTTGAAAGTATTAATCCCGAAATATATAATTTTGTAATTAATTAGAACATGAAGTTGGCAGAAAATAAATTTATAAGAGAAGTAAAGATAAACTGCAAAGTGATTGTTGCTTTGAAAATCATCATTATCGTAAAATGAACCAGGCATTTCCAACAAAATACGTGAGCTCCTGACTAATCGATAAGTCAGTGACACACTTTAAGTTATTCTGTTATGGTTGCTTTTATATTCTGTATTTTAGCTCTGTATACGTGTTGGAAGCGTATTCACTTAATTTATCATATAACATCTGCAATTCTAAAATACCTTTACATTTTGTGAATTTATTGTCTCATTTTTCACTCATCACTTCTGTAATTTGTGGAATTAACTGAGTCAATAGTTAACATAATTCAATAGTTTTTTTATTCAGTTGAGTGATTTTTACTCATGTCATTCTTATTCCCTATTAAACTGTTTGAGAACTAAGATGAATTGATCTTTACTATTTTTAAACCACCTGCATGGTTTCGACTCCATTCGGTAAGTCATATACAATGTAAAGCCAACAAATGTATAGGTACAGCATCCCATAACACATTAGCACAACGGAATAAGATTATTAAGAACATGTTTCAAGGTGTTTTAACAACTCGTCGATGATAAATAATCAACGTTTTGAGGAATAAAATAACTCTGTTGTAGTGAAGATGCTCTTGATACAAAATAAACGAAAACTGTAGGTATTTGTATGCTTCAGGCATCATGTTCAGATGGCAAACAATGAAGAAGATAGTTCTTAGGAGAAATAATACATTGGAATGAGGGAGGAAATAAACGGAGCTGGGACATCTAATATCAATATCCAGTTGTAAAGAAGGGACATACATGTGCCATGCAGGGATGATGATTGACTGTGTGTAATCAACTAGTGATGCAAATCAAATCTGGACGAGGCAAGATTTTTAAGAATTTAGAACCACTGTACTTCGTCACTGCCTTCGTGCCTTTAGATACAGCGAGCTTTGCCAATTCACCTGGCAACAACAATCGAACTGCTGTCTGCACTTCTCGGCTTGAAATTGTCAACTTCTTGTTATAGCGAGAGTCGGTTGGCTTCTGTGGCAATGCGCTCAAAGATATCGTTCACAAACGAATTCATGATCGACATTGCTTTCGACGGGATACCAGTGTCAGGATGAACTTGACGAAGAACTTTGTAGATGTTGATAGCATAACTCTCTTTCCTACTGCTCTTCTTCTTCTTATCGACCTTCGGCAGTTTAAACTTAGACGCTTTCTTCGCGGCCTTACCAGACACAACATTAGGAGGCATCACTTTGTAGACGCATACAGGACTAACACAAAGCGATTTATTCTGACGAGCAATGCGCCAGTACAAGTATAATTATAAATATCAGCATTCATGACGAATGTTACGTTAGAAATATTTCCGAAGTAACAATGAAATTTTTTATCCAACAAATCGGATATATATACGTGCGAAATAAAATATCACTAATCTTCACTTACGATAGTTTTATGGCTTATAATATGTTAGAATATATATTTACGATACATACATGAATTAAAATATGTTAACATTAATTTTAATGCAAAGCGATCTCTGATCGATCAGATCGGATCTCGATATTTTTTAACCTGCGCGATCAAAGTATTAAGCAACACTATGTACGTTTTGAGAAAGACGTAGTGAAACCCAAGCTTACCTTACTACTCTGTCGAAGTAAGCGAATCTAAGTACATAAATCCACCAAAACCAGGATATTATTGTTATTTAAATATTTCTTGAGCTTTATTGTCATAACAACCGTTCAATGAACAATAGAAAATATATAAACAATATTCTCATAATAACCCAAGCTGCCAGCTTTGGGTAAATTTTGGGGAAATCCCCAAAGTGAAAAACCTTCCCCAATGTTTGGGGAAATTTTAGGGATTTCTCTAGGTCAAGGGAAATTTACTATAGCGGCTTCCCCAAAATGGACCAAATTTTCCTCAAAGTTGGCAGCTTGGGAACCCATTACGAATGACTTGATCCTTTCACTAGAGCATGTTGTTGTTGAACGCAATTTTTAAATCTTGATGATAAGTTGACATTAAATCTGAAAATATATTGGTAGTGCAAAGTGAATGAGATAGTTCTAAAGAGGCCACACATATTATTGGTTTGACAACGCCTTTACTCATAGCACATTTAGAATCGAAGTGTGCCAACCTAGTCAAATCCGAGGTCAGAAACGGAATTCGAAGTTATATTTGGAAGGTTATCGGTATGTCGATGGATCGCTTAATCTAAACTTGCTAACAGTTGAAAAGGATGGGTAGCATGACGTATTCACTCGTGATCTGATACGGATGCGTGACCAAGCACCTTCAGCTATATGTGTCCACTAAAACTAATGAGGTCAGAGGTTTAAGCTTAACAGTCTTGTCGTTTGTAGGCACTTCTAATAGCTCTCTATATTCGGCAACATCTATTCGTCTTTCATATAAGGAGCCATGTGGTATTATATATCAATGAAAAAAGTACGATTAAAATGCCTATTAATTTAAATTTCATCGTTTCCAGATGTCCTGGAAAAAAAAGGAATTAAATGAAACTACGATTTGATTTCAGCAGATGACCTGGCTCTTTTATCCCATAAGCACCAACAAATGCATGTGAAGACAGACCGTGTAGCAGTCGCCTCTTCATCAGCAGGCCTCTACATAAAAAAAAGAAAAGACAAGATCCCCAAATACAACACGGAGAGCAACCGAATCACAATTGGTGGAGAAACTCTTGGGGAGGTGGGATCTTACACGTACCAAGTCAGAACCATTGATGGACAAGGAGGATGCGATGCGGACGTAAACGCAAAGATTGGCACAGCAAGGGCAGCATTCCTTCATCTGAAAAATACATAGAACTGAGAACAACTGTCAACCAATATAAAAACCAGAACATTCACTACAAACGTCAGGAAATTTAGTTCTTCTGTACGGAGTTGAAACTTTGAGAATTACCACGAACATTATCATAAACATACATGCGTTTATATATAGTTGTCTGCGCAAGATCCCGAATGTCCTTTGACCATAAACCATTAGAAACAGCCTAATATGGAAGAGAACAAACCAGCTTTCAAATGAAGAGGAACTTAGGAAAAGACCATGGAAATGTATAGGACATACATTACGCAACTCACTAACCCGCATCTTGAAGCAAGTTCTAAAATGGAATCCTGAGTTGAAACGGAGAAGAGCAAGGTTTAGTGGCCCGTGGATCTGACTCCAATTAGGTCGCATGAATGTTTGTTATCACCTATCCTCGTATATTATCGTCGACTTAAATCGCGTTATTCAAAAACGGAATTACATAAGTCGAATAACGAGAATAGACTTGTGAATGCATATATTTTGTACATAAGGCAAATGGAATAGAGAGAAGAGAAAGAACGCGGAGTGGAGATGGCTGGTAAGCCAACTCCCATTTAACCAATCGTTAATCAGTATTTGTAGTTACACAAAAGTAAGTTACAGACATGTGATGAGTAATGGGATAAGAAATGTACACATACCTACGCGCTCATATAAAAACAGTCAAGATTGGTAAGCGAATAATTAACGAGATCAGAATGTGACCCGAGTAGAATGAATAGAATGGGCTGTCCGAAAGCTAGAATAAAGTATATGGGCTTAGCATAATAACCAACACTACAAAGGCTAAGTGACACACTGCGCCGAGAATTGGAAGCAAACACGGAAAGGATTTCCCAGGACAGAGTTGAATGGCGAGTGCTTGTGGTCGGCCTATGCACCTGGACGAGGGGTAACAGATGCGACTAAGTAAGGGTAGTCTTGGAACTGAGCTGAAAACATTCGAATATATCGAATACTTTGAATCGCGACTTGACACCAAGAGCCGAATGCGAAGAAATTAGCTGACACTAGTGTGTCACAAGCATATTGAATATCGAGTTGTTGAAGTACAAGTTACCGTTCGTTAGCGCCAATCTAGAATTCAAAGTCATAAGTTGTAGTCGACTTCATCAGGCTCCCCAGAAATGCCTGAAACTGATGCAGGTATGTTTTATAGTGCCATAAAATATCTTGGAACCATTGAGTGTTTTTGCCTTGCAACCATTAGTTGGTTCATGGATTCACTGTAAGGTAGTTTCATGTCGGGATACCGCAAGGTATCAGGCATGGATTACGTTCTCTTAACTAATTCACAACATATGTGATGCATATGTCATTTAATCACCTTCCTCAAAATGACCAAAACAGACTGGTCAGACTCGCATTTTACTAGTGGGTAGTTACTAAGCCGTATAAATCGGTCTTTTAAAATAGGAAGTTGGACGTTGGGTTTTTTACACTTCTCAACTTATTTGCTACCTTTATTACATTCGAACAGTCGCTGTCGGTCTGTATATTTTGTCAGAGTCGAAATGAGGTGATGGAAGCTTAGTTTCAGGGTGTGGTTGGTGAACTGAGCCCTGTTAAATGGTGCGGACGTCTCACTCTGCTTAAGTCAGTGTTGTTTAAAGCATCACGTAACATGGTTGTAAGTGGTTTCTTTAACTTTTTCTATTCGGAACTGCAAATCCAATGTCTAGTCTGCCACTAGTTCTAGTATAATGAATGCTCTACTTTTGATCTGTTTGGAATTAAGTGGGTGCGTAGTGGAGTTAAGTACCGTGCTGATGGTGGTTTACCAAATGCATGCAATGAATTTTCGCTGAGTTCTTATGCAAAAAAATATATGGGACTTCTAGAGTAAACACTTGACTCCTCAACTTCTTACTGAAGTATTTATTTATTTATTTGAACACGTAAACATTGGTATAAGGAGGCACCAAATAGATATGCGCCACATAAATCATACGATTTGTGTGAGGGGTGTGATACTGCTCGGGTGCCCAGACCGAAGCAGGTGGTTTTCTTAGTTTTCAGCTTCGCCAGTGGTAGTTTGTGCATATCAGGTTTCTGTGTATTTAAGTTGAGAATAATATATCGAAAGTCTAGCGAATTTTTAGGATTTCTTTTATTGACTGTCTTACAGTCTAATGTGGCTTCCGCTTACATCTGATCTGTTGTACTTTAAATGTAAAGCATCGCCGTTTAGAACTGAGGATATTTGTAGATCACTAGTGCTCAACCGTTGGTGTCTCCAAAGTGTTGGTTGTACTTGTTGGGGCTATCAACTAGGCAATTTTGAGATTAGGCATAGGGTGCTAAGTAAAGGTTGCACATTAGTTGGTAAGGCAATAAATATTTGTCAGATAGGGTAGTTGGGACATGTTATACGTACCTCCTACTTCTATTGGCGATACTGTTTGGCTTATTAGGTTTAAAGAAAGCTATAGGCCAATAATTCAAAACAGCAGTTCGTGAAACCATTCTTTGTTGGACTAAACCATGTACAGACGATCAGTTTGAGTTTTACACAGTTATTGCAACCAATGGTTAGATACTTGCCGATATAACTCATAATAATTCGCAACAGCGCAGATGCACTTACTATGTATTCCCTTAGATTCTGAATCCGTAGATGGGCGAGACTATAATTTATGGATGAATCAATCAGATTTGGGATTACATTAATCTCATTTCACTGTGCTTATGTTATGTGACAGTTTTAACTGATGCATATATGTGCCGAGTTTTACGTCGCATGTGATATTTACCGACTAGAGTTTACTTTGGTTTATTTAGTCGAACTCATACAGGAATATTTTCAGACATCACATTATATATAATCTAACCCGTTGATATACGATTGACCGTCGGTTCACCTCACTTTTATTCTGTGCAGGTTACGAAGATGGTGTGGAAGAACGTGTTATTAATGAAGAATATAAAATTTGGAAAAAGAATACTCCTTTCCTGTATGATATGGTTATGACTCACGCCCTGGAATGGCCAAGCCTTACAGCTCAATGGTTACCTGAAGTCACAAGGTAAGCTATCAGTCGTCTATTAATCACGTCCAATTTCTTGGTTGTTCAAAGTATGGGATAGCCCAATTGTGTATAATTACTATCTTAAGAACTCTGAGCGTCCTTGTTGATTCCTTATTGTTGCATAGCATGCTTGTGCCTGTTCGAAAAGTATGTAGATAAAATATATAGACTTGCAGTTTATTTCAGAAACTATATTGACTAACCAGACTTCATAGAAGATAGTAAACCTATTAAGATTTAAAAAAAGGTTTAATTTCTCCCGTTTATCAGTATCGGAACAAATCTCAAACAGAGAAATTAAGCGAACTAGACGGTGAAAAATAATTCACAGGTGATAGGACTACCAAAATTTAAGAAATCCATCGATTCGTATGTGTGAGGCGGTGGCTTAGTGGTTAAAGCGTTCGACTTCCAGCCACTAACTTCCTGGCTCGAACCCCTCTCCACCTAATTCTCTTTGGACAGCCAAGTAGTGGTAGTCGGTGCATGAAAAGACATCGTCTAACATGGTGTTCCTTTGCACCAAAACCAGTGATGAACTCAAATAGACCATATCACCATCAGTCATCGTTGAAGAGGCTCAATAGAAGATTGTTGCTCGTTCTGGAGTACATGTTTAGACTCTGATAATGATTTAATACAAGCACGAATTTGCTTGCGCTCCACTGGACTCAGGAAAGCCACACTAAGAAGACACGTTAGTGCTGAACTCAGCGATGAGAAAGCTCAAGGTAAATTCCAGGAACAACTGAAGTCACACTTAGGTAGTTCTGAAATCGAGGCTGACCTAGATGTTACTTAGAAAGATATACAGATAGTCGTGACATCTATTAATAATTTGAACCAAAGGGTTATGAAAAATCAATGAATTTCTATTGTACTGATAGATTCTCGTAAAATCATCTCATCAGGCTCTGAACACGATAACGAACGAACAAAAATCAGATCTAGGCTAACCAAAAGTCTAAATAACAATCATGAACAGTTATGAGTTCCATTCGTGTATCTTCGATTTTTGTTCCATGTGCACTCCTAAAATATCATTAGAAAATGGACTTTTTCTGCCATCATGATCATTAAATCAACATTGTCATACTTATGAAATAATTTTTTTGATAATTTATTTTGGAAATCTAATTATACTTCTGAGTATCATCTGTGTATGAATTCTTGATATAACATTCTCCGTTCATTAGAAATAAACACATAGTATGTTTATACATGGGCATTATTCAAATCTAATTGTCTACTTATTATTCATATATACTTTCATAGACCAGAAGGTAAAGATTTTTCTATTCATCGACTTATCTTGGGAACTCATACATCTGATGAACAAAATCACTTACTTATTGCTAGTGTTCATATGCCAAATGATAATGCTCAATTTGATCCTAATAGTTATGATGTTGAACGTGGTGGTAAGTTGAATTGATTTATATAATGTAGTCTATGATTAAATTATCTTGAAATTGTTTGCTCGAAGAATCATTGGAATGAAGTAGTATAGTGTCCCGTTGTGTATGAATCAGTCAGGTTAATTAATAATTATCATCCTTTAATTTTTCAGATTTCATAGATTGTGAAGTTATTTGAACACCTCTACCACTACGGGATTTGAATCGACAGTTGTATCTCTGTGCTATTGTGGTAGGGCAACTCAAACTGATGTACGTACGTACGAAGTTCTACGTTGTTACTGACTGACTGAGCATGTATTTCGAAGCGGAGACTTAAGGGACTATGTGAAGTTAACATTGTTCTGTATCTTGTGAAGTCTCAACTGTTGAAAACAAATTACTAAACGTGATAGACTTTGAATCTATAACAAGTCGGTTTAAAAATCTAATGCTTTAACTACTATATCAAAGCATTTTCTAAATAATAACTATCCATACCAGCAGATTTTTTTGGTGGAATTGCTGGTGTGTTTTCGTATGTCTTTTACTCGAATAGTTGAAAGTCATATTAGTGAAAGTACATTAATTACTTCTTATTTGATCCTATCTCTAATCATATTAAGTGATTGATTCCCTTATTGATATAGGACACGCTGATAATAGCCTCATTTGTTGAATAAACCGGGAAAATATAGTCTTTTGATTACCTTAAAGAACAATGCAAGTATGCGTGGAATACATTTTTCACCTTTGAATACAAGTCTATGTGGTCGGCTAGATTAATTCCAGGAAGTAAAGTAGCTGAATGCGTTAATCATCACTTATCCTGAGGGGTCCTTTTTACTCTGATGAGTTGGTGTCTAACGAAATCTTGGCAAGGGTTTGGAAAGCTCTCTTAAATTTTGTCAGCTTGTTTCACTTGTATTGTAGGCGAAATATTCCTCTACTTTACCTTAAGGTTGCGAAACATGATTTGTGAAAGCAAAAGATATCCATAGGTTGCAGGTTTTTAATCATATTTATCTTTAACCATTCTCATAACGTGAAATGATCGAGTGAGAATTGCTGCAATGTTAAGCAATAGGGTACCTGACAGTCGGTTGATAGAGTTATCAAACTTCATCAACTGAAGTGGTTGGGACATGTATTTTGTACGGCATCAACGCACTGTATTGGGTATTGTAGGAAAAAAGCTCTAGATAGTCAAAACAAAACATTACATCAGTTACTGGTTTTTTATCTGAGCTATGTTGATAGATGCAGTCTACCCGGTTGTTTTCCGCACGACTAGCATACCCAGTTATTAGGGACGTTAGGTAACATAGTTCTGCATCAATTTCAAAATCATGTTATATATTTCATTTCACTAATTTACTCATTTTTTTCCCATCCTGTTTTTTTTAACATCACTAATACTACTACTATTGTTTCTCATTTAGACTCCTGTATATTAGTCTTGTTAATTTCATTTCACCTTGTTAATGTTGTGGTATAACATCTTGTGTAAACGTACACATGTTCCCAGATTGTACGTTGATTATGATTGGTTTTACTAGTGAATGTGGTGTTCTTGTCGAGTTATGTTTAATACTCGATGATATGTCCACGCATTCTAAACTCACCCACTTTAGTATTCACACAAGATCTTAACACCAAAGTAAGAGTATATAAACTTTTAGTTAGTTATTATGTTACACTATCCATTTAATTGATTTCATTTCAACATCCAGATTAAAAATGAATAACTTTTCATAAATCCATTTTTTTTCCACACAAAAAAAATCAGAGTTCGGTGGGTTTGGTGCAGTAACCGGTAAAATTGAGATCAATATAAAAATCAATCACGAGGGTGAAGTAAATCGAGCTCGTTATATGCCACAGAATCCATGTGTAATCGCTACTAAAACGCCTAGTTCTGATGTTTTGGTGTTTGATTATACCAAACATCCAAGTAAACCTGATCCATCTGGTGTATGTCGACCGGAATTACGTTTAAGAGGGCATCAAAAAGAAGGTTATGGTTTATCATGGAATCCAAATTTAAATGGTTATTTGTTGTCTGCATCGGATGATTATGTACGTTTATTATCTTTTCTTATTTTCTGTTCCATGTAGTTTTGTTTGTGGTAAAACAAACTTAAATTTGTTATTTATTTATTGTTCTCACATATAAGTTGATAAAAGGAGGGTTAAACGGGTAAAAAAGCGAGGACATATAGTTCTTATCTGTTTTCACTAAGTCACGTAAATTATTTATTTATTTAAACACATAAACATTGGTATGGGGAGGCACCAAACAGATATGCGCCACATAAGTCATTCGATTTTTATGAGGACTGGGATACTGCCCGGGTGTCCAGATTGAAGCAGGTGGTTTTCTTAGGGGGCCACACCCGGAGCCTTTGACTTAAAGGTCTAATCCACACGGCAGTGAAACAATGTTTGGAGATGCAGTCTTTTGGTATCCGGTGACCAACAATTGGTTCATACGCTATTTGTTCGCTCAGGATACTGGAGTGCATATGCACCATTGGTTTGGAATCAGTGTTTTCCAACTCCCCTAGGTGAATCCTCGATATCCACCAACCCCTGTTAAAGAGTCAGGCATTCGCTTTTCGTTTGGGGGGGGCATGTTTCTTGGTTAGGATTTTATTTATTATTTTTTATGTATAAATTCTCATTAAAATTAACATTAATTTCCCATCTTCTTAGTTTTTTTTCTCACTGTCTTGGTATTAGCTGTGGTAAATTAGATCCGTCACATTCCTTCCAGTTGTTTATGTATGTCTGTCTGTAATCTCCCGTTTTAACTTCAAATTCATCATGCGCTAAGAAGTATCTGTCATGATCACTTTAACTCATCAACAACGAAACTGGATAGAGTTTATTCTCAACAAGAAATTGATTAGTCAGCTTCCTTTCTTCCCCTTAACCTAACCTATTTCGATGTTGAATCGTTCGGGGGAAGGGTATAATCCCACGATTTAGTTTTTTTGTTTTCACACGATGCCAGTCTTATCCTCCATTTTACTCCGAATCTGTGCCATTCTACTTTGTAAAATTTGATGAATTTAATCATTCTTGTTACATTAATCTATTACTTGATGGCAAACGATAACTTACTCCTCAAAGTGCTCATCTTTAACTGGTATGCCACAGGCTCGAGTTTCATCTTATCTACTTCAGTTCAATCGGTTGGATATTGCCATTCACAGACGAGTATATGAAGTCTATACTTGATAAACAGTTAAATTAGACAAGTACTATACTCAGATACTTAATTTCTAACATAAAATTTTGACAATATTCCATTTTCACTCCTTTAATGTTGTCATTAGAATCTCTTTTAGGTTTCATTATTTCGTGTTGAATTGGTCGAGATCCGTTGTTTTATTCCCTCGATAGAATCGAATAATTTATGTATATTTCCATTTTATTTCCGTTTATTATAGACTATTTGTATGTGGGATATTAATGCAACTCCAAAAGAAGGTCGTATTATAGACGCTCAAACTATATTCACTGGTCATACAAGTGTTGTAGAAGATGTCAGTTGGCATCCATTACATGAATCTATATTTGGTTCAGTTGCTGATGATAAAAAACTTATGATATGGGATACACGTAGTGGTTGTACAACACGTCCTAGTCATACAGTTGATTCACATTTAGCTGAAGTTAATTGTTTATCATTTAATCCATTTAGTGAATATATATTAGCCACTGGTAGTGCTGATCGAACTGTTGCACTATGGGATTTACGTAGTTTACAAATGAAATTACATTCATTTGAATCGCATAAAGATGAAATATTTCAAGTAAGTTATTTATAAAAAATTAACGGTTGTTTCTATACAGAACAAGCTTATGAAGAAAAGTTGTTGTTCTTGTTATTCCCCTCAGTTGTACATATTAACATTTAGACATAAAACATTAGCATGGCTCGTACACAAGAATGACATGCAAAATTACAGGTTATTTCATATTTTCTTTCAAGCAGTAGCTTAATGGTTAAAGCATTCGACTTTCTTCGATTAAGTCCCAGTTTTGAATCCCACCCTCATCTACTTCGGTTTGAGCAACTGTGTTGTATCTCTAGCTCTCATGTACTTGCAGTTTGTTTTACAAATAAAAATACAATTAAATGTATTATAGTGACTAGAATATCTGTATAATGGATCATAGTGAAATAATCAATACAAGAAAAGAATATACTGAGAATCAGGTAACCAGGTACAATTGAAATACACTGAGAATACGTTTAAACGTTGACTAGGCGAAACTAATCTATGAAATTAAGATTGTTGATTACTTCTTTATACCGTTGTACTTGGAGAGATAGCATCCTTCCTCACTAACTCTCTCATTAGTAGTACACTGGTTTTGAGTGACCACAACAGATACTGTATTTTTCGATGTACAATACGTTTACAGATAGAATAATTGGTATTTGTCATTTCACTGATTCTTTATCACTATATAGGTTCAATGGTCACCACATCATGAAACTATTCTTGCTAGCTCAGGTACCGATCGACGTCTACATGTTTGGGATCTTAGTAAAATTGGTGAAGAACAATCAGCTGAGGATGCTGAAGATGGACCACCGGAATTACTGTTCATTCATGGTGGACATACAGCGAAAATTTCAGATTTTTCATGGAATCCAAATGATGCATGGGTTATTTGTTCAGTATCTGAAGATAATATATTACAAGTGTGGCAAATGGTATGTTTTCTCTTATTGTAAGAACTTATCTAGTTTATAGCATAGTTGGGTTTTGAATTGCCCTGTTTTTTGATATTCAGGATTAAATTCTTCATCTGTCTTTTAACATGTATGCGTCCTATACAGCTATTTTATCACACACCATCATGGATCGGTTGTAGCCAGCAGTGAAAACAAGGATGCGCGTCTTGTCATAACTGAAACTCGTCAGCCGTTCGTACCTGCATACCAAGGTTGACATTCACATTAAGAGTTAAACCCAATACCTTTCGATTCAAAGGCCAATGGTCTGTGTACTCAACGGGTCACCGACATTGCCGTGTTACAAGTGGTTGAAAAAATTGGTTGTTTTAATCTCACCATTATACTTTCTTACCACTATCAAGCAATCTAAAGTACCTAACGAAAAGTCCTAAACCTTCAGATTTATTCTTATCCAATGTACATATAATCTGGACTGATTCTACTAATGTGATTGAGATCAGTATCATTATCCACCTTTTTTGAAAATTGGGAATGTTACTACTGTCAGGATCTATCATATAATGGTCTCTGAGTGATTAAGGTGTTCAACATTCAACCATTAGGTCGAAAGTGCGAGTCTAGACCTACATGTTTCTGTTTATGCATCCGGGTAGTAGAGTAGTAATAGTAGTAGTACCAGTGGTATCATTAGTTCTCACGCATAAAATGTAAGTCGAAAAGCCTATTACACAAATCTGTACAAATTTTTGGATGAGTTATATTAGACTAATCGATAGTGAAAGAGAAACGTGTTGTAACTCAACTAATTCAGTATTTGCATATTTCTCCGTGTTTATTATTTCAGGCTGAGAATATTTACAATGATGAAGAACTTCCACTGACCATTGAAAATGAATAGATTTATATTCAATGTCCATTTCACACTTTTTTCCCAATTTTTTTTATCTACACATCACTACTATCATACTTATTTACTAAATGAAAAATAAGAACAACTTATGTAACTAATCTGATGTTTTCTTTTGAATAAAAAAACATCGATAACTGTATCTTTGTTTAGGGGATTGTTCCCATTTCATACAGTAATATTATCAGCTATTAATCACAAAAAGTATGTTGACTAATCTACTCCGCAAACTGATTACACCATTTGATAGACGTATTCCAGGGAGTTGGATAAAACATAGTTCTTGTGATTTATTTGTGTTGGTTGCTTCAATCTTGTGTAGAGTGCCATTAAGTCATAAGCATTATAAACAGACATGGATGGTGGTTAGCAGTAGAATCTAGAATAAATCTTCCGTCCTATAGTTCTTATGACCTTATGAGTCATGTCTGTCATATTGTCAGCATGTTTTGCTTAGAACTTATTACACGGAAAGGTTTTTATTGAATATGTTCTTAGGACTGCTATATGGAATTACCACATGTCAGGTATTTAATACTAGTTTTTGATTAGTTGGCAACATCGCTCTATCATATGTGAATACTTGTCCTCTTAGGATCACCAAGTTAAATATGAGTAGAGGGGAAATGACTGGTTTGTGATACAGGCTGAACAAGTATTAGGCGGAGTTTAAGCCCGACAACTTATTGAGAAGAATATCACCTTTTTATTAATAAGTAACAGATATACAGTAAGTTTTAGGGTTGAAATCGTTGATAGAACTAGAGAAATTTACAGAGAACTGTTCGAATATAATTCTGTCCCATGTGCCGTAAAGTATTGAGGTATTCTCACGATGATAAGACATATTTTCTAAAGCTATAAACAACCCTGAGAAACCAATGATAAAACTGTAAGAATAATTTTTATTCCTCTATAATCACATAGGACTCCACAGGGATGTTCTGTTCGATATGGAATACATAGTTACGCTCATTAAAATGTCAGAATGAGCTCCTTTCTAGCGCGCAACTGCTTATGTCGAAATATGAGGCAAAAGGTTTTAGACCATTAGTCGTTGGTAGCAGATCTGGTAAGAATGTGTAGCGATACAAGTTTTCATATATTGAACTTCCGCAACTATACTCCGTAAGTCAGCTTTTTCAAATTGAGAAATCACAGTTAAAAATGGTTCACAATTCAAGTCATTGATCATTCGTAGACGGCTTTAGGTCTTATATGAACGCATGTGAAATGGTGTTTATGGAGACAAACCAATTGTTGCACCCATTTTAGTGATATCACTAGTCCTTATGTTTAAGCTGTAACTCGAGAGAACACATTTGTACTTCGTTGTTTAATGGAGCGAGTTTCCACAGCTCAAAATAGTGATGGAGGAGGTTAGTAGCATGAGAAGTCAGGGGTAAAAAATGTCATAAGTGGGAAGTCGAGAAAATAAAATGATTTATGGCTAAGAATTTAAAAGATGAAGAAAACACTGGGTTCGCAATCACTTATTGTTTTCATACATCATCTTTATACAGCTTTATTAATTGCGATCCGGTTCAAATAACGTTTTTGTCTATACATCATACATAGCTTTCCTACTGTAGGAATGTTTTTGATCAAGTTCCTAAACAATTCCACTTCCGAAGAAAAGTATACTGTAAGCATCATTTTATATTAGTCTAGATTTGTGAAGAGAAGATGAAGATGTAGAATAACTACTTCCAAGCAGTATGCTAATGATCAGAGAGTCTGACTTTCCACCACAACTATTTTGGTTTAGTTAGCTGGGTAGTACCACTAGTCCTCACTTAAAGTGTAGCTCATAGCCAAGCACCTGGTAGATGAATTAATTTAATTGAAATAATCTATTAGAATGAAATTAATGTATATTTATGAATTAATCTCACTTCTCAATTATTGAATTACAGGTATATATAAATAATTTACACTTCAAACTAAGTAGCAATACACTAATATCATGTATCTTCAGTCATAAACAGCGTAGAACCTGAGATAAAGGTGCTTCGGTTCAAGCTGTCACATAACGTCAACACAGTTAAAATGAAATTGTCAAGATAAATGCCAGAGTACTAAATGTAGTAACAGTATTATTATTAATAAAAGAATAGAGATAGACAATGCGATTTGGAAGGAGGAAAAGTATCAGATAATTTTAAAACTAAGATAAGACAAAGCGAATACATTTAGGTCATTACTACCGATTCTCAGTTATACAACCACATAACATATACGCAAACGTTCTAGTTTAGAGACAAACAACCCGACTGTTGTTCATAGTTATATAATATACCCTTGTGGGCCAGGGCAATTTTACATTGGTTTTCAGTAGAATCAGACACCATCCAGACTTTCACGTGACAACCCAAACAGTACAGCTCAACCCCATTTAACAGGAGAGCCAGAAACCGACAGGAGAGCCAGAAACCGTATAGGCTTTAACGCTACAATCTGAATAGTACCGCTCAATCCTGTGGCACAACCATACAGGTACCAAGCACCCTGGTGGACTAACGAATGTCGTAATATGTATATAAGGTATGTTTATAAAAGAAAAATATATTTCAGGTCTCAGTAGCTGAGTGGATAACTGTTATATCTAGAAGGTTGTTCTTGATATACCGAGTATAACGTGAGTACTAGAACCCTTCCAAGTCGCAATGAGAAGACAGAAGACTAATGAAAGGAACATTATTACCAGACAGTGTCAATTATAGTACAAAATTGTCAGGTATTTATAGTTTTTAGTAAAAAATGAAGTCATCATTACAGTCCTCCAATCTCCATACAGGGGGTTATTAGCATTGTCCAATCGGGAAGGTATATGTAGGATTTCTAGAATATTCTTCCAAAAGGTGATTGGATGGAATATCTTCAGTCCCTTCTGAGCTTCCTCGAATTCACCCGTGGTCCGTCGTCACAATAACGTGATGACGTTTGAAGTGAATGGTACTGGGTTCGAATGTCTGAGTAAACATCAACTTTGAGATGCAGGTACATTGAACTGACGAGTCCCAAATAGGACGAGGCACGCATTCTAGATTCCACTTTTTTAAATATTATTTGAACACATAAATATTGATACAAGAGGGCACCAAATATATATGCGCCACACTTTGTGTGAGGGCTGTGATACTGCTCGGGTGCCCAGGTCGAAACAGGTGGTTTTCTTAGGGGGCCACATCCGGAGCCTTTGACCTGAAGGTCTGATCCACAAAGCAGTGGAGCATCGTAAGAAGATGTAGTCCCATGGAAGTCGGTGACCAACAATTGGTTCATATGCCATTTGTTCCTTCAGGATCTTGTAGCCCATGTGCACCATTGGTTTGGAATCCGGTTAAATCGTCGGGCATTCACCTTTCGTCCTTTCAATTTCGTAAACAACATCCCCACCACGAGAAGGCAGTGAGTAGGACTTCCCTGGCAGAGGCTGTGTACGCCTGACCGTGTGAGAGCATTTCAAGAGGGTGGGTGGGCCCACTCCACTCTCGGCCATGCCAGGGCATTTAGAGGCCTAGATTCCACTACTAGTCCCTATCCACCTTTGTTAGTGGGACATAGACTAGATTAAAGCATGCTCAATGCATGATTGTTTTGGTGCACGCTGATTGGCTGATTCTTATCCAATCAGCACTAGTCGATGGTTGGAGAATACTCTGGAATCTTCTTATGTAAAAACTATAAATATACCGACGTTTTCCCCTATTGTGCTTCCTACTGGCTTCTGACTTGCTATTTGGACCTTTGTTTATAAAACTTGTGGATGAAAACAATACGCCAATACCAAACTGATCTATTTGCAATGTTAAACATCAATGGGAAGATTCAAGCAACAAGAATAACAACAATAATATCAAATGAATTTATTTCTATACAAAACATACACACTCACATCTATTTATTTCTTTTTCTGTTTACGTTCTAATTTATTTTGTTCATCAGATTCATGAATTAATTTAATAAATTTTGGATCTTTTTTACTTGGATAAAAACCAAAACGATCTCTTGCCTAAAACAAAAACAAAAATGATCCATATAATAACACTTACCTCTTCCATAAACATTTTCATTTTATCCTTCTTCATATTATTCATAGATAATTGTTTCTCTTCTTGATTATGAAATTTTTTTAATAATTCAGGCATTTTATTTAAATTTTTCTTAATTTTTAACATTCTAAAAAAAAATTGAAAATTAAAACAAATTCAAGATTCAATTTACAATGTTTCATTATTCAATCTTGTTTTATTCTCTTGTTCTTTATTCCTATGGACAATTTCTAAAATGGAATTTTCTAATAGATTTTCTTTAGTTTTTTCATAGATTATTTCATGTTCATTCATAAATAATAAAGATGGATTAATACCACATTGTAATCCATATTGACCAAATAAACATCTTTGATAATCTTCTGTTTTTTCTTTAGAATGAATTAATTGAAAAAATTCTTTTGTTGGTTTTATTCTTTTATTTAAATGAGATGGTAAATGTGATATATCGAAATATTTTAATTCTATAGGAAGATTTGAATGATACCATTCTTGATTCCATTGATCATAAGAATTTAATTTAGATTGTGTGATTGTTTGATAATCATTCAAATGATATGGAATCCACCAATGACGATAATATTTTTTATTTCTAATTTGATGAATTACTATAGATTGTTGATGATGAATTAATTGTTTATTTACATGAGTAAATAAATGAATCATTTAAAATCTATAAAATCAAAGAGAACAAAAAACACAATGATGAAATTACCATACGTTTAGAGTTAAATGACTTAACTGGAAAGATATAAGCAGCAGAGTTTCTAGGGATACTAACTTTACTTGCCTCTCCCCCACCAAATGACTTTGTACAGCTCAGAGTGATGAGAGTCAACTCTACCTCTCGTAATGCTCTGACATAGCCACATGTATACAACTACCATCAGGGAAGTTTTACTCATTGCTTTCTCACATCATGGGTGTTCTTTACGAAATTGAGAGGATGAAAAAGTGAATGTCCGGCACTTTAAACACGTTGGTGGACACGAAGAGTTTAACTAGGGGAGTTGGAAAACTCTCATCTCAAACCAATGATATACATGGGATCCAGCATCTTGAAGAAACAAATGGCGTATGAACCAACTGTTAGTCGTGGAACTGCATGTCCTGACGTTGGTTCATTGTCTTGTGGATCAAACCTTTAGTTGAAAGGCTTCGAGTGTGGCCCCCTAAGAAAATCACCTGCTTTATTTTGAGCACCCGGGTCCTCATAAAAATCGAATGGCTTATGTGGTGCATATCTATTCGGTGCCCTTTTGTGCCAATGTTTATGTGTTTAAATAAATGAATAAACTTTACTTAAGTCGGTCAGAATAAAATGTTTACATTGGTAAACACTTATATTCGGTAAATAACTCATAAATAGTAGGAAGCTCATTCTCAAAGCTTTACACTTAACTTTCTATAACGATGATTTCTTTGTGAGTTATCCACGCTGTCAAGACGTTTAAATACAAGACCATGTAGAGCTGAATTGATTTTAAAAATAGTTACTACTATAAGGGTATCAAATTATGCCGTACGTTAAGATTTCGACAGAAAATATAGTACCCAATCCCATTATTAATTGAATACTATAAGAAGTGTGTGTTAAATTTCTCGATTTCCCTCATTGAAAATGTACATTTCCTAAATAATGATCCTGAAAACGAAATCAGACCAGTAACGAAGATCTTGCAAGCCTATTGAGATGACCGCATAAACTCAATGGATAACTTCTTGAGGTTGGTATTCTACGATTTTCTTATGAGTAGCTTGTTTTGGACTTGTTCAACCTTAACGCTGGCACCAACAATACTCTGTTCTACTCCTATAAAAAGGCCGTATTACTGGAATAAGTTTTACAGCCAATATATTCCTATTGAATTATTACCATAAGTAAGCCCACCCACAATACCAAAATCAAAGGTGGGATCTAACGTGGAATTTTGCAAAAAGATCTTGTCGACAATTAACTAAATACAGTTTTCCGCTTAACTTTTCACTGTCCATTATTTTAAGCAATATATGTCATACCTGATATTACCATTTACTGAGTTATCACTACAGCACGGTATCCAGACAATGAAACTAATTTATAGGTACTAGATAAGCTCTGTAATTTGAAAGACTTCTGGGAAAACAGAACAACAGATCATATTTGATCAACATATGCTACATTAAATGACATATAATATGTAATATCTTCAAAAATAGTAGTTAGTTGACAATAAAGACGGATAAAAAGTCCAGTAAATTAGATAAATCTGTTATGTAAGAGCAAGAGGTGGAAATTTAAGCGCGTTTCAAGATACTCAACTGGAAATTAATGCAAAATGTAGTTTCTTTATCAATTTAGGAACAAGTGTATTCCCTAATTTCTTGACTTCGGGGATAATTTCGTTAATTGTGGGAATAATGAGACTAAATACAACAGAATTTCCCTTGACCTGGGTTTTTTAACTTATTTTTGTGGTTTCTCCTAATATTTTATGTAGAGAAAACTTACCATAATAACTCAGTACAGTGCATTTTCTTAATGGGCACTCATCATCCACATCGATATGATCGGCGATTTCTTTAAACGTTATATTCTCCCTGTGGACAAACAGTTGGTTGTTCAAAAGTCAACTGCTAAGTATAAATATCTGCATTTCCTCCTTATCGTTATGACGTAAGCTTTTGATTGATGCCATGAGTTAATTTTATGGCACTATAAAATTTAGAAGTGTTGCATAAGGTGGGGATAATAACCCCATATTATTGCATAGGGATTGAGATATACTTACGACGTATATCTGTCATCGTAATGCGATAGCGCGTGGAATGATGGGACTTAACTGCGAACAGAGACAAATAACGTTCGTGTACAGTGAACAATCCGGAGATTTCTCAACGAAGCATGTATCATATGATTCCCTAAAACATTGAAATTTGGGGAGTTTTCTAAAATATTTATATATACAGCAGTTCTACGGCGAAAATCCAGAACAAAGAGAAATTTCTGGTTTTATTTGCTTTATCGTCAGAATTACTAATGGGGCTTATCTGAAGTTCCCCGAAAACTATCGACATTTGCCCCAAACCACTAAGATTGTGGGATGTTTATGGAGTATATTAAAGTCAGAAAGAGGTTGACTTGTAATTGAATGCTGCGTTGAGCAAACTCATCAACAGATTATTAACAATGTGATTAGGAATTTACCCGAATTTAAGGGATATTTAAAAGAAGTTGCGGTGACGCATAACACTGAATTAGGCGCAAATATAAGAAGTGTCTACAAACCCCATTCTTTTCTGAAGAGAAATATTATCAGCCTCTTAACCTTTCAGCTTTATATATAAGAAATAAGGAATTATTTTCAATCACGAAGAGCTATAATTATTGTTCTACATCCTTGTGAGCTTGGCAGTGAAAATATACGTTAATAAATGTCGTAGAGGTTGAGGAGTACGGAAATCGAACTAACTACGTGAGTAACTTGGGTAAATATTCACAATACATTCAACCACTTCAGTAGAACGTGTTGTTATGGTTTTCACTGTGGAATTTTATAATCTCTGGATTCTAAGCACAAAAAGGTTTACATGAACCTTTTGTACCGGCTCTTCCGTGTTCTATCCTGATGGGGTGTAGTTTTAGTTGAAGTGTATTGGCGCATCACACAAGTTGTCCATATGATTTGTGAGGATTGTTTCATGATAGGTCATGATCTTGTTGTCACTAATCCATCTGTGTCTTAAAGATTGTAAGGTCAGTATTGTCAGATGAGCTGAGTAGAGCCAAAGTAAACTTTAGGCTTCTCGTCTTTGAATCACTCGAAGAAAAATGTTCTTAAAGTAGCAGTAGAACAAAGTATAAGGTATTTCTAGCTAAGGGCTTAAATAAATACTAATATATATTTTGAATAGTTTTTCAGTCAGCGAACCTAAAGTTCTAGCGAAAAGCACGCAAAATCTCTGTATATAAGCACATATATAACATGCAAAGGTATGTAAATTTAGAAAAATTTCTTTCGGATGCATTTAGCAAGAACATGCACGATGTCCTACATGTAGTGACTCCATCACTTTTTCGAAAACCTTGCTGTTCTTCTAAACGCCTCGTTTAATACTGGGTTTCAGATTCTAGCAAAGTTTCGTCAAGATCGTTGATTACTGAAGATTGGATTGTAGTCTTGAGGCTTTAATTGTTCGATTATTCAGAGGAAAAACGACATAGTAAGCGTTCCCTTCTCGGTAAGCGGCTTTAAGACGGTCAGCAGTGATGCCATATTTATTTCCATTCATATTGTATAGTACTTAAGCACATGATTAAGAACCTTGGAGTGTCCTTCTTATGTAGTCTTGATAGGGTAGGCGTATTGTGTCACGACGTAGGGAGATGCTCATACTTGATCATAAGATAGGTCAGCCAAAAACGCCAGTTGATTGCGGTCAAGTAGAAATAGGTTTAATTGAACGCATGGTGTTTGTAAACATGTTTGTATAGAAGTTCAGATATACTGAATCACTGAAGAAGATGAAGGATCCGCAAATCCTCCTGGGAGTCGGAGTGTGTCTAATGTCAGTTCTCACTGCATTGCGAATATCGAGAAACATAAATGGAAGGGCGTCAGTCCAATGTCATACGTTAGCAACCGAGTGTGAAGTCTTCAACTGTCAGTGATGTCGTTCTATCAAACCACTAGCTTGTGGATGATGGGTGATCGTCCGGAATCATGCGATTTCTAGTAGTGCAGCAAGACAACGGAAAAGCTTAGATTCGGACTGGAGTCGACGATCTGTAATAACAGCTGAGACGTTTTGCCCATCGTTCGACAAAGACGCAGATCGCTGTTTCAGCATTAATGTCCTTGATGAGTACTGCTTCTGAAGGGGGTGATGATAGAGGTTTATTGAATTTTGTCAGCGGACAAAGGAATTTGGTCATGAGCCTTAACCAAATGGATTTGCGAGAAAACAGCTGTACATTTTAAGGTAGCTGTCAAGTCGTGAATGCGTGGCAACGGGTAACGATCAGGAATGATAGTCATTACAATACTCCCCTCCGTTGAATAGAAACCGGAAATCACTCTGCGAATTCCTAGTTGTCTCGTCGCATTTTCATCCTGTGACTAACAGTGTATACGGTATCATGGGTGTTTCGCTAGAACTTTAGGTTCGCTGACTGAAAAACTATTCAAAATATATATTAGTATTTATTTAAGCCCTTAGCTAGAAATACCTTATACTTTGTTCTACTGCTACTTTAAGAACATTTTTCTTCGAGTGATTCAAAGACGAGAAGCCTAAAGTTTACTTTGGCTCTACTCAGCTCATCTGACAATACTGACCTTACAATCTTTAAGACACAGATGGATTAGTGACAACAAGATCATGACCTATCATGAAACAATCCTCACAAATCATATGGACAACTTGTGTGATGCGCCAATACACTTCAACTAAAACTACACCCCATCAGGATAGAACACGGAAGAGCCGGTACAAAAGGTTCATGTAAACCTTTTTGTGCTTAGAATCCAGAGATTATAAAATTCCACAGTGAAAACCATAACAACACGTTCTACTGAAGTGGTTGAATTTATTATGGATGTTTATTATTTGCATCTGATTACGTTATGGACAAACGAATATGAATATTTTGGAATGTAGAACTGAGAGTAGCGAAGGTGCCTTAGGGACATTTGTTGTCCAATTACTTCAGAGTTTTAACAGCCTTTACTGAAGCGCGCCCGCTGCTTCTCCTCTGTATTCATAGCATACCAACGATATCGTTCTATTATTACTTAATGGTCGCTCCAACACTTTGACGATAAAGCGTATTCCACTTTTCAAAGATGTTGTGTCGATAATGTCTCAACACCTTTACGCGATCTCTTCCCTTAACTTTGCTACATACTAGTGTTTACTTACGTGTTACCATCTGTTTTATCCGTGGCTTCATGGTTGTTCAGAATAATTCGTGCCGAAGATCAGTGTCTTCTCGTTGAATTTGAGTGAGTCTAAGTAGGTTGAAACCTTGGAAATTGTTTGAAGACGTTATGTGAGATAATGCTTCTGTGGCTACATTTTTTGCCTCATATGTCTTGTATATGAGAGGTAAACTGTGAGACGTAATCTGGTTGTCGAGACTCTCAAGAGGAGAGTTCGTCTGAAGACGAGTTAAGAGAGAAGTTGAGAGGTTTATCGTCGGTGAACAGAGTGAAGTCCCGGTCTTCAACAGCGTGTTGAAAGTGCTGTATAGCATGTAACGTGGGTGAGAATCCTTCACTATAATTGCCATACCTCGGTCCAATGTCTTGCAATAGTCTCAAGAAGGATGCAAACGGTTGTCAGGAGTTGTTTGCCGACTAATGTTAGACTCCTTCGATTGTCTAACTGGATAGGTATACGGAAATACTAATGTGTTATTCAATGTCCTAGTGTGCAAGAATGGTTCGTTTCGCGAAACTTTCCTTAACCTTGGAGAATGCTTTATTCACGTTCTTTTTCAGACTGTTGAGTTTCGCACTTCTACGATGTTGGCCTGTTAACTGTCTCATGAGAGACGCTCAATTCGCAATGATCCGTTGACAGAAATTTACGAGACCGTTGAACATACGTACTTGCTTGTCTGTGGACGGTTCACAGTAATTCACTTTGATTTCCAGAGGGAGTATTCCTTTAACACCAATGGTGTGTCCAAGAAAATCTAATGGATCGGTGCCGGCTTGACATTTCTGAATGCCTACAGTAGTGCCGTGTCTTTGGAGAGATCCGAAAACAACGTCCGGATTCTGGAGATGAGATTCTCCACCCGGACTTGCGATCAAGCATTCGTCTGCACATCCTTGTACGAAGTCGAGACCTCCAAAGAGGTCGTCGATAAATCTCTGGAACGTTAATGCAACATTTCTTACGTCCAAATGCGTGCGCGTAATTTCGTAGAGGCCGAAGAAGGTGATGTTAGCGGTTTTGTGAATGTTGTCAGTAGCCATGGAAATTCGCTCATACCTTTTGAGGTTTCTGTCAAGTCCCGAATATGTGGCAACGGGTAACGATCAGGAATGGCCTCCGCATTCAGTCGACGATAGTCACTACGATACTCTCCTTCGCTGAACAGAACTCCGAAACTACTCCTACAATCACTGTACCTCTACCCATTAGAGTACAACCGTCCAATAGGTGACTTCCTAGTGACTTGAGGACCACGGTGGATCTGATGCACATTTGAGGGCGCGGATCAGCATTCCTACAGTTGAACAACATGTGGAACTCAAAACAACCGTCAACTAACACCAAGGTCAGGATTTTCAATGCAAATGTCAAAACAGTTCTACTAAGTGGGGAGAAAACCGGGATAACTACGAAAGCCATCATTCAGATGATACAAGCATTTATTAGTAATTGCCTACGTAAAATACTTCGGATTCGATGGCCAGACACTATTAGAAACAACCTACTGTGGGAGAGAACAAACGAGATCCCAGCGAAGGAAGAAATCAGGAAGAAGCGCTGGAAGTGGATAGAACACACATTGAGGAAAACATGCAACTGCGTCAAAAGGCAAACCCTCACATGGTGTCCTCATGGTCAAAGGAGAAAAGGAATAAGAAACACATTACTTTGGGGAATGGAGATAGACATGAGAAAAATGAACAAGAATTGGATAGAACTAGAAAGGAAGGCCCATGATAGAGTGGGTTGTAGAATACTTGCCGGCGGCCTAAGCTCCATCGGGAGTAAAAGGCGTAATTAAGTAAGTAATTAATTACTTGTAGCATCCTGAACACTTCCGGGCATTCTCTTATCCACTCACTTAGGCTCAGTCGCAACAAAAACCTTAGAGGTAACACCCAGAGGCCGGTGATTCAGTACACCCGAACGGACTGTAGATCAACATTCCACGCCTCCGGATAGGCCAATCCAAGCAAAATTTCAGGAATTCTTTAAAAAGGAAGTTTGATATAATCTTAAGAACTAAGGGCAGTGTCTCGCCATGATTTTCAGAATTTTCCCTCTTTTGTCGTTAATTATACCCAAGTTATTACCTGGAGGGACAGGTGATCCACTGCTACTAGGTATGGAAGCCCGTTAAGCGAAAGCTTCTTCTATTCCATCCAGGACCATTTGAACTTCCTGATGATAGTCCCATAACTCGATTCAATGTCTCGCAACCATCTCAGTCAAAATGCCAAGTGTCCTAAGTGTTGTATTTGGTCATTGCTTTAAGATCTCTCCATCTGCCGTGTCGAATCCATTTGCGGTGATTCAGACTGGTGCTTCAATTTCCTGATGTGTGAGCTTGGTTGATTTCGCGTTGGAGTCTTCAGTTAAGGAAGTGATTATTTCGCGCCATCGTACAAATTCATGATTCCCGCATTTTCACAACTTTTGTCTGTTAAGAGTCCCTGTAAACATGCACAATTCGCTGTGAACTTTCAACAAAAACTGACCAGGCCGTCTAATGTGAGTAATTGATTCAGGATAATCCATTTTATTTTGCAGAAGACGAATACTCTAATATTCAGTAATATACCTGCAAAAAACGAAGGGGACGATCCCGTTATGACACTTCTGAGTCTTTTCAGCAATCCCTTGCTTTTATTGCCATTCAAAAACAAGGTTCAAACTTGAAATCAATGAGTCATCAATGTACACGCACACGGAAATGAAAGCACTGAATATGTCATCTATGAATCTCTGGACGTTTGCCAAGCATTTCTGAGGCTGAAGGTCACTCACAAAAAGTCGTAGGATTCGAAGAGAGTGACGATAGCCATCTCAAGAATGTCGTTTGAAGTCACAAGACCTTAGTTAACCTCTTCAACAAAGTTGATTTACGGTCGTTCACTTCAAGGTGTCTGTCAAGTGGTGGATTTTTACTCTTTTTAGGGACGATATTGGGAGGAGATGCCTGCTGGTTTGAAGTTATCACGAGTTCACTTAATCTGCGAATGAGAAACAAGACTCGGTGACCAAAGACCAGCAAGCTAGCTACTGATGCGTCCCATCCCCGCTAACTAAAGGGAGAAGATCAAGCTTGGAATGGGAAGTATATTCTGCAAAACAGCCAGAACGAGCGATCACAACAAACGCAATTCAAAACGTACGTATATCAATTATATATGTAATCGATATTGCCATGGAAGTTTTTTAAACATCCAATCGATAAGTTAGCCAATCGATTGCCATTGAAATATTTAAACATTTAATCGATAAGGATAGTTTAGTTAACTAACAATTATACGGTAAAAATATACGTATAGAGTTGGTCCACAGATGGATTCCAAAAATTACCACACATGATTCTTATTGGGGCATAAAAATGCCTATAAGCTATTCGATGACTTTATACTGAACAAACCAACCATATGCTCGAATTCGTTCCTAGCCAGTCTTGGAGTTGATCGGCTCGCTTCCGTAAATGCAGATGGGCCTATAGCCGCGATGTTGTGTAACATTGCTGGTCAAACGTGGTAGTATCTGTCATGTTTTGCGAAGTTCATGGTACTTGTATAGTGTCAGTCAGAAGTATGGATCGATTATATATTCAACCGCAACCAAGCATAATCGGCAAACAGAAAGCGTAGTCCCACGAATAGATAACTTAGTATTTGCGTCTAAGTTTGCTTGTTTAAGTTAGTATATTTTAGTGCCGTAGCAGGTCTATACAACGACTAGCATAGAAATGTCTTCTTCGACGAAAATCCAATGAATGTGTCAGCGCAAATCCACATCAAGTTAAAAAAATATTTTACGAACGGTGGCGGTCAGTTTTTTTATTTGAGCCTGTGAGTTGAAGACCAGATTATGTGGATGGCCTTTAGTATTTGCAAGAAGAAGTCCGACTTCTGCTTTACTGTCGACGAGATAGCGAACTTTCCGTCACCAGATCAATAATGCATAACGGATGGCTATTTCCACCAGCTACTGTTGCCATTAACGCGTGCTGGTAGGGAACTTTCCTAAGAGTTTGTTGTGACAGAAAGTCTGGCCCTGTGGGAGCTTCAAGGTTTCCTGTAATTTATACGCTTCTCGCGGTCTAGAAACAGATCTATTTGGTGCGTTTTCTTCGAGGAGCCTTGGAGTGTCCGAGTTCAGGATGAATATTAAGGTGAAGGGTGATAGTATGACAGAGATCTGTAAAGTCGTTTCGTGTCATTTGAGGCTTTTGTATGACAGAATAAATCCCAGTGCTTGGGTTCTTTAGAATACGATTAGCAGGTTATTAAGTGTGACAAGAACCGCTTACACCTGATGTAGAAGCTCGGATGAAGTAGCCATCGTCGAAAGCCCGTTGATTAGTGACCTACGCATATATAGCAACATTTCTATTTCTGGGCTGAGTCCCTTATCGATTGTTTAGATCTCGTTTAGAGATATCTTACTGTAAGGTATTGTAAGGATAGTTAAAGAAAACTTATTTTAAAGTTAGTTTTTTTTACTGTAAGCATTTTTCATTAGTTCTGACAATTCGTACAATTACCGGTAGTGACTGCAAAATTATCGTTTAAAAAACATGACCTTTGAAATTCAGTTCTGGTTTGTGAACACAGCGTGATCCATTGATTATCGCAAACAAATACACTGCAACACACAGGCTATTCTAGTTTCCTGATAGATCAACTGATTCATTTATCTCAAGCCACATTTTGAACTTGTCACTTGTGGGCTTACTAACCTGTTTTCATATGATCGTATGTGTGTTAATTGCTTTCCCTATTTACTGCGTGTCTGTAACTTATTTTTGATCTGACTATAAACATTGAGTAACCCTTGATTAAACCGAGTTGTGTAACTTATAATTTTTTGATCCGCTCCGATCTCCCTTCTTCGTCTCATTTCTCCGACTGTCTGTTCAAATTAATGAGTACATGAAGTATACATATTTAAAATCCATAATCGTAATTGGCTTACTTAATTCCGTTATTCACTAACCCAAACTATGTTGTTAATTATATAAGATGGAAGTTGGGATATATCTTTCGATAGCAATCAGTAAACGATCTAACTGGAGTCAGATGAAGGGTCCGATAAAGTATGATGAGGTTGAAAAAAATCGCAATTAAACATACCAAGAGTAGCGTACCTATTGAGATGGCGTGGCGGCACCTTCACTACTGAGAGGAAGTGCGCATGTGTCTATCACCCCATTCTTGTGGAAATCAGGCTTCGATATAATCAGGCCAGAAAAGTATGAGGGTGTAATAGTCCCAATAATTAAATGTTTGGGTGTCTGTTCCATCAATATGTATTTAAAATAAACTAGTGGAAAATGATAGGACACGAAAATAATATCACGATAAACAAGAATGAAAAAATGATATATAATGTTGCGACTAGGAACAGACTTAAATTGTCGTTCGGTGTAACAGATCATGCCTAGCACACCACCAAAGACGCTGCAGATATTCAGGGTTTGACAATGATTTTACCTGTCACACTGTTATAATCAAAGTATATCGGCCCAGTCAAATAAGAAGTCAGAGGTGAGTTCGAAGGCGTAATTGGAAAGCATTCGATATGCTGAAGGGTGTGTGATCTAAGCTGGTTAGTGGTTGCAAATGATGTGGAGTAAGACATACCCACTTGTGATCTGGTAGGAATGCATGACCTAGCGCCTTAGGCTAGGTCATGTCCAGTTAAACTAATGCGGTCAGCATCAATGTTGAAGACTTACAGGACTGTTTATTTTGTGGATATATTTACCGCTACAAACACATTGGTCATTCCAGAAGCTTTGTTCTGTAGAATGTTTGGAATTTGGGAGGTGAAAAGCTGGAGAAGTATCAGTTAAATAACATGCGTTTATTTTGAGATCCCTGGTCTTCACCAATTATTCTGACTCTTAAATGCAGCAGTAGAACTATGTTTTCTAAAATCCTGAAATACATGATGTTTGATTTAGTGTTTTCGACTCTTGAGTTTGTTTCTCACTTACTCAGTTTCGCAGGGTTACTTTAATGGCTATATACTGGAAGTTTATCATTACTTCTCGAAACACATCAATTTACATGTGGATAAATTATCACGTTTACTTGAGTAATTTGTAACTCAACATAAGTTATGATAGTACTGATGTTTACGCTATGGACTGTCTACGAAAAAAAGGGGAAAAACGTCAACGAATGAACATTATGAGCATTGGATATTGATTCACAGCATTGGATGTTGGACTAGTTATGTCCACTCTAATAGTTCTGTTTTAGATAGAAATCAATACAATTCTGCTATTTTATGACATCTGACCAATACCGTATGGATGTTAACGCTTATCTGACAAGTCCTGAACGGTCATGATTATACGTTGTTTGATTATACTCCTTCGCATCTTTTTAGTATATTTTGGTAATGTCTACATGTAGCAAACTCTATTCAATATTAAAATCACCTAATGAATTGAAAATACCATCTGTTGACTCTCATATGGATAAGAACCCCATGGTCCCAGCTAAACGTCAACATACGGAGGGTATTCTGTGGCAATGTTGGGAATGTGGCAAATCGTATGAAACTGGGTTTCGTCTTTCGGAACACCTTCAAAATTGCAAGAAAGATGATGAAATTTGTGAACAACTACCTGGTTGCCCCTTCTGTCCTCGTGTAATTAACCAGTCAAATGATGCTCCTTTTCATATCCATTCATTCAATACTCATGTACATAGATTTCATCCAGAAATCAAGTCTTATATGTGCAGCTATTGTTTGGATTTAATTCATTCGTGCAAAATTGAAGATTTGGTATCTCATATCATCAACGTTCATAAAATACCTTGGAGGCCATCACCAGGTAAAGTGATGTTTCTAATAAATACCAATTTGTTTTCTGTATAACTATCCCATGTTAATTTTTACTTCTCGTTTCACTAATCTTCGTTGTTACTGACCGTATGTTGACTTTCGTATAAATCATTACGAAGTATTTATCATTGATGTGTTTATTAGATAAAGCCAAGTACATGAATTTTACCTGGTAAACTAGGTAGAACGTATACCAAGAATTTCATATTGCACTAAGCATATAATATATATAGAAATTTTGTCATTAGTAATGCTGTACTGCTTATAGTAAATATAGTTGTTTATAAAGTAAACCGAACGATCAACTATTAATAGATTTGAACTAATAAATCTTATAGTTCTACTGATGCTAGGGCTAACCTAGTATAAAACAAGCTCTAGAATCGTCCTGTATTTGCAAGGAATTGCGTTCTTGCCTTCATAATTATCAGGATAAAAAGTAGAAAATGTTTTAGTTTTAGTTTCACTCGATTTTTCTGTGTAGAATTGTCAGTGTTTACTGTTCACTCAGTCTTCTCATGGCTTTCGTGGTGCATTACAAAATATACCACACAGCTTCTCTTTTACGATAAGTCTTACAGGGGATTTTATTTGTGGAGATCTTATGTTCCTAGCCTTTGCTCATTTATTTTGGGGACTGTCAAATGTACTTCATAGAATTGTCATCTCTCGACCATGTAGGGTAAAGCACAAAAGTGTTTACTGCGATACATACCACGACATATTAGATCAAAACACCTCATCGATTAGTGAAGTCGTTAGAATAAGCTGAGTCAGACATCTCAGTCGGATCTGCGAAATTACTAGTTTTGGTTATAAGCTGTGTCGGTATCCGCTATACTTGAGTCTCCAGTTTTTCTGTGTCGGTTCTGGTGGTTAGTACATCGAAGAATTGTAGTTTGTTGTTTGACTCGTTTTGCATTGAGTTTTTTATGTCATGGAAGACGTTGTTAATGAGATGTAGGTGTTTTCCAGCTCTTTTCGACTGACGAATGTGTTGTCGACAGAATGAATTCACGTCCAACCTTTGCTCTACAAATGTTCTTGATTTCTAGAGTTACTGATACGTTTTGTTATGGTTGCACTAGCACTATTCCTGTCAGAAAGTTTTCCGGCTGATTATCTTACTATACACATTCCTTATAAGCTATCTAGCGTATTTGTTACTATCAGATGTTCGTGTCTACAGCAATGGTATCATATCCAACAACATAATATGAGTATCTATATGTATCACCCTACATCTATCTGGCTAAACCTTTTTACGATTGAATAGTTTTCACTGAGTAAATGTTTACTCTTAGTAACAAAAATTTTATAGAACACAATTCATTTCATTATCTTATTTTTAATTTGTAGCTTCTCTAGCACATTTGCGAGAAAATCAACTTCCTCATCGAGTTGTCACTTGTTTAGGATGTGGATGGTGCACGTTTGTTTTGCGTGCTAATAATGCAGCACAACCACCTACCTCTTTAGAAGCTCATATGAATCGATGTTCATTCAGTGGTGGTCAAGTACATCTAACGCGTTTATCTGAAGAAACTTGTATGTCTGCATTAGAAAAGTATAAAGTTTTACAAGAATCAGAATTGATTAGTACTACTTTTGCTCAATCTTTTCCACACGTACGAGGATTTACCGGTAATTCTGGATTAAGTAATAGTCCATTTCGTTTTCATCGTTATTCCGGTAACACTGCATCTCGTGTGAGTTCCTCTTTCATAAAATCTGTTTTTATTACTAGTCAAAACTAAACACTTCATGATATTTGTAAATTAAAGTTCCTACATGTTATATCTACTGAATGGAGTGATGGTTCAATGGTTATGTGGTCCAACTCTCAGTTACTAAGCCATAGGTTCGAACCCCGATCTGGGGAAATGTGTAGCACAACAAGCTGACACATTTACAGTGTGACCTGAAGCCAAATACTCTTCGTATATGTACCTGTCTAGTGATTATTCAATACAATCCGTGTTTAGCTCAGAGAACAAAACTCCACCGAAATCATCCACCTGAGCTACAAATCTTCACAATCCGTGTTTGCTCCATGAATATTATTCTTTTGGTGGTGTTGAGTTCTGTAAGCTAGATGGTTTAATTATGTAGCTTTTAGTGTCATTCTGAGGAATATCAACGTCTACTTCATTTAGAAGGGAAGTAATTACTTAAGATGTTCAGAATGCCAATAAATGCCTCGTAATTAAACCATACAGCCCAGGGAACTCAGCTCCACCGAAAGTATCCTTCTAAGCTACAAGGCTTCTTTGTTATTTCGATATATTATTTTAAATGTGCCTCCATATCACTAGACTTCTTCCATCCTTAATATTATTGTGAAGAGCATCTCACAGCAAGTAGGGCCTCATGTCTAAATAAACATTCTTAGTTATTATTCAATTTATTTGAATAACGAAAAAAATGAACGGAATTCATAAAACTATGTGATACCATGTTCTATTAATTTGTAGTAATTACTTATTTTTAAGGATTACAAGGTTCCGGAATACCTCATGATTACATTCAAGATGTTTGATTTCTCCTATTATAAAAATTATTATTTATTTATTTATTTGGGCACATAAATACTGGTACAAGGGGGCACCAGATACATATGCGCCGCACAAATCTCATTTGGTTTGTGTGAGGGCTGTAATACTGCTCGGGTGCCCAAACCGAGGCAGGTGGTTTTCTTAGGGAACCGCACCCGGAGCCTTTGACCTGAAGGTCTGATCCACAAGCCAGTGGAGCATCGTAAGGAGATGCATTCCCATGGTACCCGATGACCAACGATTGGTTCGTATGCTATTTGTTTCCTTGGGATCCTGGAGTCCATGTGCATCATTGGTTAGAAATATGGGCTTCCCGGTTTGCCCAGGTGGACCCTTCGTATCCACCAAACCGGTTAAAGCGTCGGGCATTCGCTTTTCGTCCTGTCAATTTCGTAAAGAACGCCCGTGGTGCGAGAAGGCAGTGAGTAGGACTTCCCTGGCAGAGGCTATATACGCGTGGCCATGTGAGAGCATTTCTAGAGGGATAGTTGACTCTCCCCACTTTCGACCGTACCAGGGCATTTGGGGGCAAGGTTGTGATGGAGGTGAGATTCACAATATTGCATTCGTTCGTTATTCTTCTAGAAGTATAGTTCTGTAGTATTCCTTCATACATACCCTGTATATTGTCTTCTCGTACCATATTATCAATGTTCATTCTTTCTTATTATCATCGCCACTACATTATTCAAACTCATTATCTATCTCATTAATTTCATCTTGTGTTGATGTGGAATAGTTAGAGACTTTGGATCGTTTGCAATGGCGCGTGTGCAGCCACTCTTTGTCTCTTCCCAAATCTTAAACTCTTTGTAAACTTTGTTTTCACTAATTTATGTTTTTTCTTCGATCCGTGTATTTGATCTCTAATCTTTCCATTACCTTTGATACTATTATTTTCTCGACCTGATAACTTCATCTCGGTATGCTAATGGGGTATGACAACTTGAATCGGTGTAAATACGTACAGGTTCTACGGTGTGACTAACTTCTGATATAGTATAGCAACATAATTTAAAGTCAGTGACTGCATGGACTATTGTCTTGGTTTATTTCCCTTAGCTTTCTATTAACCTACTTCTACATCAGGAGTCGTCATACATCGAGGTAGATGATAGTTAGGCATAAGTAATATCATGAATTAGAATGTGTTTATTGAATTATATTAACTTATTTCTTTACTATCATTTAAAATATTGGTTAGAATCTATGTCTTGAACAAAATTAAGAGATTCTGACTATATTTTAACCAAATCTAATCTCAGTAACTAGAAAATTTAGTATCTAATGTGTAAAGATTGTCATAGACTTGAACTTATGAGACTTTTTTTTCATCTAAAGTGTAATAAATGCTGATTATTCATTTTTCAAGTAGGTGGTTTATTACTTAACAACCACTATAGTCCTGAACTCGAATTTCACTCTATCTACTTCGCTTTAGACAACCAGGTAGTATCACTAGCCCTATTACTTCAAGCGTGCCTCATATTCAAGTACTTGTTAAATGAGTTCATTTAACTTAAATTGTCATTTATCATTACATACACATAATATTTTTTTTGTTTTTTTACTCTTTTGATAACTTTAATTTTGATCTTATTTACAATAGGCAACGGATAATGTTGATAAAACATCAAATACTATGAGCAATAAAATTAATCGTCTCTCTACAGATAATAATAATAATAAATTATCAATTAAACAAAAATCTAAACTAGATACTGTTTTAGAAAAGTCAGATTTTCAACAAAAAGAAACATTTTTTGATATTCCATTGACTATTCCACCTCCACCTCCATCATCACGTACTACTGCTACTGGTCAAATAAAGAAAAAACCTACTGTTGGTCGTTTATTTGTATGTCCATTATGTGGTGATAATGCATTGTCTAGTTTACGTGAACGTGATGAACATTTACAATCTTCACATAATGGTGAACTTGTTTTCCCCTGTCAGGTTTGTAATTTATTTTGTTATATATTCCCATAATTGTTCACATATAAACTTAATGACTCTTATTAAGTGAAACTTCTTACTTCACTAACTGTTATAATCTCTTTCTTCTTACGGTTATGACCCAGCTAACACCTCCCCTCTGAGCAGATTCGTAGTATCTGGTGCTAGGGTCCAACTGCAACCGAGTGACTGGCCTGTGCTTTCGATTAGTTCATCGTCTAGGCAATAGAGAAGTACCACTCTTTTTTTGCACAGAAACTGATGTGTCTATTCCCGGCGTTTTGATTTGGGGTCTTGTCGAGTGAATCAGTGTCCAAGAATACTAAGCAATAGGAATAGCTGGGTCATAACCGTAAGAGAGAGAGATATAACACTAACTATGCAAATTTGTCTGGTAGCCATTTTTGTGATAATTTTTAGCTAAATTACCCAAGGAAACTGTATTGATTAACATCTGAAATAATAATAACACTTCATTAGAAGGCTTCTACTTACAATTGATTAATAACCAGTGTCATGTATGTCAAACAACTATTATTGGTTGCATTCTATTGATCAAGTTGTATTGACTCAATATCGCGCGCATCTTGTTGATACTTAAGGTGATGGTCGACAGGGTATCTTAGATAACATAGATTTCGTTCTGTCTGACGCACCTCAGCAAGGTGTATCTGTAATATTTGAGGAAACTAATGTTCTCTAGCGGATTTGATCTTTTATCACCCATCATCACAGTCAGAGATGTTACCACTGAGTTATTCGGCCGTGACTGATCTTCTGTAGAATCGAGATGTATTTACGATTGGTTGATCACCGAGTATTAGCCATTGTCATCAATGTCAAGTTCTTCTTAATGCTGATCGAATTTTGTTGTTTTCAAGGTATACTGTATTTACTCGCCAACAACAGATGGATAAAATACTAGACAACCTAATAAATTCACTACAATCTTCATCTGTTTTTATTTTTGGAAGATTACTTTCTTTTCCTACGCTTCTTTATGTGTTTTTTAAATCGTATTCTTTCCTGTGTGTACTAGCACTGTTGAACATTCATTCTACGTATTCATTGTCATATCTGTGTTTACCAATGCTTTCAATCTGATTTATCTAGTGGTTATTATTCTTTTGTAAAATCCATATCTCATCTGTGAAGGGGTAAATGATTAATCTACCGTAGAATTGCGTACTTTTGTCTTTTCTTAAATGTTGTATTTCTATCCTCTACTTCGCAGAAAAGTCTTTGTCATTTTTTATCTTCAAGTATTCAGATTAACGTTTCTGATAGTTTTAAGTGTCCAGGTTTTACGTTAATGTCGTTTTTCACTATACTGAACCATCTATCAACGTCTGAAAACTCTACGGAACGTAGAGCAACATCAGAAAATGCATACTACATACATACTATTTATACACCATTTGATTTAGTAGGATAATAAAGCTCATTTGTATCACTGGCTTAATAATCCAAGCTTTTTAAATCCTTTAGAAACTCAGTATGCAACAACTGACGTCCCGTTTTTGCGGTCTTGAGATTAGTTTATTTATTTAAACACATAAACATTGGTACAAGGAGGCACCAAATAGATATGCGTCACACAAGTCACTTGATTTGTGTGTGAGCTAAAGGTCTGATCCACAAGGCCGTGGAGAAACATCAGGTGATACAGTCCCGTGTTAGCTGGTGACCAACGATTGGTTTATACGTCATTTGTTCCTTCAGAATACTGAAGCCCATGTGTACCATTGGTTTAGAATGAGGGTTTTCCAACTCCCCTGGGTGAACTCTCCGTGTCCACCAACCTTGTTAAAGCGTCGGGCATTCGCTTTTCGTCTTCTCAATTTCGTTAACAACACCCCCGCTACGAGCGGAATTCACTTATTTATTTGGATAAATAAAGGTTTGGTATTATAGCTGATGTCAGTTCGTGATGAAAACCCTCAATCCAATTTCTAACCTTAACCATCATTTATTTATTTATTTATTTATTTTAACACATAGACATTGGTGCAAGGAGGCACCAAATACATATGCGCCACACAAATCTCATTCGATATGTGTGAGGGCTGTGATACTGCCCGAGTGCCCAAACCGAAACAGGTGGTTTTCTTAGGGGGCCACATCCGGAGCCTTTGACCTAAAGGTCTGATCCACAAGGAATGGGGAACAACGTCAGGAGATTTAGTCCCATGGAAGTCGGTGACCAACAATTGGTCCATATGCCATTTGTTCCTTCAGGATCTTGTAGCCCATGTGCACCATTGGTTTGGAATCCGGTTAAATCGTCGGGCATTCACCTTTCGTCCTTTCAATTTCGTAAACAACATCCCCACCACGAGAAGGCAGTGAGTAGGACTTCCCTGGCAGAGGCTGTGTACGCCTGACCGTGTGAGAGCATTTCAAGAGGGTGGGTGGGCCCACTCCACTCTCGGCCGTACCAGGGCATTTGGGGGCCCTTAACCATCAACTGTAATTCATAATTCTGATTCCTCACAGGGGTTCACAACCCTATTTACTAGGTGGACACTCTCAAGGTCAGTCTAGCGTCGCTCAACAGTCGTCCATAAATTATAGTGTCACCAAGATTTCTTCTTGACTTCCTTGAATGATTAAGTTGTTTTCGAATGTTCCACTCTTTATATATATATATATATATATCCTATGAATTTATTTCGCATCTCGTATATGTTTATACATTACTCTCAATTAAAATAAATACTTTTTGTTCAATTATAGATTTGCGGAATGGCCTATCCTCTTTACATTGCCCTACGTCGACATGCTGCACTTCAACATGATTCTGACTTTGATACAGTTCGTTATGGTCCATCAGATCTATTGGAATGTGAACCAATTGAATGTCCAGAATGTCATCTTGTAGCTTTTCAAGATTCACTTGTATTAAAACTTCACATTAATCGAGTACATAAGAAATTACAACAAAATGTAACACTTACATCTAATGATTCTCATCCAGTTGAAGGTACGTTATTATTATTCCTTTAGTAATATCGCAGTCATAATATGTTGTCTTTATGCAAATTTGTATAACGGACTTGCTTCTTTAGACTGTAAATGTTTATTCTGTTGGGGGGTTAATCAAAAATCAGTCAGGATGAATCATAGTCCAACCTGTTGCATTGTGTGCATCAGCAGAATAAAATGAAGTGAACGGAATTTATAGCGTAAAAGTCGAAATATAAGTAGGTTCTGTGGTTTTGGAAAATGACTCGAAAAGAAGTGATCAGTTGTCATCGATTTTGAATTATAATGGTTCATCTCTTTACCCCTTCAATCAGGATTATTATTCGAACTGAGGTCAGGAAGTTAATCAGTCAGTCGTTTTTCACATCGAGTTAAAGGGTAGTTAAGGACGTGTAATACATGTCACATAGCCATCTCAATTGATGGACGGTTAAAAATAGTAACTTCGATTTTCAGGCATGGTTAGAAGTCGGTTATTTCAACCACACACAAATACGTGCGCGGCTGGTCATTTTTCTAAAACCGTTTATTCCAGGTGTTGTTGTAGTTGAGCATGACACTAGTATTGCAACTGAACATGAACGTATCCTTCAAAGAGGACACAACCACTACTACTGCTACAAATGAATAATATTGGGGTTACGAATGGGGTACTAGGCAAATCGGTTGATGGGACTATGAATCCTCATCAGTCGAATTGATCAGAACATATGTTACATATCCGTAACCACCTACTTCTACGTGCAATGTTGGCTGGCGTAGGAGTACGTTGGAAGAGCGTTAGGAGTGATCAAGCTCAGTTCATAAAGTCGTCGACTATCGATTTGAGCGATGTTGCTAGATGCAGATTGCCTTGTCCGTGCGACGACCGCAACTAGAATTTCGAAGTGATTCGGTATTCGTTGTAGTAACACAGATACATTTACTCTTTACCTAATTTTAAATCTTCACGTTCGAAATTGTTTGGTCAATTTTATTCTGCAAATTCACTTTTCATGAATGATGTTCTCTATGCCTAACGTTTCTTTTCACTGTCACTGATATCACCACTTCTACTATTTCACCATTCACTCTTTTGTGTTAATCGAGTGCGGAAGTTTGAACCAATGCATATTTGCTTCAGGTTGTACGTGGCTTATAACTAACTGACTGTTATGATATTAGTTAGACACCAACTTGTTACTTATAAATCAGATTAACTCACGTAAGGAAGTCTATTTCGGAGATTTCACTGGAAACTAGCGTTTGTTAGGGAACTTAAAAATTGAGAAGCACTATTATACTATTACTTTCTCGTAGTTCGAGACATCTCAACAACAGATACACATAATCTCAAAACCTGTAGATCTTATAGCAAACATTATGGTCCCCGAATGCCCTGGTACGGCTGAGAGTGGGGAAAGTCGGTTCTCTCTCTCCAAATGCTCTCACATGGCCACGTGCATACAACCACTATCAGGGAAGTTCTACTCATTGACTTCTCGTACCACGGGTGTTTACGAAATTGAGAGGACGAAAAGCGAATGTCCGGCGGGGGCTCAGACAGGGTTGGTGGACACGGAGAGTCCACTAGTAGTGCAAATGGGCTCCAGTAACTTGAAGCAACAAATAGCGTACGAACCAATTGTTGGTCACCAATTACTATGGGACTGCATTTCCTGACGTTGTTCCACTGCCTTATGGTTCAGACCTTTAGGTCGAAGGCTTCGGATGTGGCCTCCTAAGAAAACCGCGTAGTCCGGTTTGGGCACTCGGGTAGTATCCCAGCCCTCACACAAATCGAATGATTTTTGTGGCGCATATCTATTTGATGCCTTCTTGTACCAATGTTTCTGTTTAAATAAATAAATATATTATCATCCGGCTACTGAGATAGATGAGATCATGTAGTCTGTGCTTATCCCATTTTCAGTCATTCTATAATACAATACTGTCTTTGTCTACATAAGGATTACTACTGGTGATTAATTAATAGTAAATATCGGAAGTGGTTTTGTGGATGTTATAGCAATTTCATAGTTGAGATCACGAGTCAGTTGAAGCTAGTCCACCATGGAAAACCTGGAAGCACCGGAAGGCCGTTTCGTCCTACTGTGGGATTCCTCAGTAGTGCGCATCCATGATCCCACCTCGCGAGATTCGGACCCAGGACCAATCAGTCCCGCGCGCAAGCGCTCAATTTCATGGATTAGTTGAGGTTAGACATTAACACCGTTGGGTGCCGGCTCAGCGGTCTAATGGTTAATTGCTGATAGGTCGTGGGTTGGAATCTCACTAGGCGGGATCGTGAATGTGCACCGCTGAGGTGTTCTACAGTAGGACGAAACGGCCGTCTAGTGCTTTCAAGTTTTTCATGGTGGTCTACCTTCAGTTGACTCATGATCTCAACTATTAAAATTAATAGTTAATAAATTTATAAGTAACTCTCCTATTGTTATATATCTAGTCAATGATAATTTTGATTATGCTTACAAAATTGAATAGTCGTTTTAATTCATATTCTATGTGTATATTAGACAAACAATCGATATTTCCATGCTGGCGATAAACAATATTGGATAATAATAATAATAATAAAATTGAGAAAATGTTTCTCTAATAAATAAATTAACAAGTTCAACTAGAGATTTAATGCTGTAAATCTCTATGATGATTGTTATATTGATTTTTGTCGATGCTACACAATGTGAAGATCCATCTTCTAAGAAACGTCGGTGAAAACATTTCGAACACTTATAAAATTTACAATTGATTGATCGATCGATGAGTAATGGGAAAATATCACATTTGTTTGGGTCGTTTAGTGTTGATCGTGTTCGACTGATTGGGTTTAAATATGTCTTCGATACCTAATCTTATCTATTACCGCTAATATTGTTATTAACTCTACTACTCTGGGATTCGCCTTAATAAGATTATCTTACCGTATTAATGGGGTATGGTAACTTGAACAGATGTACATACTTACCAGGTTCTATGTTGCGTTTGACTGACTAGTCTAAGTGACTCCAGATTGTATGTACTTTGTTTACGTACTAGGTGGTTGGAAGTATCCGTTTTTGATGAGTAAGTCAGCCAGTCATTCAGTCGTACACAGTGTAGAACCTGGCACATGTATACAACAGTTCAGGTTTCCATACCAAAATTAGCATGGAACTTAGGTCCAAGGTTTCTTTCAACCACCCAACAATAAAGGTATTTAGTTTTTGTTATCTTCCATCATCTAGAATAAAGCCCCTAAATGCTCTGGTACGGACGAGGGTGAGGAGAGTCAGCTCTCTCTCTCTCTGTTAGCGGGACATAGACTGGATTAAAGCGTGCTCAATGCACGATTGCTTTGGTGCACGCTGATTGGCTAATTCTTATCCAATCAGCACTAGTCGATAGTTGGAGAATACTCTAGAATCTTCTCATGTAAAAACTATATACCGTGTTCTGATTTGGGGACTTATCGAGTGAATCGGTGTCCGAGAATGCTAAGCAATAGGAATATCTGGGTCATAACTGTAAGGAAGAGATTATAACACTCTCTCGAATTGCGTACACAGTCACTGCATGGGAAGTCCTACTCACTGCCTTGTCGTGGCGGGGGTGTTGTTTACGAAATTTAGGACGAAAGGCGAGGGCCCGACGCTTTAACTACGTTGGTGGACACGGAGGGTCCACCTAGGGGGATTGAAGACCGTGATTCCAAACCAATGGTGCACATGGGCCCCCTAAGAATACCACCTGCTTCAGTCTGGGCACTCGGGTAGTATCACAGCCCACACACAAATCAGGTCACTTGTGTGGCGCATATGTATTCAGTACCCCTTTGTACCAATATTTACGTGTTCAAATAAATAATAATAATTTAATTTTTGTTATCTTCCATCTTGGGGAAATTTTTAACATTAACGATATTAACTTAACATTTCTCTCCGCAACAAGTAAACGCCTCAGTATATTGACTTTTATTGTCTTTTAATCTGTTCCCCGGAATTTATTTGCTACATTCCCATAAACTATGTCATTTTAACAGCAGAACAACAACCGTAATTCACAGGAAGTTTCAATTTCCTGAAACATGGATGGTTTTGTTTTGAATAGGTAATCGTAGAGACAAAGAAACAACCATATGAGATCGATCTCCCAACTGTTTTGTAACTTTCAAATCTAACGACTGGTACTGATGGACACTCGTGGAGCACAAGATGTTGTGTATGACCTGTGCCCGAATTACTAATCCTTCCGTAACAAATTTGAAAATATTATGTGTATAAAAAAATCTTATTCCTATCTCAATTCAGTATAATTAACAGTAAGATTTTAATTCCAAGCCTGGTATTTAGTACGTTTTAATTGATCTAATCCACAGTTAACGATAGGACTTCAAGAAACAAGTATTCCAGTCAATATAGCTTATCGTATTGTCTACACGGAATGCAATGGACAGCTCAGAACCAATTAGAGATATACACAAGGAAAAAGCAAGATCCTCAAATACAACACGGAGAACACCAACACAATCACACTTGATAATGAAACTCAAAACAACTTTCAACCAATATCAAAGTTCCAATCTCCAATGTGAACGTCAAGCCAGTTAATTCTATTTTGCAGGGCTGAAACTTCGAGAAGGTACAAGTATTTATAAATAGTTATCTACTCAAGATACTCAACATCATTAGCCGGATATTATCGGCAACAACCTACTATGGGAGAAAACAAACCAACTTCCAGTTGAAGAGGATATTAGGAAAAGACGGTGGAAATGGATAGGACATACATTGATGAAATCATCAAACTGCATCACGAGGCAAGCCCTAACCTGGAATCCTGAAGGGAAACTGAAAAGCGGAAGACCAAAAAACACATTACATCGGGAAATAGAATCAGATATGAAAAGGATGAGTAACAACTGGAAAGAATTGCTCAGGACAGGTTTGGATGGAGTGTGTTAGTGGGCAGTCTATGCTTGTCGACGAGGAGTAACAGGCGTAAGTAAGTATTGTCACTGTAAGCAAACTCCATCATGAAGTTAAATAAGGTTAATTTATCTAGATTCTATTTGTTCTCAAAAAATAATCGCATAATAACATCGTTAAGATATACTATTTCTGTATATCATTACTAATATTATTTATGATCATAGATTTAGAAGTATCTTCAAAACCGCCGAAAATCAGCAAGACCAAAGCTACTAATCCTTCAATTCAAAAAAAGACTTCATTAAAAACTACTCGCCGTCGAGATACTACTGCGACTACTACAGTAAATCGTTCACGAACTCAATCGAAAATTAGTAAACCTAAAGTTAAACATAAATTATCTATTATTGGTGGTGAATCAGAAATTCTCACTGATAATAATAATAATAATCATCCCAATCGATCATCATTAAATGATGTATTATTACAAGATACTAATAGTAGTGAATTTGAACGTATGTTAAGCTCAATCGATGGTAAATCTGCTCCAGCTTCTTGTCGATATTGTCATATTGAAGTGGATAATTTAAAAGAATTACATCTTCATTTGGAATTAGTAAGTTATTATTATTATTATTATCATTATCAATGAATGATTTGTAATCAAAATAAATTGATGTATATTTTAATAGTTGAGATCATGAGTCAATTGAAACTAGACCATCATGGAAAACTTTTGGTGGAGTTTTGTTCTCTGAGCTGGATGGTTTGGTCGTGGAACTTTCATCGTTCTTCTGAACGACATCATCAGCACAAACTTCAGATAGAAGTGAAGTGTTTGAATTTCTCCATATGTGTCTCAAAGCTTGTTCTGTGCACCTCAATGTTGATTGGTTCTTATTGACCCTAAATGTGTCATTGTTTACTTATTTGTTTTGCTTGTGTCTCCCATTGGTTTGATTTTCGCTACTATATTTGTGCATGATTTTTCTGATTGGTTGGTAAATTGGATTGATTTCAATATGCTTGTTGATTGCTGATTGACCTAAGTACCAGGCTTCTAAAAATTCTCTGGTGTTTTTGGAGTTTCTTCTGTCTGTCCTCTGTCCAGCTCAGAGAACAAAACTCCACCAAAATCATCCACCTGAGCTACAAATCTTCTCCACTATAGAAAACTTGGAAGCACTAAACGGCCATTTCGTCCTATTGTGGAACTCCTCAGCAACGCATTCACGATCCTACCTCGCGAGATTCCAATCTAGGATCTATCAGTCTCGCGTGCGAACGTTCAACCTTTAGATCACTGAACCATCCGGGATCCGACGGTGTTAATGTCTAACTTCAACTGGTCCACGAAATTGAGCGACACATCCACCATTGTCATCAGTGAGTTACTAACTCACAACAGATCCGGTTGAACTCTACTAGTCACGGCTCCTCACTAAAACTCCAGCTCTTCCTGGTTTTCCATGGTGGTCTAGTTTCAAATAACTATTAAAATTACTATAATATCCACAAAGCCCCTTCTGATGTATATTTATTTGGAAATCAAGAATTAATAAACTATTAGGTATTTCATGAACATGATATGAGTGATTGGATGTGAAAACGTGCTTCCAGTTTGCATTACTTGTGACGTAGGTGAGATATCTCAACCAGTTGAGATTGTATACTGAACAGCAGTTCAGTCTGTTCCATTTTATGACTGTGAAACATGGTTCATTAAAGTAGAAGAAACGTGTATACTGAAGGTTCTGGTTTGTAGGTGTTCATCAAGTTTGCTAGTCGAGAAATGTATTCCCAAAGTACCGCATACCTCGACTTGGGATATTGGTTGGTGTACGAGTAGATTGAGAGAAAGTTGGGAGTGAATAAACCGAGGCGTAGCATCAATTTTTGAGTTCATTGACTGTTGGTCTGAGTTATGTTTATAGGTGGAAGACGTTAAGTGTCACAGTTTATAGGTATAGATGTATTCACCTTCCATCATCTTGAGCTTCAAATGTTACCGCCGTGAATTGTCTCTATGTCTAAGTATAGACTATACTAGACTTATTTTTCTTATTAAAAATAAATTACAATCGTTTGAATATATTTACAAATTTTACATTTTCAGGAACACTTAAATCCTGATAACGATATTGAACAACTTGGTTGTCAAGCATGTGGTCGAGTTTTCTTTGGTTCAGGTGGACGAATTGATTTAATTGGACATTTACGTACACTTCATCAAGATGATTTTCTTCAAAATGTTTTAAAATGTCCACGTGCTGAAAAATTAGGACAAGATATTACTACAATTAATACTACTAATAATGAGGGTAATGATAATACATGTCATGAATCTATTAAATCATGTAAAGCACATTTCTCTTCACCACGTCTACGTCAATTACATATATCTATGTTGAATAATAATAATAATAGTAATACATTATCAAATACAGAATTTTCATGTCCTATTCTATTCAATGAAAAACAATATTTAACAGATCAAATTAAAAATTTAATTTTACAAACAGAAATTGCAGCAGATCAAAGTGGTATTATGATATTAGCATTTTGTTGTCCTAATTGTTCACGTTTATTTGTTGGAGATAATGTGCATACTAGGTAAGTAAATCAGTAGTAGTAGTAGTAGTTGTTGTTGTTGTTGTTGTTATCTAATCCCTTTCTGATATTACGTACTTACTTACGCCTGTTACCCCCAATGGAGCATAGGTCGCCGACCAGCATTCTCCAACCCACTCTGTCCGGGGCCTTCTTTTCTAGTTCCATCCAATTCTTGTTCATTTTTCTCATGTCTATTTCCATTTCCCGGCGTAATATGTTATTTGGTCTTCCTCTCCTCCTTTGGCCTTCAGAATTCCATGTGAGGGCCTGCCTTGTGACTCAGTTGGGTGCTTTCCTCAATGTGTGTAATATCCACTTCAAGCACTTCTTCCTAATTTCTTCCTCCACTGCGATCTGGTTTGTTCTCTCCCACAGTAGGTAGTTGATAATAGTGTTCGGCCAACGGATCCGAAGTATTTTGCGTAGACAAATGTTAATAAACACCTGTATCTTCTGGATGATGGCTTTCGTAGTTCTCCAGATTTCCGCCCCATACAGTAGAACTGTCTTGACATTTGTATTGAAAATCTTGACCTTGGTGTTTGTTGACACTTTCTTTGAGTTCCAGATGTTCCTCAGCTGTAAATATACTGTTCTTGCTTTACCGATCCGCGCCTTCACATCTGCATCAGATCCACCCTGTTCATCAATGATGCTGCCCAAATATGTAAAGGTTTTTAAATCTTCCAAATCTTCTGATAATAATCAACATATATTCATTAGTAACTGGCTTCAAGAGGTGATTTCCTGGAGTTTTAGTGAGGGGCAGTGACTAGTAGAGTTCAACCGGGTCTGTTGTGAGATAGTAACTCACTGATGACAATGGTGAATGTGTTGCTCAATTTCGTGGACCAGTTGAAGTTGAACAATAACACCGTCGGATGTCGGATGGTTCAGTGGTATAGAGGTTAAACGTTCGCTCACGAGACTGATAGATCCTAGGTTGGGATCTTGCGAGGTAGGATCGTGGATGCACACTGCTGAGGAGTTGCACAATAGGACGAAATGGCCGTTTAGTGCTTCCAAGTTTTCTATGGTGGTCTAGCTTCAATTGACTTATGAATTCAACTATTAAATGGCTTTAATATCCGCAAAACCCCTTATGATACATATCTAATTATTAATGATTTTTATATTTTCTAGTCTAGAAATCATTTTAATTGCAAGAATTTAAGACAAAAAATGATCAGTACTGGTGTTTCCAATTAATGCTTTATTTATTTGAACACAATTATTGCTACAAAGGGGCATCGAAAACATATACACCACACAAGTCACATGATTCGTAAGTGGGCTGTGATACTGCCCGTGCGCTCAGACCGAAGCAGGTGGCTTCCTTAGGCGGCCACACCTGGAGCCTTCGACCTAAAGGTCTGATCTATAAGGCAGTGGAGCGACGTCAGGAAGTTCAGTTCCATGGTAGTCGGTGACCAACAATTTGTTCATACGTCACTTGTTCCTTCAGGATACTGGAGCCCATGTGCACCATTGGTTTATAATGACGGTTTTCCAACTTCCCTAGGTGGACTCTCCATATCCACCAACCCGGTTAAAGCGTCGGACACTCGCTCTTCGTCCTCTCAATTTCGTAAACAACACCCCCGCCTTGAGAAGGTAGAGTAGGACTTCCCTGACAGTTGCTGTATACGCGTGTCCATGTGAGAGCATTTGGATAGGGAGATCTGGCTCTCCCCACCCTCGGTCGTACCATGGCATTTGGAGTCTCAGTTAATATAGATTGTTATCTTCCTTTTGAAGCTCTTATCTAAAGGCAACTGAACCTCATAGGCATGTACAAACGTACTGTATTGAATTTCATGGGATTATTGTTATTAGTGATTGTAAACGTTGGGTGATATAGCCTAAAATTCGTTGCAATAGCCCAGATAAATCGACTTTTTATCCTTACTTTTAAAACTGAGAGTTCAATTTCTTAACGAATCCTATTCTTCTTGCAGAATGTTATCTATTAATTATACTATTCTGAGATTTATCTTCATAATTTCATCTTGTTTTGCTGATATTATGATGTGATGGTAATTGGAACTGATGCACATATGCATCATATTCTAGGTTGCTTATGGGCTATCTTTCAGTTAGGAGACATCAGTTCTTTCAAGACTATAGATGCATATCGCATATGACTGTCAACTAGTAAAAACATAGATATAACGTCTTTTACCGATTGTCTTCAATCATATGATGCTAAATAATATGCATCGCAGTATTTAGGTAGAGTTTTGTCCTCTGAGCTGGATGGTTTGGTTGTGGAGCTTTCATCGTTCTTCTGAACGACATCATCAACATAAATTCCAGGTAGAAGTGAAGTGTTCGAATTTCTCCATATGTGGTTCACAGTTTGTCCCGTAGACCTCGAGGTTGACTGGTTCTTGTTGACATTAAACCTGTCATTGTTTACTTAGTTTTTTGGTTGTATCTCCTATTGGTTTGATTTTTGTTCCTGTTTGTCCATAATTTCCCTGATTGGTTGATAAATTGGGTCGATTTCAATGTGTTTGTTGATTGCTGATTGACCTGAGTGCCAAGCTTCTAAAAATACTCTGGTGTTTTTGGAATTGCCTCTATCAAAGATCTCAACATTTTTTCAGTCGAATGTGTCCGCAGTTGCTCACGTGCATTGATATAATTGAGGAAATGTCATGGCGTTTGACCGATAATTGATGTTCATTCAGACGAAGATGAAGGGGTGAGTTATTATGTCATGGAAGATTTTGTTGATGAGATGTAAGTGTTTTTCAGCTTTTCTTTTTTCGACTCTGATGAATGTGTTGTCGACAAAATGAATTCATGTTTTTGGCTTGATCATTGGTAAGATGAAGGATTCCGGTCTTTGCATCATTACTTCTGCAGTATGTCCTGATATTAGTGATCCGATTAGTGTCCCTCTCGTTTGTTCGTAGATTTTATTGTTTAATTGGAAGTATATTGTTAAGCCTTCCTAAATCGATGAGTCCTATTAAGCTTATACTTGAAGCTTTGTTCACTTTGGTAGATTTGTGTCGTTGATGAGGAAGAAGCAGTGATAGAGAGTTTGCTGTGTTATGCTTCGTTACATTGAAGGGTAGCATCAGTTCTTTGTTGTTGATTTGAAACTTCTTCACGTTATTCAAGAATTGTATGGGGGATCTGATGGAGTGATTGGATGAATCCACTAAATGTTTCAATATTCTTATATTAAATACTTGCAACCTACACGTTTTTCACTTTCGAAACCTATGTTCATCATGATGAACACAAAACTGAACTGTCTCATGGTATGGTTGCCCTTAGATAATATTCTGTTATTTTTTATTCGATTTCATGCTGAAAAGACCTGGTTTGACTAACTTCCTCAAGTAATTTTGGACTGCTTAATATGACTTCCAGTTGATTGTATTAATAATTTGGTTTTTTTTAATAGTACGACGTCCGGATTCACTTATACCTAGAGCTGGTAGTCTTGTACCGTGTATATAGATGTTTCGCTGTAAAGCATACCAGCGATATATGAATAACCATTAACATTCTCACCTTTTGCAGCAGTCCTTATCTATTGAATTTCTACAAATTCGAATAATTTTCCATTTTTCGTAGTATAGAATACTTGAGCTAAAAAAAAAACTATGCGAAACCTGGGTGTTCTAAGCAGCTGGAAATCCTCAATAATACATACCAACCCCATTGAGGATCAAACCTAGGACCTTCAAACCATTGAGTTTAGATCCAACAGTTTATATTCCTCACCCATCAAGACGTGATCATCGATCATTACCGTGATATTTGTTTCGTGCTAGGATGTATGCCAACAGCTATACAGTGTTTCCGGACTATCATTGGTTGTGTGATATACCCTAAATTGTGTGAAGAAAAGTAAGTAGCTGGAGCATTTCATATCATATCAAATTTCCTTACCTGAGCATTTATCCAAACAACCACACTTAGCTTTACCTTACCCATTTCATACACATAAATCTCAACTCTACTCATTCATATTACAAGCTGCACATTATTCAGATTCACCATCATATTGTCGTTTCACATAGAATCACATGAATGACACAGTCAGATCTGTTTTGATTGAAATAACTATTCTACCTTCATCCTCCATATTATTTAATATTTAATCACTGCGTAAATTTATCATATATAACAAGGTTTAGAGAATTCTAGCTTTCATTTAATATACAGATATAACTTGACTCATTTTTCTAATTTCTGCATTCCTTTCATAGATTTGAATCACATCGTAGTACATGTGAAGCGGCAGCAACAACAACAAGTGATAATATGGAAGAGTCAATACATCCTATAGAATCAGATCAAAGTGTTGTTTCTAGTCCAAATAGTACTGAAGCTTCTGATTTACCTTGTTCTAATGTTGATTTACCTTTAGAATTTTTAGAAACTATGAAAACATCAAATGATAAATGTGTTGTTAATGAAAGTCAAACTACATAAAGAATAAAAAGTGTAGGTGTGTGTGTGTGTGCATGCATGCAAGTCTGTCTGTTTGTATTTTCCTCTTTTGTACTTCTCCTTCAAAGATATTGATGTATATTTTCTCATACCTATCTATCTATATATTTGTTATCATTATTAATACTATGAATTCTTTATTGGTATTTAAATATTATTACAATGATCATTTTCACTATAATCATTATTATAATCACATATGTTTTATCCGTATACTTTGTCATTTACACACCATCCTTGATGTTTATTAAGAAGGAAAAAAAGAACTAGGCGAACAATATCTACATTACTCCTCTCTTTGTACAATTCCTCATATTATGATATATATATTTGTGTATAATATTTCTAAAATAAGATTATATTATCGTATAATTCATATTATATCAAAATCAAAATGTATCATGTTTAGAAATCCGTTCCTCTATCATTCTGCCCGTTTTATTTACCTAACTGGGTAGTATTATTGGCTCTTAACACTTAGATCAGTCAGTCAGTTAGTAATAATGTAAAACTTCGTACGTACGTACGTACATCAGTCCGAATTGCCGTATCACATTAGCACAGAAATGCAGTTGTCGATTCAAATCCCATAGTGGTAGAAGTAGTAAGAGTATAAGCAGTAATCGGAAAGATTAGGATTTGAAGATGTTATTCAAGGGATGTAATCCAGTGAGATAAATTTAGAAAGAAAAAATAAGGAACGTGAATTCAGAAGATTAGAATTTGGGAGAACACAAAGAATGGATGACCTACGCCATGGCAAAGGATTTTGAGCCATGTCACTTTCAAGGTCTCTAACCATCGATCCCAACCAGGTAGTGGGTGTAGATCTACCAACATGACTCAGTCCACTTTTCAGTGACTTCATGCCATATTTTGTTGTGTCCGCCCCTAACTTTCTCCCAACCTACCCCTACACCACAAGACATCGCGCGTCGGTGGTTGGGCATATGTAACACATGTCCCAGCCATCTCAACTGATAAGGTTCCACTACTTCATCAATTGATTTGCCATTCTTACTTAGTACCCGTTTCCTCAGGCACGAAGTTATTTATGTCAATATGACTGAACGTTAAATCAAAGGAATGGAATAGTTTTTCTTTAAGTAGGCAATAACGGTACCACAAAAGTACCCAATCATATCAGACCAAACTTCTGGCTCTTAATCAGGGTCGTTGAATACCGAAAGTCCTGATTCTGAACCAGTAGTGTGCATTGCCTTCGGGACACTGAGTAGACGAATGCCGTCGAAATTTAATTTGGTCAATTGCGATAATGCAATTATAAGACGAAGTTTATCAGAATTATGTGATATATTTGCGCAATACATTTCGAACAATCTGGTCACACATATACTTGTTAAGACATCTTTGTATAAAAATTAAAAGGTCAACTAGACACATTAAAGATAAGCCGTAACAAAGAAAAAATGATAATAATAATGTGATTACCACTCTGAATAATAGATCAATATTACCAGGGTAAGGATAAATTGTTTCTGAACGCACAAACAGCGTTTCAGCTTCCGTATAGCCAAGGCTTCAATGAACTTGAGTTTAAGTCCTTGAAGGCTTTTGTATAACACTACAAATACTGATTTGATGTCAACTTTATGACTAGTCTCAATCAAATGTTTCGCAATCGAGGATGATGTCTGTGTATCATGTGATCTTATTTCGCCATTGGAATTCATTTGCTTCTGTAGCCATTTTGGTCACAATGGATGTTATCCCACTGCTTTATGTATTCAGCCATCACCCCCTCCCCTTGAGTGGAAGGTTCGATGAGTGAATTCCTGAGGAAGTTATTTCTTTCATCACTACCTTACACAGAAATATGTTCATGAGAATCTACTCCATTCATGTGGCTTAGCTACCCATTCAGATGATACAAGGAAGAGAAAAAAAGAGACTTATTTGGAATTATTATTTTTTGTACAAATTAGTATGAACATAAATAAAATAAGAAAAAATAAACAAACATTCCATATACTCATTAGTTTATGATTGAAAACTTCGTTTAGATTGTATTTCATCTAATAATTGTTGTAATTCTTCTTCTGTAAAACGTGGACTATCTAAACTTGGTAATAATGCTTTACTTTCTTCTGCTGTATCCGGTAATAAATTAGCTAATGAAGCTAATTCAAAATTATGAAATCGTTTTTGTGTTAAAAGGCTGAAAAAAAAATAATAAAATTTATCAATAATAAACTAAACTTACTTTCGTACACTTTCAATGGTTTCACGATTATTAAATTTAGAAAATTGTGTTACATAATTTAATGTTTTTGTAAATACTGGTGATAATTCAAGTTCATGGATTGTTGCATTTTCATTTTGTTCTTTTCTGTGTAATTTAAAAGTAAAATATTAAAAATTAACTTATTTTTAGTTATAGCTATAACAGTTTACACATTATACAATGATTCTTTCGGATAATATTAATATTAGGATATTTTATTGCCTCTAAATGCCCTGGTACGACCGAGGATTGGGAGAGTCGACTCTCTCTCTCTCTCCCTTCATATGCTGTCACATGGCCACGTGCATAAAACCACTACCAGAGAAGTTCTACTCACTGCCTTCTAGCGCCACAGGTGTTGATTACGAAATTGAGAAGACGAAAAGCGAATGTCTGGCGCTTTAACCTAGTTGGTGGACATGGAGAGTCCATCTAGGGGATTTGGAAAACCCTCATTACAAACCAATGGTGTACATGGGCTCCAGGATCCTGAAGGAACAAATGGCGTATGAACCAATCATTGGTCACCGGCTACTATGGGACTGTATCTCCTCACGATGCTCCACTGCCTTGTGGACCAGACCCTCAGGTCAAAGCCTCGGGGTGTGGCCCCTAAGAAAACCACCTGCTTCGGTCTGAGCACCCAAGCAGTATCACAGCCCTCACACATATCAAGTGAGATTTGTGTGGCGCATATACATTTGATGCCTCCTTGTACCAATATCTATATGTTCAAATAATAAATGAAGTCAAATGGAACGTAGAACCTAGGGTGGATCCTAGAGAAGTACTAAAATGTTTGGTGGTAATAGGAAAGACTGCATCGAAAATAAGACTCTAGAAAACAAAAATGTCAAAGAAAAATATGGACCCCAGTTTCTACCTAAACACAGTGGTTGGGCTTGCCTATCGTGATGATCCGACCGAGCTATATTGGTTATAAAACTTGTTTTTTAGGTCCTAGCATGCCAGGTAGGTTAACTGAAGGGCAATAAGAATAAAAGCAGCAGACCTGTCGTGAGACTATGAAGTCGTACTGCTGAACGTCTTGAACTGTGATGGAAGCAAATTGTCTTCCTTAGACAACCAATTTTTCAGTGGTGCCATCTCCTCACAACGGATGGAAGGGGTTATGAAATGTCAGCTATAAAAATGTCATGTCACGTTATCCAAAGGATTTCTATCTAATGCGTTAAGGCCTTTTTAAGCACGGATTTAACACGTTTCTAACTCATCCATAGGAAGACTGTAAGACCAGCATCAAAAAGTCGTCTGTTAGGCCTTGTGGTCAAGCCAACAGACCTACACAGCCACTACTAACCCAGTTCCCTCTTCATACCTCTTAAGAAGAAATATCAGGAAGTCACCTCCCCCGTACATGTAACGGTGCATGAGATTTTCTTGGTTATAATCAGTTTAGGTATCCCCAAAACTTAAAAATTGGGTTTTGGTGGGGACCTAAGTTAGGCAGTCACCTGTAGTAACACGAAATTAAAAATGCTTATCAATAAGAACTTTCCCTGCAGGTCGATAACTTTGTAGATGAATAAAATACATGAAGCAGTAGAATACTAAGTTGCAGAGATGATCGGCAACACATCTGATACTAATTAATAGTCTTATAAAGATTTAAGAGGATTTCACAAGAAAACACAGCTAGGCGAGACTCTAATTTAGCGACGAGCCAATCAGAAGCGTTTGAGCAATTTCAAGGTCACGGAGCCAAGTTCAACACGCGATGCTAACATACGGTCGGTTCACAGCGGATTTTAGAGAGGAGGTGATTAATGAGAGGTTAAAACAGATGGGACGGCGAAACTCTAATTTAGGGACGAGCCAGTGAGAAGCGTTTGAGCTATTTCAATTATTAGCCAATCAGAAGACAGTATAAAGTAAAAATATATTACAAGAAAGTAATGAATTACAGTGGATATTCTTCTTTTACATGAGTTGTTGAGGTTTGATAAAGGTTCAGAAGTTCTGAATTCATAATGCATATTGTATAGAAACTCGTCCATAGGGTTAGGGTTTGGGGTTAAGGTTAGGGTTAAGGGTTAGGTTAAGGTTAGGGTTAGATTAGGGTTTAGGGCTAAGGTTAGGGTTTAGGGTTAGATTAGGGTTTAGGGTTAAGGTTAGGGTTTAGGGTTAGGTTAAGGTTAGGGTTAGATTAGGGTTTAGGGTTAGGTTAAGGTTAGGGTTTAGGTTTATGGTTAGGGTCAGGTTAGGGTTAGATTAGGGTTTAGGGCTAAGGTTAGGGTTTAGGGTTAGATTAGGGTTAAGGTTAAGGTTAGGGTTAGATTAGGGTTTAGGGTTAGGTTAAGGTTAGGGTTAGATTAGGGTTTAGGGCTAAGGTTAGGGTTTAGGGTTAGATTAGGGTTAAGGTTAGGGTTAGATTAGGGTTTAGGGCTAAGGTTAGGGTTAGATTAGGGTTTAGGGTTAGGTTAAGGTTAGGGTGCTAACATGCGATCGGTTTACATCGGATTTTAGAGAAGAGATGTATATTGACAGGCTACAACCCTAACCACTAACCCTATAGACGAGTTTCTATACAATATGCATTATGAATTGAGAGCCTCTGAACCTTCATCAAACCTTAACAAGATTTTAAATCATGTAAAAGAAGAATATTCACTGTAGTTCATTACTTACAATATATTCTCACTTTATACTAACTGTCTTCTGATTGGCTAATAATTGTCAAGGTCATTTAAGATTCGTTCAAAGGTCGTCGCTAAATTAGAGTCTCGCCCACAGCTATCTTTCTGTTTACACTATGCAATGACCGTTATCTGAGTGACTAATGAATAGAAACATAAGGACTGACAAGATCTTCAAGCCTTTGGCGTTAACACTTTGTAGTTCGATATGCTATCCCAGTCACCGCCGTCAGTCTATGAATCCCTGCCTCATGAGAACCACTCTGAGGCTTACATTCTAAGTACCTTGTTAAAAGTTCACTAAATGTATTTGTACATATCTGTTTCCCATAAAGTTGTCAAATATCAATTAATTCAGACAGATCTTCCTAAACGACCTACTGAAAATACACTCTGTGGTCTGGACCGAAATGAGTACCAATGAATTTTGAAAAACCACATGTTTAAGTATGCTCATTTACGTAACCAAAATAAAATGCAATGTGTTTTGGTGATAAACAATTTCTAAGGTGAGAAAAACTGCGAAGTAATGTAATATTATACCAAATAATCAAGTCTATTACCAAACGAGTAAAACTAAGACAAACCTATGTTCCAACAATATTTTAACTTCAGCAAGCATAAGTGTATCGGCATTCTCAAAATCTGGAAGATGTTTAATTCAAATAGAAAAATACCCTTAGAGAATTTCAATTCAGATGCATCGAAATCATCAGCCACTGCGTGCATTTGCGACATCTTAACCACAAGGTAACGTACAATACTAAATTTGAAACGCGCGCAGTGTAGTTGCCTCGCTTTGCTAATCAATCACCTTGATAACCATTATTATGTAAATCTTAACGATGTTTGAAATCAGAAGGCAATAAGAAGCGATAACTACAGTTTATTAGCGGTTATCGCAGATCACAAAGCTTTAAGCAAATCGAGAGATTTTGAAGCAGAGAGGCGAATGTGTGTGATCAGATACAGAGGCAAATTTATAGTCACAACAAAGCAAAGGGTAATAATAGGATTCGCACACATATATACATGGGAAAGAGAATGAATCATCGAGCGATATTTCAGCGATCAACATTCTAGCTAGTCTGTCATGTGACCAAGCCCATATGTTTATACAGTTATGGTAGCGCATATAAAAGTACAAAGAAACATGCGAATTGTTACTGTTCGAATAACACTGTCTGTTATGTAAGTTAATAAGAGGGCTTAGCCGAAATTATCCACAATCAAAATTGGTTGTAGGAGAGTTGCTAGAGTAGCGGTAAATAAATCCTTGAAATGAATAGTTCTGTAATTTTTAAAAATTAGTGATTAACTTACTAGTTTTAATGGACACACCTGGTCACACATCGGCACCAAATCACAAGTGCGTACGTCGTGATGCGCATCCTTTGCGAATGTTACCCAATTCACATCAAACGCTTCCCTATACACCGATAGTCTTCTAAACATTTTTTCGAACTTCCCCATTTCTGACTTTTGGTTTTACTGGTTTGGCAGACCTCCATTACAAAGAAGTTACGATAAAAGGCTTTTTAAATCTCCGAACACCTATGACATATTTGGTGATGAGACTGACATTGTAGCGGTAAATAAATCCCCGAAATTAATAGCTCTGTAAGTCTTCGTTATTGGATGCTGACCACGCTAGTTTTCTTGAGCTCACCTAGCTGAAGGCGATCGGTCATGCATCCGCACCAGGTCACGAGTGAGGACGACGCGCTCAACAACCCCTGCATCGCTAGCCAGATTATATCAGACGATCCTCGATATATTGATAGCCTATCAAATATATCTTCGAACCTCCTCGCTTCTGTCTTTAGATTTCACTTGGTGGGCACGATTCATAGTAGAATGTGCTACTGGTTAAAGCGTTGTCAAATTCCGGATACTTGTGACATCTTCAACGTTAACTATTAGTCTGTTCCTCGTTGGAAAACTACATATCATTTTTTTAACTTTTGTTTTTACATATTGTGATATTGTTTTGATATTTACAGATATATTTTCACCGTTAGCATATCTTATCTTCATCATGACTGAACAAATACCCAGGTTGCTTGAGACTCTTTCACCTCGCGAAATTCAGCTCATGCAATTCTGGACCAGAGATATAGGAGTCTTATTCCGTTACGCAGCTGATTTCCTCGAGAGTGACTGGCAGACACACGTGCACAATTCCTCAAGGTAGTGGTGGAACTACTGCGCGATTTTAACAGGTGCGTCACACCATGCATGTTTACTAGTGAGGTTGCGGGATGTTACGACACTTTGAAGAAGGCCTATCTGATATAAAAAAGGTCAGACCGATTCTTAATTAACATTTAGGGCTGCGACATGGCTCAGAAACAGAAATGCTGCTACAAATGTGAAAGGTTATTGGTCAACGAACCTTTGACGAGAACCTATTTAGACAGCACTTCTTTTCTAGGCTTCCCTAACAGGTTCAGGATGTGCTTGCTTAATTAAAAAAAAAACACTATACATGACCAGATTGCATCTACCTACTGGATTATGAAGATCACCTGAACCAGCAGGGATGAGGTTTGTTCCATTAAAGAAAAGCCTTAAACAACACAAAAGACATCGCAAACCTCTGTCTTACCCTGACTCGTTATCGTACCATTTATAGCAATGGTAGATGCTCCAACACTTCCGGAAGAAGTTCGTCACAAAAACAGCTTGTCTTTAGATTACGAGGGCAGATAATCCTGATTGGCGCTGTTACTACAATAATTGTGGTAGGTCCTCTAGAAATCGCAGAAAGCTCTGAAGTTTGTCAACATCCAAACCGTTCGACACCAAAACGTTTTGGGAAAATTCCACGCCGGCACACGTTAACGGAAACCGTAGCCGGAAAACATAGATGTCTGTAGTACAGCACTGATGTGATGGCGAAAACTAGCTACCTTGTTGATACGGGCACTGAACTTAAGGCTCTTCCAGCAAATTTTAACGGCCGACTGCACGAACCGGCCTACAACTTACAGTCGGAAAACGGAAACTGATTGCCACACATGGCAGGCGATATTTGCATTTTTATGCGTTATGCAACATCCAAGAACCAGTAGCTTTGCCACGATCTTGAATGAACCGATTGCTTTATTTGCGCCCGCTTATTATTGTTTCAGTAAGTTTTCAAGTATTTGGTGATGCCTAGTATGGGCTAGTATAGCCATTCGACTGCACTAATTATAGTCATTTTAATAGTTATTTGTGGATTTGTGGATTTTAAAATTTGAGTGAGTGCATGCCTCAGGATAGTAGTGATCTCGGTTACCAACAGATGTTCCACTATCAGGCAGGAGTTAGTTTTTCTGCAATGTGGAGTCATAAAGTGATACTTGAAGTGCTAAGAGATGACTGTTTCACGAGTAACAAATAAGTTAATCAGTTGGTAGTGTGTAAGAGGACAGAAATTAAAGAATAAAGGGGAAGCAGAAATAATAATCGGGGAGACGATTACGTGGTATTGATAATCACGCTAACTTATGAGACGTGCTTCATATACTTCTGATCCAAATTGAAGATAGTATTCCAAGGATGAGCATGAATTTGTCTAGCTGTGATACCTGCTACTTATATTGATATAAGCAGTATATAACGTGAATTAAAAGAACGTAATGTCTGGCAGCAGAAGATGGGGAAGATCAAGAAATGAAGAGGGAGAACACAATGGAATTTGTAAGAAATCGCATGAACAATGAAATGTGAGACAATGGATTGATGTTTACGACAGCAACAGTCCGGTTTTATATGATGGAATGATATTTTGCAAATTAACGATTTACTATATGGTTTTTCTATTTTACCAGGTAACTCTGTAATTTTGTGCTAAATACGATTTGGTTGTCCTCACCTGTGTTCTCCTTCACTACAAAGCCACACTCAAAGGCATCCACTGATGGGTCTGTGGTCACTTTGGCTGGGAATACATCCCAAATGAGGGGAACTCTCGTTGAGAAAAAGTGGAAGCGCACTTGTGTGCTCGTTCTTTGACAAGCATTCTTTCGACAGTCGCCTGCATCAGCGTGGTGATTATGTTTTAGTAATACAGTGTTTAGGTGATGTTCTATGCTCATTATGTTGTATGCCATTATCAACAAGAATAATTCCAGGAGTTGGAGTCTGCTCGTAAGATTTATTTTTCGAACCCATAGCCTACTTGGTTGTCCGTCTTTATACCTTATCTGAGAGCTTTATGTCTAGTGAAGAGAGAGGACGCAACAATATTGTAGACTTCAGGTTGGTGCGGTACGTAGGCTTTAAACAGTGTTAGATCAACTCCAGAGTGATCGCGTCAAGTTGCCTTTTAATAATGTGGAGGGTTGCGCTCACCTTGGCTGCATCTCTGGTGTTTCAGCTATCCGTGGTTACAAGCCTGAGATCATGCTCTGAGGAGACAATCGACAGAGGATTTCCATGGTAGGTGTAAGTGCTAATGAAGCAGTATTCATGATATGACACTCCGCCGGGCTAAGTTTCAACCCATTGTCTACTGCACATTCTTCTGTTGCTGTAAGGTCGTTTATATTATTATTAATATTATATCCCAATAAGAGTAATGAATAGTAACTGTTGGAATCTATTTCTGGACCAATACTATACGTATATTTTTGTCATATTAGTGTTAAGTGACTAAACTATTCATATACGTGCTCTTATCATAAGCTTTATTTTGACTTATGAACTATTATTGTAGGATTTATCATTCTTGAATTATGCTCTGTCCATTAATTACTACCTCTCACACTCACAGCCATATTTCGATAAATCTTGTACAAATATTGCTTCCGATTTTGTGGTACGATATTGTCTGTCTAGTTGGTATACAAACCGAGTATGTCAGAAATAAAGGATTCATATTGCAGAAGCTGAGATTGGTTTTCTGGACTAAACTGGCTGGGCTAGGCAGGAAGCAGGACCGATAAGTACTACAGACTGCTCGTACGGATTTTATGAGCCACTGGTCCGATCGATAAATCACTGTTCTCTAACTTTCGGTATCATCACGTTGTACAATAACAGGGCACACACCCCACAAGTGAGTTCTCTACGGCTTTCACGGACTTCTAGATCTTTTCGTCGTCTGCGCAGATCTGTGTTCTTGAGCAATTTTTATCTAACAGGTCTTTAAGAGAGATCAATAACATGAGCGGACCCAAGTTTGTTTCTTGTGAATCTCTTGACATTGAAACCTTTGGTGGTATTGGTCCCTGATCACTCGATCTTTGAAGCTGAATATAAAAATACTGTGAAGATTTACATTCATCACGTAACACTTGGAGAAGGTCAAAATTGTGGGAATGGTGGCACAGAATCAAACGGCATGGCTCGACCATGTAGGCTTGGTTGCTCTATGTGACCTATCGCTTTTTGTTTTAAATCTATAACTCTATTCCCACTAAAAGTGTGTCCTTCAGTAGTGCTAGACGTCGTATTTTCCTGATTGTCATGATATGACGTGTCATTGTAAGCTTTGATTGATTTCCATGTAAGAGCTTATGTATTAAGCAGTCACGTCATGACAAATCTACAATTTTAGGATCTGGTTCATTATTACAGTAACAAAGATAATTGTACTAAAAACGAATTAGGACATAAATGTTGACATATTCTCAGATAATATGTTCTAAATGGGTGGTAAAAATTAAATATATTAGCACCAAAACAACCATTCATAGTACGATAGGTCATTATTAGATCACGTTGTAATTTGCGAAAATATGGCAGGAACATTTCGGGATGTCCTAGCAAGTCTTTGTGAAATTGTTCAGTGAGAGCGTTCGCGATTTTAGTCCATCATCGTTCAACACGTTGTAGCACAGCCGGTTAATACCTAAAACAGGGACTCGTGGACTGGACCCTGCATTCTGAATGCGGTCTCTTGAATTTCTTGTAAAATACCCTGAACTCTTCTTCATCTAATTAACGAAATGACCTACGTATACCGTGTATAGTCTCTAAGCCTCTAGTAGTAGCATTCTTACAGTAGCACTCAGTTATAAGTCCGTTGTAGCCTACAGCTCTTCGGTCTTTACATTTCTTTAAATTATACCACTTCACTGGTTATGTGTGTGATAAATCATATGTGTCATGCTGTGACTGGATGTCCAAATCTTAGTGTCACCAGTAAAATGTGGGAAACATAATTTCTCGACTTTTGGTAAGTCTTTCGTGCCTTAAGGTAACCCTCGTGCTATTGATAGAAGAAACCAGAGAAGTAGTGAATAGGTCTGTAACACGTGTAATTAGCAGTCACTGGAAGACGGGAAAACCTAAAGCCACAACACACACAATGTTAACTGAACACTTTACACCACAGAGAGAACGAGGAACGGAGGCCAATAGACGTTTATTTTGAAAATTAAAATTCGCGGGGTCTGTACAGAAGGGGAGCTAGTTTACAAACGGTCTTATGAGTCATCATGTAAGTTTAGTGCGTGCAGGGCTTGCTCTTCTTCTTCCAAAGCATGTATTCTTGGTCGCCCTGCAATAGAAAGAAAACAAAATCTATTAACAACGGCATGCATGATGATTTTAATCCCGTTACATCGCCCCCTCTCCTAATGAGGCACTGTCCTCAGTGCCTGATCTTGGGCACGGGTATGCTGTCCCTCCTTCAGGTGGTACTTCGTAAAATCTAGTGGCCGGCGGTGGGTCAGCGAGTTGAGCATCGAAGGGAAATGTTGTCCGATCGGGTTTTATCTGGTTGTAGTGCACCGTTATCACATCGTCTTTAGGTCGTTGTATGTTACGCAATACAAACGTGGTGGGCGATCGGATGAGGACAATTTCAAAGGGGCCTTGCCAGGGTTGATGGAATTTACTGCAACCCCCTAGCGACGTCATTGGGCGGCGTAACCAGACGCGATCTCCAACCGTATACCTAGGTCCTTGTGCTTGACGATCATATATATCTTTTTGGTGTCCACTGGCCTTGCCTAAGTTAATGTTGACCAGACGGTAGGCATCAGCTAGTCGGTTGCGGAGAGTACGTATGTACGGAACATGCTCTTGTTCTTCGTAGGGCAGCAGGGGTGACTGTATCTCTACTGGTAGGCGTAGTTCGTGCCCGAACAGCAAAATAGCAGGCGAGAATCCCGTGGACCCATGTACCGACGTACGATATGCTAAAAGGCATTGGGGAAGCACCTCATCCCATAACTCCGGTGACGATCTGCTGACAAACGACTGCAAGATGGCTTTAATAGTTCTGTTTGTTCTTTCTACGAGGCCGTTACCTTCTGGGTGATAGGCAGTGGTGTGTGTCTTCTTGATTCCTAATAGCCGGCATATCTCAGTAATGAGGTGGCTTTCAAAGGCTGGACCTTGGTCGGAGTGGAGTGAGACAGGGGCACCATAACGGGAGACCCAGTGATCGATGAAAGCTCGGGCAACAGTAAGGGCGTCCTGCTGTGGAAGGGGTACAGCTTCGCACCATTTAGTGAAATAATCCACCATAACCAGTATGTAGCGGTTCCCGTTTTTTGTCGTAGTTAGTGGTCCCATGATGTCTATACCAACTCGCTGGTGTGGTCCTGTCGTTACCATCGGCGTCATTGGTGCACGGGGTGTCTGCTGAGGCGATTTAAAACGGCAGCACGTGTTACAATTCTTGCAAAACTGAGCTACATCTTCGTGTATAGAAGGCCACCAAAAGCGTTGACGAACAGCGTGTTCCGTTCTCCGTTCTCCCGCATGACCAAGTTCGCGGTGTACCTGTTCCACAATACTCTCAACTTTCACTCGCGGTACTATCAGTAGGGGTTGTTTTGATTCATTCATTAGGAATAATGTGTCACCATATAGCTTGAAGTTACCCCATTTGGTGCAGATACGACGAGTTGTTACGGATTGATCTTTAAGCTCCCTCATGGATGGCTTACTATTTCCATGTAGCTGTCTTTGATAAACAATCTGTAAGTCTGGATCTGCTGCTTGTAGGGAGGGCCAGTCTGTCTCTGGAGCTGTACTAAGAATTGCGTTAATAATATCTGTGGTCTGGGGTATTCGGGAGAGTGCATCCGCGTTTGCATGTCGATTTCCTGGGCGATACTCGCATGTGAAATCGAACTCTTGTAGTCTCTCCTGCCAGCGTGCCACTTGCCCTTCTGGTTCGCGGAAAGAACGGAGCCACTGCAGTGCACGGTGATCCGTGCGCACACGAAAGGGTTTGCCCAACAGATAATGGCGAAAATGTTGTAAGAATTTTACTAGTGCTAACATCTCCCGACGTGTTGTAGAATATCGTGCTTCAGTCTTATCTAATCGTCGACTAGCATACGCAATGACCCTTTCGTGTCCATCTCGAGCTACTTGTGATAAAACTGCTCCAATAGCCGAGGAACTAGCATCCGTATCGAGTATAAATTCGCCTCCGTCTGCTGAAGTATCTGGGAAGGCTAATATAGGTGGAGAAGTTAATCGAGCCTTCAAAGCATCGAACGCCTGTTGACACTCGCTGGTCCATAAAAATTTTCGTCCTTTGTGGGTTAATCGGTGTAAAGGTGCTGCTAATGATGCGAAATCACGTACGAAGCGTCTATAGTAAGAAGCTAGTCCAAGGAAGCTACGAACGTCTTCAGGTGATTTTGGTTGCGGCCAATTAACAATCACACGTGTCTTTTCTTTATCTGTTGCCACTCCATCTTCTGTAATGCGGTGCCCTAAGAAAAGCACTTCTTTTTGCAATAGTCGACATTTAGATGGTTTCACTTTTAGGTTATGCTGCTTAATACGTTGTAGGACTGCCTTCAAATTGGCATTATGTTGTTCTGGCGTGTTGCCATATACAATAATATCGTCAAGGTAGATTAAGCACTGGTGCGGTACGAGACCTTGCAGAACTGTCTGCATCAATCGTTGAAAGGTAGCTGGGGCGTTAGTTAGCCCGAAAGGCATTACTTGAAATTCATATAAGCCATTAGGCACTACAAATGCAGTTTTTTTTCTATCTTGGGGTCGGACTTCCACTTGCCAATACCCGGATGCTAAGTCTAGCGTTGAGAACCAGCGAGCACCTTTCATGGCATCTAAGGTAGCGTCTATCCGTGGAAGTGGAAAGGAATCACGCTTAGTTATAGCATTAAGGCGCCGGTAATCTACACACAGTCGTAGGGAGGAATCCTTCTTTTTTACTAAGACAATTGGCGATGCCCAGGGTGACGAAGATGGTACAATAATCTTTTTTTCTAACATATCTTTTATCATGGATTCTAAATGAGGCTGATAATGCACCGGGACCCTACGAGGTGGCTGGCGTAATGGCATGTGGTCACCTGTGACAATGGAATGTTGCACAATGGTTGTCCGATTTCCAGAGATGTTCTCCGAGAAAACAGTGCTAAATCGTTGGAGTACGTCAATGGTAGCCCGACGGTCCTTTTCACTTATTAATTGGTTATCTCGTACCTGACGTACAATCTCTGCAGTTCCCACTTGGGCTACGGACTTAGTTGGTATTTCATGGTGTTGTATTTGTACGACAACTCCACCAATACTCGCTTCTGACTTATTCATGTGTATAGAGACCTGGTATTTTAACATGAAGTCGACCCCGAGAATCATGTCCCAAGTCAGTGTGGGGCAAACCCAGAATTCATGTTGAAAAGGCTTCTTGTCAATCGTCAGCTCTAACCCTATCTGAGAACACGCTTTCAAGGGTTCTCCGCTCGCGGTAATTAACGTAGAAGAGCGTTGTTTACGCTGGGTGCTGAGGTTAAGTTTCTGCAAGAGGTCTTCCTTGATCAAGGATACTGAAGCTCCTGTATCTAATAGTATATTAATCTCAGTACTTTGCACTCTACCCTTAATAGTAACAGGGCACAAATGCTTAACATAGCAAGACGATATATGTAAACGACACTGCTTACCTGGTTTCCGGGGGCGGTTGTGACCGCATCTTTTGGCGTTCTTGCCAAACCTTTTGCAATATATACAGTCGGCTTGGCGCCCATTGTAATTTCTCCATGCTGGTTGTTTGTTCCATCTCAAATTTGGCTGTCCGCGGATAGCACCTCGGCCGGGAAGGTCGGTCACAGCTATTGTAGCCTGGCAGGTGTCCGGACCACTAGATTTTGTGGCTCGTTCCACAGTCATTACCGATGATGAATGTGCATTAGATACATTCACTAGTTTGTCAGCGGCCAGAAAGCGTAATGTTGTTCTCTTTACGTCAGACGTATCCGTTGGTGGATTTCGAAGGAAGTGTTCTCTGAGTGGTCCGGGTAACAGGCCCTCGACAAAACGTGAGCGAATTAGTTCCTCTCGTCCCATCATATCCAACCGGGGGAATGCTTGTACCGCAACTTGCTGTAGGGAATGAAGGTAGTCTACTGGACTCTCACTCGCTTTCTGGTGGCGTGATAAAAACTGAATTGTCATTTGCTGGGTGTCCACGGGCAGGGAAAAACAGTCGTCCAGAATTCTCCAGTTTTGTGGGAGCGTGTTACTGGCCGCAAACCCGTTCGCTATAACCCTGCGTACTGCATCATCACTCAGATAGGAAACAAGGTAGTTGAAATGCTCGGATAATGGAACTCTCTGCAGGTACGCTGTGACTTTAAACTTCCAAACGGAGTAATCTGATGATGTTTCGAGCAGTGGTGGTTGATGCGGGGTTGAACTGGAAGTAGCCCTGATTGGAATCAAAGGGGGTTCGTCTAGGTTCTCATCGCGTTTTTCCATCTCACCTCCGACACCAGTTGTAACACGTGTAATCAGCAGTCACTGGAAGACGGGAAAACCTAAAGCCACAACACACACAACGTTAACTGAACACTTTACACCACAGAGAGAACGAGGAACGGAGGCCAATAGACGTTTATTTTGAAAATTAAAATTCGCGGGGTCTGTACAGAAGGGGAGCTAGTTTACAAACGGTCTTATGAGTCATCATGTAAGTTTAGTGCGTGCAGGGCTTGCTCTTCTTCTTCTAAAGCGTTTATTCTTGCTTGCCCTGCAATAGAAAGAAAACAAAATCTATTAACAACATCATACATGATGATTTTAATCCCGTTACAGTCGATCTTCGCGCAGTCACAGTGGAGCGTTGGATTATCTGTTCAGACAAACAAAGGCTCTCAACATTCAATATAAGATATTAGGGAATATAACGCTTATACAAAATAAGGAAGTGAATGAATACTTGAACAATACTGTTTTGGCATATGCTTGGTTGTTTGGGGTCAACTCTTAACCAACCAACCTAAGCTGTTACAATTCATTTACTTCAAGTAAACAACAGAAGAGGGTCAAGGGGTTATACAATGTTGAATTCCATTCTCACAGTTTTCCGTGTTTACAAGTTTCCTATTAATCCTTTCTGTTGCTTCCTATGACTGAGAAAGTCATTTACCCGATTTCCGATTTCCTGGTGCATCCCAAATTATTTGAGCTTCAATTTTAAACTTTTGTGATAGACTTTATAGAAGGCTTTACCTAGATCAATAGAAATCTCACCTGCCGGCCCCAGTTGATTCAGTTATTGTAGTGAAGTTTGTGAGATGTGAAAGACCTTTCTCAAAACCATATTGCTTCCCGGCTAAAATTTCCCTTCATCACACAGTTCAGAATAGACATCGAAAAAATCTTTCCATTGAATTGATGGCTACAAACGAATCCAGGAAGAATGTCACCAGTTTCACTGAGCCTATATGGTTTAAGATGCTGAAGTAATCGTATGTCAACTGTGTTCTCGATATTTCGAATATCTATCAACAATGCACCACTGTTGTAATTAATGGTTGATCTCTTCCATCATCAGTAAAGAACCCTACTAAAATATTTTAACAAGACTTCATCTTTGAAGTCAAACCTGATCATATACTGTGTGAAAATTCTCAAATACTAGTGAAAAACAGCATGATTTCCGTCAGCTGATGACCGTAAAAATATATAACAGTAATATTTTTGGTTGCGTGAGTGCCCACTAAGTCTAACAGAGAGAACAGTTTGTTTTAATTCGCAACGTATGGGTTTAAATACATACTATACCTCTGCACACTCTATCACAGTCGTCAGGAGTGAAAAGAACTAAATGATAGACTGACGACTTCCACCAGTGATATGAATCAGTCGTGGAAGGTATCGCAGCTACGTCGGAGTGAATTACTGTGTGCTGCTTACCACGTCATTTTACCATTCGGGCAGAACAGAATATACATTATGTGAACAGAAACAGGCATCCTCCTCCGAGTGGATGACAATCTCAGTTTTCGAGTTGCTTGCAGCAACGTGAGCAATTAATTTTGAGTATACAGCGACAAGCATTAACCTGGAAAATCCTATAAAAAGAGCGGCAAATAAAGGATTAAGATTCATAAAAAAATTTAACACGTGATGTAATTAGGAATTAGATTTAAATGAAACCATAATAATTACAAATCACGAATCAAAGGAAAAGAAAAATACAAATATTAGGTTCAGTCAGTCAGTAACAACGTAGAACTTCGTACGTACGTACATCAGTTCGAGTTGCCATACCACAATAGCACAGAAATGAAAGAGTGGAAGCACCTGCTCCATTGTAAACGATTTTGAGCCACGTCACATTCAATTTCTCTAACCATCGATTGTTATCATCTCGCGGATGTAGTATACACCTATCAACATGTCTCAGTCCACTTGTCACTGGCTTCATGGATTTGTGCCACATTTTCGTCTGGCCGCCCCTAAATTTCTTCCAACCTAACCCTACACCACAAGACATCGCACGTAGGGGCAGTCAGTGGTTGCGCACATGTAGCACGTGTCCTAACCATCTCAACTGATATTGTTTAACCACTTCATCAATTGATTTGCCATCCTTACCTAGTACCCGTTTCCTAACAACTGTGTTACTTACTCGATGGTCCCAGGATATACGAGCAATGTTTCGAAGACACCTATGGTCAAATACTAGTAACCTACGGATATCCTCTACTCTTACCGGCCATGTTTCACTGCCATAAAGTAGGACGGAACGAACTGCTGCGCAGTAAACGTGTCCTTTGGTTGATAGACGGATATCTTGCCTACGCCATAAATGACGCAAGTTGGTAAGAGCTAGCCGAGCCTTCTGTATCCGTGCTGAGATTTCGTCACACACCAGACCACAAGGACTGATGAGACTTCCAAGATAAGTGAAGTGGTCGACACGCTCAATTACTTCACTCCCTATCATTAGTTCGGGTGTCGATGCAACCCAATACTGAAGCAACAGATCGCATTTCGAGGGGGAAAATCGCATGCCGAACTCTGGATTTTGTCAACGTCTTCATCAAGTAGAACTATGTCATCTGCATATTCCAAGTCAACAAGTGAATCTCCCGGTAGAAGTTCAACACCTGGAAATTTAGATGAGGAAAGTGTTGTCTCTAGAAGCACGTCGACGACAAAGTTGAACAAGAATGGAGAGAATGGGCGGCCCTGACGAATACCACTTGAGGTAATCAATTCTGATGACAGTGAGAGACTTTAACAAATAGATTGAGAGTAACTTGAGAATAGCAAATAATATAATAGTAGCCAATAGACTAAATGAAATCATATGATAAAAGGGATGTCAACATACACATAACATGGTTACTCAATAGTTCTCTGATAGAAATATATGTAATAATAATTTATAGCAGTTACCATTCAACAATTCTTCGTTAGGAAATAACACCTCCTCTTCTCTTGGAGATTCGACGTTCAAATCCTGACACCATCCTCTTCCACGAAATAGTGTTGGATCTTAATATCCTCAAGTTGCAAACAATATGGCTTTATTTAGAACATAGTTCCCATATTGACTAGTGGATCCATTAGGATTGACTTTGTAGAATTACGGTCTACTTCGTTTTTAGTACAGCCTAATAATATATCTAATCCTAAAATTGTAGCTTTATCATGTTGTAACTGCCTAAGGTATAAGATCTTACGCAGAAGTCACATCACTGTCTACATCGGTTCATATCGTAACAGTTACCAATTTATGATGGAGAACATACTCAGGCTGGAGATAGAACAATACATTTAATATCAGTAAAACAAGTCATACAGAATGATCACGCCTGAAAGGCCAACCCATGCCACCCGATGATGTTAGCACGTCTATCACTATTGACCTTCTCTTAGTGTTATATGTTGAGATTCTTTTTTCCCAGTTATCTTACGTTCAGCTTTGAGGATTGTGGTTAGGATCCGATGCCAGTACGACTTCATGGTGATGTTAGATAACATTTGATATGGGGTCATCTGAACTGTTATAACGTTTGAATTCACTTTGAACTTGTGTTTCACAATAACAAAGTTTTCCATCGGAAACAATTACACTATGAGGACAAATGACATTTGATGTGATATTATTAGGATTTGATACATATGAAATATTTTCATGAAATTTATTAAAAACATCATTGGAGAACTATGAATCTTTAGCAAAAAATCAGCATCAGATTTCCGACCATGATTTATTTCATTCGACATACTCTTCTCAGTTCTGTAAGGATTTCCATAGAAAATATGTGAACCATTAGGAAAACCAATATCTGGTATAATAACATGAGAAATCTGATAGGAGGTTGATTAATTAAAAGCTTTTATCTTACAAAAATTTTGAATTTTCATTTGGTACACTTGCATATAGTGTGTTGCTTCAATTAATCTTTGAATACGAATCCCTTCAACTTTCTCAATAAATGTCGCGTGGAACATGAGTTTGTGTTTTCTAGAGTTTGGCTGTTTTTGACTATGGAACCAGAGCTTCATTTACAAAATCTGTTTCTTTGTGGTCTGGTACTGCTACAACTTCATTTGCATTTAACTTAACATCGTCTTACTGTGAGGTGTACATGTAAATCACTGGCATAGATGATCTGTATCGAATGATTGGAGGCCTAATTGAGTTAGATATTGACATTTATGTCGTGATGAAACGAAGGTTGCTTCTGAAGGTTCGAGTTGAAGTGATGGACATCATAAAGAATGTTTTTGTAGCTGTGGCATCATAAACTATCGTTTTTTTTCAGTCCCCATACTGATCCTTCATTTATTAACCAGTCTTTTACCGTATTGATCATCAACATTGATGATTTTTGTCGAGTGATTGCGGGGCCAATCGAGTTAGACGGGAATGGTGTACCCAACAGATATCGTTGAAGTCACACCTCGCGGTCACCACGTAGTGTGGATTGCTCTTTCGTTGTATCACGATACTATGGATGCTTTGAAGACTGTACAACACAAAAGACGTTATTACAGGAATAAAAGTAGGTTCAGGCGAAAATGTGATCACAACCGCATGGGCCAGTTCATGGCATACGATTGTCCTTGGTCCTGACAGGAATCGATGATATGTCCGATATTCAGTGATCCAGTTTCCGGATGATTTGGTTAGCGCTCAGTGACATTTCACTGACACTACAACCCTCTTTTATTACCACAGTCGAAAGGGACACACTTACATCATATAAATTCAAATTATGATGTCAACAAAAATAATTTTTATCCCTTAGACAGTTTTATTATAATCCAAATGTACTTTGTTTGCTGTGGTAGTGTGATAGACAGCTTTCATAGGAAAGTTTGGATTAGTGGAAAGAGTCAGTGAAAAGCACTAAGCTGACGACTCTATCAGCACAACGAATAGCCCACACTCACTTTTCAGATCAATTAACGAAAACTAGTGACAGTAGGATAAAAAGATGAAAGCGGTAGCTAGTGAGAAATGTTTGAATATGTTACAATACATCAGTTTCAAGTTCGCGGCATTGGTTGTTCAAGGTAATTCGCAGGCGTTGGTTTACTTTGCGAAACCTCGGATATGAGTCGTTGATATTGTAAGCAGTTTCCTGAGTTTCTTCATTATCTGAGAATAGATCAGTTACGTTTGTTTTATCTAAACTTTCTCGAAAACCTTTGGATATTTTGTATGCATTTTACTCTTTACCCAATCAACCAATAAAGGGGATCCCCTTTCGAAACGTGCCAGAATGTCTGCTTTTTCGTCTGTCCGGGGGAAATGATGTGGATTTCCCCTTTTTGTCGCATTGTCGCTCAAATGTCGCTGGATTGTCTACTTTTCGCCTAAGTATCCGCTGAATTGTCTATTTATCACCGAAATATACGTCGAATTGTCTACTTTTTGCTTAAATTTAGGCTGAATTGTCTACTTTTGTTCCAACTTTTAGAACACCATTGGCATAGCCCCAAAGGTCTCCCATGTTTGCCTTTATCCCCGCAACAAACCACACTAAAACTGCAATCCACGGGAAAAATGGTATATGCTTAAATAAATTTATTGAAAAGGAAAAGCGTGTTATTGTACAACACTGCAGCAGAAGCTTGAGCATCAATCGTTATGCATTTTCATTGTAATTGCCGATTCATTGTTATTTGAAAAGGTCTCCAAAAGAATAAACAGGTGATGCATTATTAATAACACTTAAATAGTTTCCCATGTAAGTAAGAAAGTAGGCTCATTTACAAAATAATGTTTATTGAAAAATAAACAGAACATAAAATACACTTTGCGGATTAATCCTTATTGAGAATTAAAATAATCTTCCTGTGAATTCTGAAGTGTAAAGAACAAAAGAAGTTACATCGATATCTGAATGACATGCTTTGGCACAGCCAGATACTTGAAGCTTCACTTACGGTTATGTTGGTTGACACTGTTGACTGTGACTATAAAGCAGTAGGGAAGTTATCACTTTCAATTAGTACATACCTGTTCTTGTTTCCTATTACGCTCTGACGTCGTGAAAATAACCTTATGTCGCAATATCGTACAGTTTCGCCAGGTCTTTCCCGTTGACAAACGATGACAAAAAGCGATTTGTTAATGCACCTGAAGTTTAAATAATAGTTATAGGTTACATCGTATACAGCCGTAAAACCGGCATTTCTGAAGTGCTCGTTTTGAAGGAGTGACAAGTAGTGTGAAATTACTGGCAACCTCAGGTGTCATGAGGTACGACAAAACATATCGCATTGAGGTTTTATGATCATTATCCATTAACCTCGTTACCATGGCCATCTGGAATACGAACAACTTATAAAATTAATGTTGTTGACTTACAAATCTGTCACTGGTTTCTTTCTGCTGCAAACCAGTGTCCAGCATCTGCAGTTCCTCATCAGGTGGTAAAGGGAACTGCTGAATCGATAGTCCGCAGTCAAATTGATGCGGATGTTCGCGTTCACTGAACTTCGCTAGTATCAGCTTTACATTTGTACTCAAGTCAATAATAGCTGACGACATGTTCTGCACCATTATATACAACCTATCAAATCTGATAAACTTCACGTGATCGTACAGTTGACTTACTGGGCCGCTGAAGCACTACATGCTTAGATTCTGACGTTGACGGTGATGTATCTAATTGTGTCGAACTACTTCATTAACATCTAAATGGTAATGAAACGTACTTGGAAATTGGCGAGGCAACTTTGCCAAACAACCTAAAGTTCGGATATTGTACGTGGCTATTTCCAGCCTGCATCTCGGCAACATCCATGTCTACTGAATTGTAAAGAAATCCTTCTTTACGCTTCAATGCACCTCTAGGAAATGTTAGTAAGATTATTGTACTGACCTCTTGGGCTTCTCAGTGTTGAGTGGCAAGGTGTTTTCTTCCGATAGAGTGTTTTTACGATGAAGCTCCAGTATTTGGAGGGAAACTGACATATCTTTTGCAGACTGCAGAGAATCTATAGTAAATTATAGTTTCTATGTTTGTTACTCACCGATTTCGTGAATTACTTTACATTTCAAAACTGACCAATTGTCATCTGATCGGTCGCAGTTTTGCAGGTGGATATAGACCAGCTCCGTTGGAAAAAGGCAAAGTTTTTTTGCCAACAATCCACTGCTTGGCTGCTATCATAAGTTGTTTCTTGCTAGGAACGTCAACAATGACGTATTGTTTGTTAGCGGGCTAAACGTAACATAAGAGGTAATGAAATGGTTTATTATCATGAATTAAGCACAAATGAAGCAAAATACATTCACATAAAAGTATACAACAATGGGACTATAACTAAATATTTGATACAACTAATGGCTATACATTTAGAGTCAATGTCCTTAACCGATACCCATGTGTGTTCATGGCTAACTACGGAGCGCATAAATATTCATATATCACTAGATGGGAAATGATCTTCGAAGTAATTGCGTGGGTCAGTGAAAGACCTAAATTTTAGTAGTCCATCGTCCCCTATATCAGCGACTAAACCAGGTTGTCCGTTTACTACTACAATATTATCAGGCTTAAATGAAGTTAATCTACAATTCTTAAACATAATTACTTGTTTATTGGAGACCTCCTTAGCGACTATTGGGGTAGTATTAGTTAGACAGCTAACCTGAAGCCTATCGCAGAAAGACATCTCAGCTGCTTGTTTAGCAACAACATACCCGCTATGCACAGATTTCTTTGTCTCATGTAAGACTCGAATGGAAAGGCTGAAAAACTATCTAAAGGTCCATGTGCACGAACGTCGTCAGGAAGGTGCTGTAACAAATGAACATTGTAAACTAAGTTTTCAGACCCATAACAACATTCGTATTTCTTAAGAAAGTTTCGTAAGTTCCTCCTGACGGATTCTACATCGGTGACTAAACCAGGCTTTCCGTGTACTAGTACAACGTTATCCGGCTAAAATGAAGTTATTTTAGTATTCTTATGCATAATTACTTGTTTGTGTGAGTGACCTTTACCGGTTATTGGGGTACTATTAGTCGAAATGCTCGCTTGAAGCCCATTACAGAAACACATTTTTTCCGCATAACTCTGAGCTGCTTGCTTGGCAACAGCATAAATTCTGTTCACTGATTTCTTAATTTGTCTCATATAAGACTCGAATAGGGAATCTGAACAACTCTTTCAAGGTCCATGTGCACGGAAATCGCCAGGAAGGTGCTGCAACAAACTAAGTTTTCAGATCCATAACACTATTCATATTCCTTAAGAATGTCTTTTAAATCAATTCCGACGGATTCCTTAACGCTATTATGTAATTTTCAATTTTCTAGTAAGGAAACCGAAGAAACAATCGATACTCTGAAGCTTTCCATACTGATATCAAGTCTAGTGTACGGCATTTACGCTGAAAGTCGGAGGGAGTACTTACCACGCAACTAGATATTAACTTTAAATATGTACTGTTTCTTAACGTAGATTGCAGTTTTTGTGTGGTGTGTTATGGAAATAAAGGCGAACATAGGGGACGTCTGGGGTTATGCCGAATATGTGTTAAATGTTGAATCAAAATTAGATAAATCGGCGTGTATTTGGCGAAAAGTAGACCATTTAGCGTATGCTTAGGCGAGAGTAGACAATTCAGCGACATAAATTGTAAAATCCGCATTGTTCTCCCCGATTAGGTAAAAAGTAGACATTTTGGCTCGTTTCCCCTTTGTTGGTCGATTGGATGCTTTCTGACTGATGTACACTAAGTCGCTATGTACACTCCAAGTAAATTTGTGGTATCAAAATTCATGAGTGATGTGACACTACCTATCCTTTGTTTCACATAACGAAGGGGGCTGAAAGAATGTGTGTACACCCAATATATCTTCGTTGTCGAAGGTCGTCCTCTGAAATCGGTTTTTATCTTAATCTCCCTATTTTGGAGAAAATTTGGTCAATTTTTGGGTTTTCCTAAAATTCGTGAGAAGTTTGGAAGTTTTCTCCAAATTTATGGGGAAAACCCCAAAGTGTTATAAGTTTCTGAGTGAATATTTGGGAAAATCCAGAATTTCTCCAAAATGTTTTGGATTTTCCCCAGACCTGCTGAAAGTTTGGGGGTTTTGTGCCGTTTCCCCAAAGTTTACTATTGTGGCTTCCCCAAACTTTCCTGAAAACGGACAAAAGTTTCCTCGATATAGGGAGATTGGGATACTCCATCATCAACATAAGTGTTGGCAAATCGTCTGTGAACTAGAACTTTATAAGTATGAAGACTACTACCTAAGTATCGTAAATATTTGCAGTTCTTTTACTGAGTTGATTTGATAGGTTGCATTTTAATCATTTAAATGTTAACGTGAAGGCTTCAGTTTGATAAATTTCTCCTATAAAGAAAAACAAGAATTTAACCAAACATTCCCTGTACTGTTAACACATTTTACGTGTCTTTTCCTTGTTCATTTTGTGAAATAGCCTTTCGATTGTTCACGATGATATATATATAATTTTTATTCCTGAAATCTATGTTAACGAACTAGTGATTTAGAATGATTGACTCAGTAAAAAGATAGTGATTGTCTATTGTAGCTTGTTTATTTATTTACACTCATAGATATTGGTACAAAGGGGCACCGAATACAGGTCACTAAATCTGTGTTAGCTGTGACACTACCCGGATGCCCAGACCGAAGCAGATGATTTTCTAAGGGCGTTACCCCCGGAGCGTTTGACCTAAAAGTATGATCCACAAGGCAGTGGAGCAACGTCAGGAGATTCAGTTCCATGGTATCAGGTGACCAATAATAGGTTCATACGCTATTTTTTCCTCAGAATCCTGAAATCTATGTGTACCATTGGTTTAGAATCAGGGTTTCCCAACTTCCTTAGGTGAATCCACCAACCCGGTTAAAGCGTCGGACATTGGCTTTTCGTCCTCTCGATTTCGTAAACAACACCTCTGGTGCTAGAAGGCAATTTGTAGAACTTCCCTGGCAGTAACTGTGTACACGTGGCCATGTGAGAGCATTTGGAGAGGGAGATCTGACTCTCCCCACTCACGGCCATATCAGGACATTTAAAGGGGCTACATTTTTTAAAATCACTTTTCAGCTTATATCAACTTGTTATTGAAAATCTGTAAAGACTTATAAGGTTGCTCAAATGAAACTAATTTGTGTTTATTTTTCACCGATTTTATTGTAGATAATGACGATACATTGATAATATCCAATGTTATGCTCTCTCTCTCCCTTTTGCCTTTCCATCTATCTTCCAACTTTTAAAGTAGAAAATATTGAACAGTTCGTTTCATTACTTCCTTACTTTCTTTGTTTATCTATAAAGAAATGAATTTTTGTCTTCTCATTTATTTATCCTTCTGGTTACATTCCACCTATTGTCTAGCTCAGGATGAACAGAATTTGTTCTATCAGTTATACAATTTATTTACTGGTAATCAAACATTAACTAATATTATACCATCCAGTTGGTTAGATTATCTTATTAGTTTGCCTGGATCTGGATATTTCATCGCATTTGTTTATTGGTTACGTCATCCACTTCTTTTATGTTTTCTACTTCCATTTTTATTAATCTTTTTTATTTATTTCACTGTCATTTTACTTCATTTATACCATTTACGTTTTTGGTTACGTCGTCATTTAAATCGTTTATTGTCCAAGTTCAGACAGTCGTCAACTTCACCATCAATATCTATATCATCTACTAGTCACATATATTTAGATTCACTAGCAGAATTATTACGTCGTATTGTTGCTGCTGTATGGGATGCCCATGGACGTATATTTCACGGTTATGAAGTAATTGGTATGGAGAAATTACCACCAAATGGACCAGCTTATCTAGTTTATTATCATGGAACATGTCCATTTGATGCATATTATTTTACATCGAGATATTGTATTGAAAGAGATAGGTAAGAAATTCCTTTCATAAGTTTTGTTTTCTTTTGTCTCATGGATTGGAATCAGTTCATCCAGTCAAATGTAACGTAGAATCTGTTATATGTGAGCGTTGAATCAAGTTGCTACACCACGCCATCATATCAGAGTAAAACTTTAAGCACTTAGGAGACTTTTGAAAACTACCTAGTGACGAAAACCATCAATTATGCTAATCTTCACTAAACCCATCAACCGAACTGTAGTCTTATCTTCACTCGTAATTGACTTTGAGACGAGTCCCAGCGGAAATTTGTCTGCTGCAGTTCCGGCATGTTAAAAATAACATAGTGATCACGTACAACCTTTGCGCTGTTAAACATTGTTTGAAGTTGGAAATTTAGATCATTAAATTTCAGCTCATTGATTATGACGCTAAGTGCTCTATATGACCTCTGAATTTCTTGAGTTCAACCCTTAGTGGTGCTGTGGCGGAGAATGCTGAGCTCCGTCATAGGACGAGACAAATGTTCAGTGCTTTTTGGTTTTCAGCAGTTGTTTAACTAATATCTGTCGGTAATTTCGAACTGCAAAGTTCAACAATTTCCAAAAGTACCCTATGCTAAAAATATTTTTAAAAATATATTCTAATGTATTTCACTTGTAAACGCTGGCATTTTTAGTTTCATAATATGAATTCTCTTACAAGTACTCAGGTATATCTGGAACTAAAGACGACGAGATTGAAAAGTCGAATGCTTTTCATCGAACCCATTTTGAACATTCTGTAAGTACTTGTAGGTGGTATTCATTCCTTCGAAGTATCAGCTGAGGTCAATTCGTGACATTTATCATGTACAGACTAAACTAATCTCCACAAAAACTTGTATATATATTTATACTGAATCGCTTGAATTTATGTATAACCTATGGCTTTTTGGGGAATACAATCAGTTATTTTACATATAAATCAGTCAATTAATTGCATTCCACTACTAGTCGAGTGAAAAAGGTGAATGATTTCGTTTGAAGATGGTTAAGACTTGTACTGTTTATGTTCATCAATATATCACCTGAACTCACGATGATGGCTGCTGTAGGAGCAGGTTGGGGGAAAGTCAGCGACTGCAAAACCGAGACATGGCATTATTTCATGAAGACACTGACAACTGGATTGAGCCATGTGGGTAGTTGCATACTATGTAATTGTAGTCTATGTGATTATTGTGACCAATGGTTAGAGGCTTTGGGTGATACATGACTTTGAATCGTCCTTTGGTTTTTCAATTCTCTATAAAGTTTTATTTTATTTCACTAATTTATGTTTTCTCTAATCGTATCTTCGATGCCTGATATTTTCTATAACTACGACTACCACTTATAGATTCGCCCTGACGATTTCATCTCATTGTTCCTATGGAATATGACAACTTGATCTGATGTACATATTTGCCAGGCTCTACGTTAATAATGATTAACTATAGAGCGGTAATAGTTAGGACACTTTACATTTATTCGAATGCTAATCTAATAATTATTTCGGTTTGTAAAATCTAATAGTAGTATCGGCAGACCTCATATGTAAAATTTAGATATAATGTTAGTATTTCCATACCCTAGCGTGCCGCTCCAAGTCAAACATAGTTGATGAACCCAGTAGGCTCTTCTTGAGAAAAAGCACTCATGGAAGCAGGGCGATATTACCGGGGCGCATTAGTTTTTGCAGATTTTTGTGTTCCTGGTTTTACTTATTGTCCAGTGATGATGGACCATCTATGTACCACATAGCAATGATTGGTAATTCTTTTTGAAGTTGGTAATTTTTTGTCGCGTCCAGGATATGAATATTCATCTAGGTCATTGTTTATTCTTGATATTGTATTTCCGGTTCTTCTAGGTGCTCGAATTTCTTGAGGGTTTTGGTTTAGTTGATTTGATTTGAAATGGCATGAGTTGATGTGTCTTTTGAGCCATCCTTCATTTTTGTAGGTTTTTGTACAATCTCCTAGAGGACATTTATACTCCCCTGAGGCATGAAGTCTGTTTTTTTCTCGTTGCTGGTCATTTCTGTTATACCTATTGTGGCAAATAGTCGCTTACAGTTACTGTCTCCGCATTTTTATATCAGGTTTTGCTTGCCAACTATTTTCAGATTATAGTCACGTAGATTTATGAGTTTTGTTAACCATTTTTGAGGGAGTTTTTCATCAAATCGGTCCAGGTCATGTGTTAATTGTCGTGACTGGCTTTTACTATATGCTGGTCTTCTGTTGTTTGGCTGTTTAAAGACCAAATCATTAAGCTATTTTGTCTTTTATGTGCTGCACTCCACAGTTCCAGCCTGTTTTGTAGTATTGCTAGGTTAAGGAGGTCTATGCATTCGTGTAGTTCATTAGATGTAAGTGGTCTTTTATCATTGATAACCAAAATCATCCCATGAGGAGTATTAAAGACTGCTTTTAGTCTGGTCAAGTCTTTTTTTCCTTACGAATGTGGTGTATGCTACTTATGCTTGCAGACTTTAGTAGTATATAACACCAACTAGAAGTGAAATACTTGCAAATAGGAGGTTGAGGAGATTAAAATGAAGCGAAGAAATAAGAAAACTAAAAGCAATCAAAATCACAACAGGAATAAAGAAACAATGAAGTATTTAATGTATAGTTTTCATGTTTTTTGAAGGCATTTTGTAATTATGCATAAAACAATAAGTTGGTTTTCTCCATCTGAGTATCCGTAACCCATAGGTTAAGATAGGGGTTATTGAAGTCCATCTGGACCAGCTGCCCTTCCTCGTTTCAGATTAACTATAGCCTTTTGAACTTCAGCAAGAGTTGGGGGACCTACTTCAATGTCCCATTCACACTGTCTGGGAATGGAGCGTAGTTGTAGAGTAACTGAAGGCCAGTTGAACTGTTCTCTAAATGTTCCGCCATCGTTCTAAACGTCTGGACTGGGAGCAGATGAGAGTATCGTCTTTTTCCTATATAATCTCACTTACACTTGACTTAATAATTCCAGTTTCCTTTATTAGTCTGTAAAGCTATCTTGTGTTCCCTATAGTCGCCGGCTTTTCCATTTCTTTTGCTTTCATTGCCCACCACTGCTCACGGTCGTTTCTTAGACTTTTTCTTAACTTAGATCTGATTTGTTGTCGCTCTTCATCATGTTCGGAACCTGATTAGACGAGTTTGCGAGAATCCATCAGTGTGATAGACTTTGAAGAAATCCACTGGTTCCTTGCAACTCTGTGGTTTAAGTCACTAATAGATGTCACTGCTGTTCCGTTCTAATGGTTCTTTTTAATGTGGCTTTTTTGCGTCCAGTGAGGCGCAAGCAGATGCGGGCCCGTATTAGGGCGTGGTCGGAGTACAAGCAGGTACTCCAGAATGAGCGACAATCTTCTACCGACCCTCTCCAACGATGACTGATGGCAATATAGTCTATTTGAGTTCATCGTTGGTTTGGTGTAGGGGGTCGCCATGTTAGACGATGTCTTTCCTTATGCTTAAAATTTGTGTTCGCTATAAATAAGCGATTGTCTGAGCAGTTGCAGCAGACGGTCACCATTATCTGTTCGCTGTGCCGGAATGCTAAAATATCCACCTAAATGCCTTTCTGTTTGGTTTAAACTACCTATCTAAGCATTAAAGTCACCCCCTATGAGTACTATGTCTGAGCGTTTAGCTTTCTGAATTGCTAATATTTGTGCAGCATAGTATTGGTCTTATTTCGATAAATGTTGTCTTAGCTTTACCAATATTGGTTAGGATTGCTTCATCAGGAGTTCCATCGCTTCTTAGCACTGATCCTAGATGGTTGAATGTAGTCACCTCTTCGAGTTTATGGTTGTTGATGGCTATTTTAAGTGCATTGCTTTGTTAGTTCATTACCATGACTTTGGTTTTGTCATAGGATATTTTTATTCCTAGCTTTGTTGTTAGGTGATTTTAGAGGGAAGTGGGGGTTTTGGTCGTTTCTTCAGTGGCTGTAGTTATTTGACATAGATCATCAGCAAATTCTATGTACGATAATGTTCAGGTTGTATTGTTTTCGTCGGCCAGGTCAAGGCCCGATATGGAAGAGAGGCGGGACTCCTTAATTCCCTTTTGTACGCTTCTATACATAGTGAAGTGTAGTTGTGTACCTTTTTTGTAGCCTTTATTTCCATCTAACAGCTGGGTGATGTTTCGGTTGATATTGTTTGAGGGACATAGTTTTGTAATGTATCTAGAATCATTTTATTTGGTAATAAGTTGAAAGCTTTGGTGAGGTCAATGGAAGTCAGTATTATTTCTTAGTTGGTATATAATTCACCTTGTATTATCTCTGATTGCTGTGACTGCATGTGTAATCGAAAGACGTTTTCGAACTCTGAATTGATTTGGAGGGGAGGTTTTGTTCCGTTAAAGCTTTTAGTCTCTCGCAGATCATTCCAGCATATACTTATCCTATCGTATCGAGTAGGATATACTTCGATAGTTGTTGGAGTTATTGCATGATCCTTTGTTTTTGTATATGCTGGTGACATCTGTGTCTAACCAATGAATTGGGATTTCGTTGGGGTTTTTCCCTATGTTATCCATTATTTACAGTAGGATTGTTTTTAATTTCAGTCCTCCAAATTTAATCATTTCTGATGTTATACTATTGTGGCCTGGGGCCTTATGGTTTTTCATTCGACATATAGAGTGTTCTAATTCAACCGTAGTTAGGAGAGATTCGGTTCTTCGGTTTGTTTGACTTCAATTCTTCATGAAGGTGGAAGTTTTAGAGTTAAATAACGTTTGATAGTGTTGTAGAAGTTTGTTGTTGTTTTACGACTGTTGTATGATTGATTTTAAATGGTATCCAATACTTCTATAAGTAGTTTGCATGTTTGATGCTGTTCGTTTCCCTGATAAAGAGTATTTAGTTTATCCATTTTGCCTGGAACACTGGTTCCCTCAGGTCTTATCATACCTCCTGCTTCGGTTTGGGCGTCCGGGCAGTATCACGGCCCTCGCAAAAATCATTTGATTTGTGCGGCGCTTATGTGTTTGATGCCTCATTGTACCAATGTTTATATATTAAATAAATAAATAAATAAATCTTACCATATCGGGCAGGTTGGTGAAATTAAATGAAGCGACTTAAGGTTCGAGAGGGAAGTTGTACTGCTGATTGTAGAGGGCTGTGACAGTAGTAAGTTGCTTCCGTCAGACAACTAACATCTGCAGTGGAACTACCTTCTCACAACGGGAAGAGAGAATCAAAAATGCCTTCAAGGCTTAAGTTAGCTGTGTGACTAAATTTCACAATTTTATATATATATAATTCATCGACTAGGTGTATAATGTCGTAACTTGTTAAACCTTTTTTGTTTTTAAAAACTTATTTCATGTGTTTATGTATATTTATGAATTTCTACAGATTTCCTGTTCCTGTTGTAGACAGATTTTTATTTCGTGTACCTGGACTTGGACGTTTATTAGAAACAGTCGGTGCAATTAAAGGTTCTGTTGATGAATGTGTCGCTCATCTGCAACCAGGTCATATTCTCAAAAGTAAGTTACGCTATAATGTTTTCGTTAATTTAATTATGTGATACGATTACGCTTAGTTGGGATGTGACTATCGTAACCAATGGTTGGAGACTCTGGGTGACATGACTCAGAATCGACCACAATGTGCTAGGTGTATACACTCTCTGTCTTCCCTTAAACTATGAGATTAAATTCGATTCATATCTTTCGTTCCACCAACTAATTCTTTTTTTCTGTACTATATCCTTATATACAATCTTTCTTTTATATATTATCACCACTGAATCAACTACTTCTATGAATTTGGTGTTCATCTTGTTGTGGTAATGAGGTATGGCAACTTGAACCGATGCATATATGTGTTTGGTCCTTCGTTGAAGTTGACTTACACTCAGTAATCCAACTGGTCGATCGATGATTAGATCTGAACCAAAAACGAGTTTGTTAACACAAAGTAAAAAGGGTGAAAAATCGGAGTAACTCAATTCATTCTGTAAATATTTGTGTACTTGGCTTTGAGTCATACAGAGCAAGAAAGCTACTAACGCTATCCGATTGCTTAAATCAAAATAGGTAATGTAATGTTCGAACCATTGACTTAGTAGTCGAAAGTCAGACATTTTAATCACTGAACCACCGCTCCATTCAGATGTCTGTTTGCACTCTTTAAGCAGTTACTAGTCTATTAACTTGGACATATTGACTTGATGATATTTTCATATTCTCATTTTGATCGTTCATATTATTTTGTTGCCCATAGAAAACGATCTTTGAAGAAGGCAAAGAATAGTTTTATGGGTTGTTATATCTAAACACAGGATTGGTTAAATGTGGTGAAACCATCCAGTGAGTATTATTACTGATGTTAGGTGTAGATTAATCAATAGAGACAAGATATTATCAATGTATACAGTTAGCTAACCACTGAGCTGTTTCAATAAGTGTGAACCTCCTGTTTGGACTTGCGACGTAATAAATAATTGAAGAAATTGAGTAGTAGTATGATTTAAAATCAACCACAGTAGCTCTATTACATTCATTCGTCATCTTTTTCCAAATAATGAGTTATATTTCTCTTTCCAACTGTACCTCTCATGTTTAGACTTTCATTGTAATTGAAATTAGTTCCTCTTTGGGTATGGTGATCTGATGTGTGGCAATTTGAACTAATATACATCCGTGCTAGATTCTATTTTGTTAATGACATGGTAACAGTCCATTAGGTTATTGATTGTTAGAATTAGCCGTTTTAGTAGATCTAGTCTATCTCATTTAGGTCCGTGCCACAACCGCGATCAGTGGTTACAGACGTTGGGTGATAGGGCTCAGAATTGGGTGTATTTGTACCGATAAACTCACTATTTATCTTCTGAATCGTCATTCTCAGAAGTTATCCATATACACCTTTTACTTCTGTCTTCTCAAGCCATACTATCATTGTTTATTCTTCCTCGTTATCATTGCTACTAAATTATTTTGGCTCCTTCGCTATTCATTGCACTGATTTAATATCGTGCTTAGGTGGTATGTTAACGTTACTTGATCTAGTATAGATTTGTGATAGGCTTACATTGATAGACACTAATTGACAATAGATCGAAATGGTGAATCGGTTATAAATATTCCTCAACTCAAGTGATCGGAGTGGATGTGTGTTACGCATACACAATTACCGTCTACTTTTAATCACATTATACTGACTATTGTAAGGGTTTGTTGATAAAACGGATAAATGTCTGAATCACGACGTTTCACCAGTTTGTCTTGTCAATGAGAGTACTTTACATTCACGATTTCTCACAGTAACACATCATAGAGTTTGATTTGTAAAATGTTCTGATGAGTAAAGTATGTGATATTTTTATATAACTAAGTAACAGGGAATTCCTGAGTTCGATTGTGTAGAAAATCGTAAACGCGTTCTGTTGAGTAATTGTAATGTAACCTTCAAATTTCAATACATACATATTGGTTGTTTGGATCGGAAGATGCTTGGTTTGAGTGACGAAGTGAACATCAGCTCTGGGATGCAGGTACATCCAGCTAACGAGTTCCAAGCAGGACCAAGTGCACATCTTGGATTCCCTTACTAGCCACCATCCGTATCTGATTGAGTAACTCTCTACTGTTTAGATCGTTTACTAATGACATCCCCATTAGTAATAATATTCAATTTGCCTTCAAAAAACTGAACTAATTACTTTTTTGCTAAGGAGTTGGAGGTGTTCGATAGGGAACTCTGTTACACCTAGGTTTTGTGATAATTTAGACGGGTTAGCCCGAGTGATTAAAATGATACCGTCCCAAATTATGAAACTGAACCTATCATGGGACAGTTTGCTGGAGGTTACAGACAAGCTCTACTAAGAACTACTCACTAACTCGAAACCTAGATCCACGGTATCCTACTGATTAATTTCGACTACCTAATTCCTCTGCTTAGTGAATGCAATGTTAGGTAATTTGAACTATTAACCAGTACACTGCAACTAAAAAGGACTAGACAAATGTGAAATTCACTTGGTATTGTTTGTTCGAATCTTCTCATTGATGTTTAGGACTGCGATTGATCAGTCTCTTATTGGCATGTGTGCATATTGCGTCTTGCCTCGATATAACCTTAATTCACAAGTATTATAAGCAAAGATGGATAATGGCTATCAGTGGAATCAAGATGCGCGTTTCGTTCTATTTGGAACTCATCAGCTGAATGAACCTGCATCTCAGATTTGATGTTCACTTTGGGATTCAAGTAAACAATATCAAGTGAATTTAGATTTCACCCCATTGCACAAGCAAGTGGCTATCAGGACTCGGTAGCTAAGTAGATAACGCGATGGCGTTTGAAGTGAACGGTACTGGGTTCGAGTCCCAGAGTGAACATCAACTCTGAGATGCAGGCACATCCAGATGAAGAGTCTCGAATAGGACGAAACGCGCGTCCCGGATCCCACTGCTAGCCGCTATTCATCTTTGCTTATAAGCATGAAGTTGTTCATTATTAAGTAAACAATCAACGTAATTATTTGTAGTCTACATTATAGATTAATTTTAGCAGGACAACTGTTTCGAAAAAGGTCGTATCCAAAAGCTGTTTTCCTCCTCATATGAAAATTAGTTTCTTTTATGAATTTAAATAAAGCCAGAGCGAACATGGATGTAGAATAATATGAATTCATTATATTTTGTGGTTTATCATCATTAGCTGCTTACAACCATTGATATGTATTGGAAGTTGACATTGAGGTAAGATATAGTGTGGAAACAATCGACATAAGTGAATGTAAAGATCACTATAGGGTTGTGGAGGTTATTAAGTTTTTGATTGAGATCATGAACTGACTGATGTTAGATCCCGCTCAGAGGATCATGGACGCGCACTGTTGAGTAGTCATATAATAGGACCAAACGGCCGTCTAGTGCTTCTAGGTTCTCAAGGGTGGCCTAACATTAATCTGTTCGTGATCTCAAGGTTCAATGTTTATTTTTTTCTATTATATATGTAATTTTAATAGTTGAAATCATGAGTCAATTGAAACTAGACCACTATGGAAAACCTGGGAGCACTAGATGGCTGTTTTGATCCTACTGTGAAACTTATGATCCCAACTATTAAAATTACTATATAATATCCACAAAACCCCCATCTGTTGTTATATATGTGTTTTTTTCTAACCTTACAATTAGATGGTAAAGTTTCACAAGGTGATGTATTATTAATCTCTCCCGGTGGCGTTAGAGAAGCTTTATTCTCTGATGAATTTTATACAGTTATGTGGGAGAATCGTCGAGGTTTTGCACGTATTTCTTTATTATCTGGACAAGTAAGTTAATTTATGAGGAATTCTTTAATGATTTAAGCAATAATTAAGTGTTAATTAAATAGAAGGTATTAACTATATATTGTAGATTAAAAGTGACTCCTGTAAATGCATAAAATTAAACAAACTATATGTATTTAGTAAAGTTAGATCATAGTCTGCAGTGGAATCCAAGATGCTTATTTCATCCTATTTGGGACTTATCAGTTGAATGTACCTTCATTCTTGAGATCATGTTTGAACCCAGTAACTGTTACTGCGAACATCAACGCGTTATTCAGTGGTAAGTTTCGAATAGGATAGAGCACAAGTCCTGGATTCCATTTCTAGCTACAACTTAACTTTTACTAAAAATTAATGACTATGAATGAGAATCCACCCTTAAATGCCCTGGTGCGGCCGAGGGTGGGAAGAGTCAACTCTCCCTCTCGAAATGCTCTCACATGACCACGTGTATACAGCCTCTGCAAGGGAAGTCCTAATCCCTACCTTCTCGCGGCGGCGGTGTTGTTTATGGAATTGAGAGGACGAAAAGCCAATGTCCGACGCTTTAACCGGGTTGGTGCATATGGAGGATTCACCCAAGAGAGTTGGGAAACTCTGATTCTAAAAAAATGGTGCACACGGACTCTAGAATCCTGAGGGAACAAATGGCAAATGAACCTATTGTTGGCTACCATGGGACTGCATCTCCTGACGTTGCTTCACTGCCTTGTGGCTCTCTAAGAAAACCAACTGTTCCGGTTTGAACACCCGAGCAGTATTCCAGCTCTCCTACAAATCGAATAATTTATGTGACGCATATATTTGTATATCAATGTAAGTAAACTCTTCCAAATAAAATTTGATATGTGGTTAGTGACAGTAAAATGTTATTAGCCATTTGATTGTGAACTAACTGCTGTGAATTCATTGGCTGCAAATTGATTTGTATTTGTGTTGAGTAACATTTTGTTTAGTCTCTATTTTTTCTTCTCTATATTATCGTTATCAGTGAAAACCCGGAAGTACTGAACAACCATTTTGTACTAGTATGGAACTCCTTGGCAGCGCACACCGACAACTCTGGATATATCAGTCAGTCAGTCAGTCAGTCAGTCAGTCAGTCAGTCAGTCAGTCAGTCAGTCAGTCAGTCAGTCAGTCAGTCAGTCAGTCAGTCAGTAACAACGTAGAACTTCGTACGTTTGTTATTTAAAGAGTATAATCCAGTGAAATAAATTTGGAAAGAGGAAAAAAGGGACATGAAGAATTCAGAAGATTAGAATTTGAGAGAACACAAAGAGTGGACGCACCTGCGCCATTGCAAACGATTTTGAGCCATGTCATTCAAGGTCTCTAACCATCTAATCATCTCGTGATCCCCAACCAGGTAGTCTACACCTACCAACATGGCTCAGTCCACTTGTCAGTGACTTCATGGATTTGTGCCATGTTTTGGTCTGGCCGCCTCTAGCTTTCTTCCAACCTACTCCTATACCACTGAACATAGCACGTCGAGGTATTCGATGGTTGAGAACACGTAACACATGTCCCAGCCATCTCAACTGATGAAGTTTCACTACTTCATCAATTGATTTGCCATCCTTACCTAGTACCCGTTTCCTAACAACTGTGTTACTTACTCGATGGTCCCATGATATACGAGCAATGTCATGTGAATTCTTTCGATCAAGGTGATTCCGTGTGAAACAACACTATGTGTTCGTGTGTATAATGGTGGGCGTAAAAAGTGTGCAATTTGTAATATAAAGGAGTAGAGTTGAAATTTGAATATATGTTGGTGTCTGTACGTGTATTAGTTTGTGGGAACTGTATCTCTATACATCAGTATTCCGATTGATAGATATCTAGAATTTATTAATGATTGATGAAAGAATTCGAATATACAATGTAGAAGACGTCCATTAAGTATTAGTTCAATCATGAAATCTCTCAAGTTATGCTTGAATCCAACACTTCACTTTCAAAGGGACTTTATATAAACAAACGAACGGAGTAGCCATGAGATATCCAGCATATTCGATTGTTACTAATTTATTTATGTCCCATATTGATATGTTTATTTTCGCCAATATCATCAGACCACACATCTGGCTTCATTTATTTATTTGAACACATAAGTATTGGTACAAACGGGCACCGAGTACATATGCGCCACACAAGTCACTTGATTTGTGTGTACGTTGTGATACTGCTCGGGTGCCCAAACTGAGACAGGTGGTTTTCTTTGGGAGGGGCACACCTGGAACCTTTTCCCCAATGGTCTGACCCATAAGGCAGTGGAGCAACGTCAGGAGATGCAAACCTATGGTAGCCGGTGACCAGCAATAGGTTCATACATCATTTGTTCTCTCATGATCCTGGAGCATATGTGCACCGTTAGTTTGCAGCGAGAGTTTCCAAACTCCTCTAGGTGGACTCTCCGTGTCGACCAACCCGGTTAAAGCGCCGTACATTCGCTTTTCGTCCTCTCAATTTCGTAAATAGCACTCCAGTCGTGAGAAGGCAGGGATTAGGACTTCTCTGTCAGTAACTGTATACACGTCGTTATGTGAGAGGATTTGGAGAGGGAGAGCGGACTCTTCCCACGCTCGTCCGTATCAGGGCATTTGGGGGCTATAAAATGCGAACGGATGAATAAAGGCTATGTACATGTATTATGTATATACTTTGTAACTTCTTTTACCTAATACCTTCTGTACAACAAGACGTCAATACAGAATCTGAGCTATCTGAAATCTCTCAACCTATCTCATCCTTTTCCTGTAAAGTTTTCCTCTTTAAATAGATATATGCTGGTTACAAGTGGAAATAATGAGCTGATTGATGGAGCCATAAATCTTTAATATCTAACTTTTTTGGATAACTATTACATACATATTATTATTGAGAAATATGAAACACTGGAATTGTAACCTCCAAGTATGTGTTGTCTTCCTATACATACTGTTTGTATATATTGTCAATCAGTTAGTCAGCTAAAACGTAGGACCAGGCACATATATTCATCGGTCCGAGTTGCCATATCTCATGAGCACAACAAGATGAACACCAAATTCATAGAAGTAGTTATTTCAATGGTGTAATATATAAAAGAAAGATTGTGTATAAGGATATAGTACAGAAAAAAAGAATTAGTTGGTGGAACGAAAGATATGAATCGATTTTAATCTCTTAGTTTAAGGGAAGACGGAGAGTGTATACACCGACGCCATTGTGATCGATTCTGAGTCATGTCACCCAGAGTCTACAACCATTGGTTACGATCGTCACGCGGACCCCAACCAAGTAGTCTGCATCTACCAACATGGCTCAGACTAAAAGTTATTGACTTCAAACACTGATGCCACGTTTCGGTTTGATCGCCTTTGTATATATTTTACAGATTTACATTTATCGTAGGCAACTATAACGTATCAGAAAGTTTTTTTTTGAGATTGTAGTAATTTCAATAACTGAGATCACGAGTCAATTGAAGCTAAGACAACCATGGAAAACCTGAAAACACTGGAAGGCCATTTCATCGTCCCATTGTAGGGGACTATAATTTTCTGTTTCTCCCGTCTATTGTTTTTCTTTTCTTTATTTTCAGCCTATTTATCCAATGTTTACAGAAAATATTCGTGAAACCATAAGAATTGTACAATTTGGCAAAGGTAATATAAAAAATTATTCTTGATAAAATTATTAATTTTATCCATATAGGTTGGTGGCGTAGCTTATATGAAAGAACACGATTACCGTTAGCCATATTTTATGGTTATTTTCCTGTTAAACTTAGGTAAGTTGATTTGTATGTAATAATTAGATGCTCTTCATCAGTAATTAATTCCTTGTGTTGATTCCCGACGTTTTAATATTTTCGAAGCCATGAACAGTCAGTAAGGATGAAAACTTGAAGAATAAGGTTTTAGAATGATTTTATTAAAAAAAAATAGACAAGGATTTCTCTTTTCAGTTACGACTTACCAATGAACATCATAATTTTTGTTCCATAGTGTGTAAAAGTACAATGTTTTGTGAAAATGTACAATTAACGACTAGAAACTTACTTACTTACGCCTGTTACTCCTCGTGGAAGAGCAGAGGCCGCCCACCAGCACTCTCTATCCAACCCTGTCTTACCCAATCTTCTCCAGTTGTTATTCATCTTTTTCATATCTACTTCTATTTCTCGACGTAATGTTTTTTTTCGGCCTTCCACTTTTCCGCTTCCCTTCAGGATTCCAAGTTAGGGCATGCCTTGTGATGCAGTTTAGTGATTTCATCAATGTATGTCCTATCCATTTTCATCGTCTTCTCCTAATTTCTTTTTCAGCTGGGAGCTGGTTTGTCCTCTCCCACAGTATACTGTTGCTAATGGTATCCGGCCTGTAGCTCTTCTAAAGTTACTGTTGGTCCCAAGTCCGGGTAACGAAGGAGGTTTGGGAAACGATTAGAAAAAAAGCATCTAAATACAAGGATAAAGGTTGAAATGAATGATCATAACATACCTTTTAAACTTTAGTCCTGACTATAATGAAATTACAAAGTGAATAATGTCGACAGTATTCGGCACAGAAGTGACCGTGAGTCCTAATCGGCTGAAATCCCTGGGATCTATTTTACACATTTCAAACTGACATTCAACCCCATATATCCTGGCTATCAAGTCATTGGTTGATGGAATTTCATGGTTGAGATCCGCTGGCAACTCCCTCTTGTTGTGTCGATATGTGTAGGTTCTGACATCCTGGGAGTCGATGTTGATTTATTTACTGAATCCTGCGTTGTTCATAGGTGGAAACAGATATAGTTTACCGCATGACATAAAGATCTCAGATTGAATCCGTGGTTGTGTCATGTCTGCCCCCAAATGCCCTGGTACGGCCGAGAATGGGGAGTGTCAGCTCTCCCTCTCAAATGCTCTCACATGGTCACGCGTATATAGCCTCTGCCAGGGACGTCCTACTCACTGCCTTCTCGTGGCGGGGGTTTTGTTTACGAAAATGAGAGGACAAAAAGCGAGTGTCCGGAACTTTAACCGGGCCGGTGGACATGATGAGTCCATCTAGGGGATTTGGAAAACCGTGATTCCAAACCAATGGTGCACATGGGCTCCAGTATCCTGAAGGAACGAATGGCGTATGAACCAATCGTTGGTCACCGGCTACCATGGGACTGCATCTCCTTACGATGCCCCACTGCCTTGTGCGTCAGACTTTCAGGTCGAAGGCTCCGGGTGTGTCCGCCTAAGAAAACCACCTGCTCCTGTTTGGGCACCCGGGCAGTATCACAGACCCCACACATATCAAATAAGATTTGTGTGGCGCATATGTATTTGGTGCCTGCTTGTACCAATATCTATGTGTTAAAATAAAATAAATGTGTCATGGATATTGGGTTTAAAATTCCCATAATAAAATCAAACAACTATTCGTTGCTCCCTTCGTATTCAATAATATTCTTAACTGATTTCATTCTGTGACAAGTTCTATCTACAAATCGTCTAATTGATTTTTTTTTGGTTTTATGCTTCGTACATTTCCATATTCGGTCAAGTTTCTAACTTTTATATGATAATTACCATGTGCTCACTAGTCACTAGCTTCGTGAGGGAATTCTCTGAGTTCTAGTGAGAAACCGTGACCAATAGAGCTAATCCGTGTCAGTTAGAGACAGGTATCTACTTCAGTACAGTGGAGGATGGTCGCGCAATTTCGTGAATTGGTTGAAGCTAGACATTAACACCATTGAATGCCTTCTCAGTGGTTTAGAGGTTAAGCGTTCACGCGTGAGACTGAAGACCCTGGGTTGTAATGTTGTAATCGGGATCGTGTATGTGCACTGCTGAGGAGTCCCACAATAAGACGAAAAGGCCATCCAGTGCTTCCAGGTTCTTAATGGTGGTCTAACATCAATCAGTTCATGATCTCAATCAAAAATTTTTGTATGATTGTTTGCACTTTTCACATAGTACAATATTGTTGTTTTAATTTCTAGAACCTATATTGGTGATCCGATTTATCCATTGCCAAATGAAACATCTGATGAATTAGCTAGTCGAGTAAGTATTCATTATTACTAATTTATAAACCTAACTTCAAATTTTGTTATAAAATGAAACGATAGAATAAATCTTGATCAGCTTACATATACATGATGGTTGTATATTCGAATGTCGATAATATCCATGGGAAATCTTATCAGTTATACACAATGAAGAACCTGGTACATTCGTTCAAAGGTTCAAGTTATTACGTCATATCATCATAGAGTGATCCTAGGGTTGTATAAAAGAGTAACCATAGAAGTTATGACTCGAAGAAAAAGAATTAGTCGGATCATAAAATGCATAAGATACTTGTGAAATTCATGACTGAAATAAATATAAGGTTTCAGTTAAATTTTTGACATATTACCAAATATCTCTAAACATTAGTTACTTCATAGATTGATCTTGAGTCTTGATTTGGCAGCCTAAAGCTTCTTTCCAGCCTATCCATCATTGTGAGTTAAGATAAGCAGTAGTTGAGCATATGTGATACATGTTCTAACCATCTCAATCAATAAATACTCACTACTCGACCAAGCGATTTTATATCATTACCTTGGTACCATTCGTCTAACCTTATGATCACTCGCCTGGGAGAAGTGACTTACTCACTTGACGGTTCCAACAAGCGCACGCAGAGCTTCGAAGGCACCTGTGATCGAATACTAGTAAGCTACGGAAATCTATTTCTAATGGACATGTTACTGCCATAATTTAAAACAAAGCAAACTGCTGGGTAGTGCACTATTCCTATGGTTGGTAGGTGGATATCTCACCTACATCACAGGTGACGTAAGTTGGTAAAAGCTAATCGAGCTATCTGAATCCGTGTCAAGATCTTGTCAAACACTTACCCACATCAGTTGATTGGATTTCCAAGATAAGTGAAGTGGTCGACGTGCTTGACTACTCCATTCCTTGTAATCAGTTTAAATGATGGTGTAGATCAGTTTTGAGGCAACAATTTACATTTAGAGGGAGTGTTAGTATTTTGAGAATGTATATTTTCTTGTAAACTAGGATGGTCAGCAATGAAGATCAGTTAGTTGGGATTTTGCCCACTTTCCAGGTTGTATCTCAGTCAGTATAACTGTTATGACCTTGGATGGCTTTTACCCCGTGATACTTGTTATGACTTGACCTTGACGCACTAGGCTGAGTGGCCTAACCTTGAGTTTAATACGCGTGAGTTCGATTGGGGCTAGAGAGAACTATTCTAAATCCTGATTGGTTGGCAAGCACGCGAGTGAAAGAAGACAAGACAGTTGGAACACTAAACTCTGGATTCTCTGAATTCAGATTACTACAAAAATGTACATGAATAAATAAGTGAATATCTTGACCACGATGTACGATAATTTGGAAAAATACAGTTATGCCCGAAACAGGGAATTAGAGTAGAAAATATAGTGCAAAATATAATGTTTAAATTACAATATTTTTGGAACAAAAAAGGGTATGCTAGTGAATGATACATAGAACGAAAGCTCGTGTTATGTAGAATAAGATAGGGACAAAAATAAATATAAGTGTTTTACAGGTTTTGAATGAAATGCAATAACGTCCCAAGAAAATAGCTTTCGTAATTGTCTGGGCTTCTTAATTCCCCGTTCGTAACACCTTCCCCCTTTAAAAAAAAAAGAAAAAAAAATGGTTAGTTACTATATACAGGTAAGTGCTGAGATATCATCATTGATATCTTCCTTCGGAAACGTATGTTCTCCTCTTTGGGTCTACCTGTAGAACGTCTGGTCTTCTGCGTTTCCGTGATGCTTTCCTAATAGGACCTTGTTCATGTTGCGCAGTCTTCTGAGTTGCTGAGCATTTTATGTCGAAACTGTCCAGAATGATTCTCCACATTGAGCCTTATTTCTCGGTTTTCTGTGAAGTGCCAGCATTTTCCAGTATGTGGTTGACATGGCGTGTCCACTTCTGTCCTTCAACTTCCACCACATACATTACGTTCCCTCGTCTCTTAAGTATGCGTCCACTAGTCCATTGTGGAGGTGAATATCGGAAATCACGGACATATACTTTTTGATTTCTTTGGAAAATTCTGCGTTTCGCCCCTTGATGGCGATCAAATTGGTTTTCCATCTTTCTGTTTCTTTTTCCGATGTCATTTTGCTGTGGTTTCATGGCATCGAGGGCAGTTCTTACTTTTCTACCAAACATAATTTCTGCTGGGGACATTTGATTTGGTGTTGATGGGTTTGGAGTTGTTCTGTAGACCAAGAGAAAGTCATCAAGAATCTCCTCTATCTTTCCCTCCCCTTTCGCCTTCAGTAGCGCTCTTTTGAAGGTATCTACAAACCTTTCGGCCTGACCATTCGATTGTGGATGGTACGGAGGTGAACGGACATGTTTGACTCCAAACCTCTTGCAGAAATCTGAGAAGATGGAAGAAATAAACTGAGTGCCGTTATCCGTCACGAGAACATCTGGAACTCCAAAACGGGAGAATAACTGCCGTAGCTTCATGATAGTCTGTTGCGAAGTGATTTGATTTATAGGAAAAATCTCCGGCCATTTCGAATAAGCATCAACACAAACGAGGAAGTACGTACCCTGGAATGGGCCAGCAAAATCAACATGTATACGCGACCAAGGTTCTTCCGGAGATGGCCGGGAATGTAGTTCAGCTTTTCGTGGACACTTAGAAACCTCAGCACATTTTCTGCACGCACGCACGAAATCTTCGATGTGTTCATCGATATTAGGCCAATATACATAACTCCGAGCAATAGCTTTCATTCTTCCAGTACCTGGATGGGCTGTATGCAGTTGTTTCAGGACGAGTGAGCGTAAGTTATACGGAACCACTACGCGATCAGCAACCATAATACAGTCATTTACGATGGATAAAGATTGGCGTCGTTGATAATACTGTTTCAGTTCATGAGATGTTATACGTGGGGGCCAACCACGCTGGATAAATGTAGATAATCGTCTTAAGATAGGATCGCGGCGAGTGTGTTCAGCGATTCGAGCAGCTGTCACTGGAAGAATTTGTGTTGAATTAAACAACATTCTACTTACATCTTCTTCCACTGATATAGAAGCGATAACAGTATCTTCGTTTTCAAGCTTATGATTGCTTATTAAGCGCGATAATGCATCAGCATGGCCAAAATCAGAGGTAGATTTGTATTTGATAACGAAATCATAACCCAATAGCATTGTAGCCCATTGTTGGAGGCGGTTTGCGGTATAAACTGGTATACCTTTCTTAGATCCGAAAATTGATAATAAGGGTTTATGATCAGTGATTAAGGTAAATTTTCTGCCATGCAGCATCTTGTGAAACTTTTTTACTGCGAAAATTAATGCCAATCCTTCTTTCTCAATTTGGCTGTACTTGCGTTCTGTTGAAGTCAATGTTCTGGATGCATGTGCGATAGCCTTCTCTTTGCCATCTGGAAACTTATGGGATATGACGGCACCGATACCATAGTCAGAAGCATCTGCAGCAACAACGATTTCCAGCGAGGGATCAAAATATGTAAGAAGTAGATCCGACGTTAATAATGACTTCACTTCGTCAAAACATTTTTGACACTTGGTGGACCAATTCCATTTTACATTACTGGATAATAATTGGTTCATGGGTGCCCGGAGGCGATGCAATTGTGGCAAGAAATTACTGTAATAACTGATAAGACCAAGGAAGGAACGCAGAGTTGCTACATTAGATGGGGGAGGCATATTTTGGATAACTCGTACATTTTCCGGATCCGGGCGTCGTCCATTTTTGTCGAAAACAAAACCAAGATATTTCACCGAGTTCATGAAGAATGTACACTTCTCTTCTTTTAGATAGAATCCACACTCAGATATTTTGGTTAAAACAGTATCGAGTCGATTGAATAACTCGGACTTACTGGAACCTGTAACGATTACATCATCCAAATAGACAGCGACTCCTGGCAAATTAGCCAACATAGTGTCCATTATTTGTTGAAAGATAGCTGGTGCTGGTTTCACACCAAAAGGTAAACGCTTATATTGGTAAAGACCTCTGTGGGTGTTAATCGTCAGTAATGGTTGGGAGGCTGGGTCAACTTCTATCTGGAGATATGCGTCAGCCAGGTCAATTTTAGCAAAATACTTTCCTCCATTTAGTTTGATGAATAAATCTTCCTGTATGGGAAGTGGATACGTGTGATCTTCTAGAGCATTATTCAGACCAGTGGAAAAGTCAGCACATATGCGAACAGTTCCATTTGCTTTTCTCACGACCACTATGAGAGCAGCCCACGATGAATAATTTATTGGCTCAATGACACCTAGTGCTTCTAACCTGTCCAATTCTTGGTCAACGACTGACAGAGCAGCATAAGGCACTGGTCGTTTCGGTCTGAAAATGGGCTTTGCATTTTCCTTTAGTGATAAGGATACTTTGGTGAATTTACAACAGCCCAGTTTGTTTTGAAATACACATGCATGTTTTTGTCGAAGATGGTTTATGTAAGATACGGACGACAATTGAGAGGAAACAGAAGACTTTGATGTAGACATAACATTAGAACGAAGTACATGAGATTCCGAAGTTTCACTAGCGCATACTTTGTCTGAAGTATTCGATTTGGAAATTTTATGAGAAGGCAATAAATCGGCGGTATTTGATTTGACATGATGAGAACACATAACATTTGAATTGTTTGATTCAGAAAGATCATAAGAACATGTTTCATCAGAAGCATTTAATTCGTTAATATCCAGAGAGGATGATTCGTCGGAGGCATTTGATTTAGAAATATTATTAGGGATTTGAATAGACTCATAGGAAACATTTTGAGAACATACCTCATCTAATAATTTATTCAAAGTATCAACATGTGCAATCCAATCTAATCCCAATAGATCTAAATCGTGTCGATTTGTTAGATAACAAACATCTGTAAATTTACTTCCCATAAGTTGAATATTGCATAGAACCTCTCCTGTCAACTTCACTATGTCTCCTGAAGCATTTCGGGCGACATGTTCCGTCGGTCGGATGCGTGGGCATCCTAACTTGTGCCATGTGTTCTTTGAAATCAACGTAACATCAGAGGCAGTGTCCAACTGAAATCGTATAAGTTTTTCATTTACTAATAAACCTTCCGATTCTGATTCAATTAACGCGCTCCGATCCATAAAATCATCGAAACAAAACAGTACAAGCATGAAACAACCTGCCAACCCCCCATCACCATGCTGGTTCTGCGGAACATGGCATTTTGCGAAATTCCGTCCGTTTAAGAATCATAAATGCCGCAAATGTCATCGCATTGGCCACAAAGAAGGTCATTGTTCGTTAAATAAACGCAAGACTAAACATCGTAGTGAAAATTCGAAACAACGATCAAACAGTCAAATTAAAACCACGTTTGCAACCTTTAAAGTTGGATTTAAAAGTAGGCGGAAATTTGTAAATTTATTAGTAAATGAAAAACTTATACAACTTCAGTTGGACACTGCTTCTGATGTCACGTTGATTTCAAAGAACACATGGCACAAGTTAGGATGCCCACGCATCCGACCGACGGAACATGTCGCCCGAAATGCTTCAGGAGACATAGTGAAGTTGACAGGAGAGGTTCTATGCAATATTCAACTTATGGGAAGTAAATTTACAGATGTTTGTTATCTAACAAATCGACACGATTTAGATCTATTGGGATTAGATTGGATTGCACATGTTGATACTTTGAATAAATTATTAGATGAGGTATGTTCTCAAAATGTTTCCTATGAGTCTATTCAAATCCCTAATAATATTTCTAAATCAAATGCCTCCGACGAATCATCCTCTCTGGATATTAACGAATTAAATGCTTCTGATGAAACATGTTCTTATGATCTTTCTGAATCAAACAATTCAAATGTTATGTGTTCTCATCATGTCAAATCAAATACCGCCGATTTATTGCCTTCTCATAAAATTTCCAAATCGAATACTTCAGACAAAGTATGCGCTAGTGAAACTTCGGAATCTCATGTACTTCGTTCTAATGTTATGTCTACATCAAAGTCTTCTGTTTCCTCTCAATTGTCGTCCGTATCTTACATAAACCATCTTCGACAAAAACATGCATGTGTATTTCAAAACAAACTGGGCTGTTGTAAATTCACCAAAGTATCCTTATCACTAAAGGAAAATGCAAAGCCCATTTTCAGACCGAAACGACCAGTGCCTTATGCTGCTCTGTCAGTCGTTGACCAAGAATTGGACAGGTTAGAAGCACTAGGTGTCATTGAGCCAATAAATTATTCATCGTGGGCTGCTCTCATAGTGGTCGTGAGAAAAGCAAATGGAACTGTTCGCATATGTGCTGACTTTTCCACTGGTCTGAATAATGCTCTAGAAGATCACACGTATCCACTTCCCATACAGGAAGATTTATTCATCAAACTAAATGGAGGAAAGTATTTTGCTAAAATTGACCTGGCTGACGCATATCTCCAGATAGAAGTTGACCCAGCCTCCCAACCATTACTGACGATTAACACCCACAGAGGTCTTTACCAATATAAGCGTTTACCTTTTGGTGTGAAACCAGCACCAGCTATCTTTCAACAAATAATGGACACTATGTTGGCTAATTTGCCAGGAGTCGCTGTCTATTTGGATGATGTAATCGTTACAGGTTCCAGTAAGTCCGAGTTATTCAATCGACTCGATACTGTTTTAACCAAAATATCTGAGTGTGGATTCTATCTGAAAGAAGAGAAGTGTACATTCTTCATGAACTCGGTGAAATATCTTGGTTTTGTTTTCGACAAAAATGGACGACGCCCGGATCCGGAAAATGTACGAGTTATCCAAAATATGCCTCCCCCATCTAATGTAGCAACTCTGCGTTCCTTCCTTGGTCTTATCAGTTATTACAGTAATTTCTTGCCACAATTGCATCGCCTCCGGGCACCCATGAACCAATTATTATCCAGTAATGTAAAATGGAATTGGTCCACCAAGTGTCAAAAATGTTTTGACGAAGTGAAGTCATTATTAACGTCGGATCTACTTCTTACATATTTTGATCCCTCGCTGGAAATCGTTGTTGCTGCAGATGCTTCTGACTATGGTATCGGTGCCGTCATATCCCATAAGTTTCCAGATGGCAAAGAGAAGGCTATCGCACATGCATCCAGAACATTGACTTCAACAGAACGCAAGTACAGCCAAATTGAGAAAGAAGGATTGGCATTAATTTTCGCAGTAAAAAAGTTTCACAAGATGCTGCATGGCAGAAAATTTACCTTAATCACTGATCATAAACCCTTATTATCAATTTTCGGATCTAAGAAAGGTATACCAGTTTATACCGCAAACCGCCTCCAACAATGGGCTACAATGCTATTGGGTTATGATTTCGTTATCAAATACAAATCTACCTCTGATTTTGGCCATGCTGATGCATTATCGCGCTTAATAAGCAATCATAAGCTTGAAAACGAAGATACTGTTATCGCTTCTATATCAGTGGAAGAAGATGTAAGTAGAATGTTGTTTAATTCAACACAAATTCTTCCAGTGACAGCTGCTCGAATCGCTGAACACACTCGCCGCGATCCTATCTTAAGACGATTATCTACATTTATCCAGCGTGGTTGGCCCCCACGTATAACATCTCATGAACTGAAACAGTATTATCAACGACGCCAATCTTTATCCATCGTAAATGACTGTATTATGGTTGCTGATCGCGTAGTGGTTCCGTATAACTTACGCTCACTCGTCCTGAAACAACTGCATACAGCCCATCCAGGTACTGGAAGAATGAAAGCTATTGCTCGGAGTTATGTATATTGGCCTAATATCGATGAACACATCGAAGATTTCGTGCGTGCGTGCAGAAAATGTGCTGAGGTTTCTAAGTGTCCACGAAAAGCTGAACTACATTCCCGGCCATCTCCGGAAGAACCTTGGTCGCGTATACATGTTGATTTTGCTGGCCCATTCCAGGGTACGTACTTCCTCGTTTGTGTTGATGCTTATTCGAAATGGCCGGAGATTTTTCCTATAAATCAAATCACTTCGCAACAGACTATCATGAAGCTACGGCAGTTATTCTCCCGTTTTGGAGTTCCAGATGTTCTCGTGACGGATAACGGCACTCAGTTTATTTCTTCCATCTTCTCAGATTTCTGCAAGAGGTTTGGAGTCAAACATGTCCGTTCACCTCCGTACCATCCACAATCGAATGGTCAGGCCGAAAGGTTTGTAGATACCTTCAAAAGAGCGCTACTGAAGGCGAAAGGGGAGGGAAAGATAGAGGAGATTCTTGATGACTTTCTCTTGGTCTACAGAACAACTCCAAACCCATCAACACCAAATCAAATGTCCCCAGCAGAAATTATGTTTGGTAGAAAAGTAAGAACTGCCCTCGATGCCATGAAACCACAGCAAAATGACATCGGAAAAAGAAACAGAAAGATGGAAAACCAATTTGATCGCCATCAAGGGGCGAAACGCAGAATTTTCCAAAGAAATCAAAAAGTATATGTCCGTGATTTCCGATATTCACCTCCACAATGGACTAGTGGACGCATACTTAAGAGACGAGGGAACGTAATGTATGTGGTGGAAGTTGAAGGACAGAAGTGGACACGCCATGTCAACCACATACTGGAAAATGCTGGCACTTCACAGAAAACCGAGAAATAAGGCTCAATGTGGAGAATCATTCTGGACAGTTTCGACATAAAATGCTCAGCAACTCAGAAGACTGCGCAACATGAACAAGGTCCTATTAGGAAAGCATCACGGAAACGCAGAAGACCAGACGTTCTACAGGTAGACCCAAAGAGGAGAACATACGTTTCCGAAGGAAGATATCAATGATGATATCTCAGCACTTACCTGTATATAGTAACTAACCATTTTTTTTTCTTTTTTTTTTAAAGGGGGAAGGTGTTACGAACGGGGAATTAAGAAGCCCAGACAATTACGAAAGCTATTTTCTTGGGACGTTATTGCATTTCATTCAAAACCTGTAAAACACTTATATTTATTTTTGTCCCTATCTTATTCTACATAACACGAGCTTTCGTTCTATGTATCATTCACTAGCATACCCTTTTTTGTTCCAAAAATATTGTAATTTAAACATTATATTTTGCACTATATTTTCTACTCTAATTCCCTGTTTCGGGCATAACTGTATTTTTCCAAATTATCGTACATCGTGGTCAAGATATTCACTTATTTATTCATGTACATTTTTGTAGTAATCTGAATTCAGAGAATCCAGAGTTTAGTGTTCCAACTGTCTTGTCTTCTTTCACTCGCGTGCTTGCCAACCAATCAGGATTTAGAATAGTTCTCTCTAGCCCCAATCGAACTCACGCGTATTAAACTCAAGGTTAGGCCACTCAGCCTAGTGCGTCAAGGTCAAGTCATAACAAGTATCACGGGGTAAAAGCGATTCGAGGTCATAACAATCCCAAAGTTACCATTCATTATGTTTCTCGGGACCTAACAGTATTTCAGGATGTTGCTTTTCCCCTTGTGTATGTTGAGGGCTGCTGATGCATAAGCTGCTGTTATACTGGCAATTTTCACCTGCAATCTCTGACGTGCATGGGATAGAAGAGGCAGGGCATTTGTAAAGCCCAAACCGTCTAGTTGCATCCAAGCTGTCCATTGTATTCCGTGCTTTCCCTGAGATGTCGAGGTGTTCATAAGAGAAAGGGAGAGTAAACAACCTTGACCGACACCGGTAGTCACTTGGATTACATCTTTGATCTATCCTCCATGCATGACTTTGCAATGTATTCTGTCGTACGAATTCCGTATGATGTTGACAATCGTAGGCGAGCAATGATGTGGAAGAAGTTTCCACAATGTTCTCCTATCCACTATGTCAAATGCTTTCTTATAGCCAAATAAGTTGATGTATAGTGTCGAGTTCCATCCAATTGGTCGTTCAACAATGATCCGTAGTGCCACGATTTGATCTGTGCACGACCGATCCTCACGGAACCCGGTATGTGTATTTCGAAGCTGGACGTCCACTGAATCCTTCATTCTGTTCCGCAACGCTATTGAAGACTTTTCCTGGTGCTGACAGTAGTATGATTCCTCTAGTTCGTACATTTGCTCATGTCTCCTTTCTTCAGTATCTTGATGAGATAACCTCCTTTTCAGTCTGTCGGCACTGGCCCCCCCCCTTCAAAATCTTGAATAGAACGTACAGCATGCTTGCAATTACTTTTATATCTGACTTCAGGGCTTCATCCGAGATTTTATCCTGGATAGTGGAGACAAATTTGTAAATTTATCTTTTTCCATTCTTCTCATCTTTTCTTCTCAAATTAGGTTCGTATATCCATTGAAGAACTTATCAGTAGGCATCAGTTAATACCGGCAAATCTTTTTTGTGCTATTATGCAACGATTCCCTGTATTCGATCGTTGGTTAACAAAATATAAACTTAAACTATTTTATCATTATCATCAGCATCAAAGACAAACATGAATATCAGTTCAAAACTTTGTCCGACAAATTTCTTTTTGTTCTACCTTTGATTTCAAACAAAATTGATTCAATGTACAAATAAAATTTTGGTATTCAGGTAAATTTATTTTTTGTATTTTCATGAATAGAGTTCAACCAATTTTGTTAATATGCAAAGATGGATAGTGGCTAGCAGTGGAATCCAGGACGTGTGTTTTCGTCATATCTAGAACTTGTCAGCTGGATGTACCTGCATCTTAGAGTTGACGTGTACTTTGGAACTCGAACCCATTACCGTTCGTTTTAAATGCCATCGCGTTATACACTTAGGTATTGTGTCATGATAATTATTAATGATCGATTTCCGGAATATGTTGAATCACATTCGCGGAGATGAAGTTACTTGTTATTTTCTTCTTAAAACTAGAACCCCAGCACGACTTGGTTTGTTTTTTTAAATCCCATTTAAGTCTATACGATATATTAGCCATCGGAATAGGATGGATGAAGATTAGGGACGTCACGATATCAGAATGGGCTGGAACACCAGATTTCGAACCAAAAATTGTGAGAAGAGGCTTGTGAACGGCGAGAAAAGTGAATCTTCGACCACACAAGAATTTGTGGAAACGGCGTACTGCAAACACAAGGGCGAAAGCCTCTTTATCTGTTCGGCTTTACTTTCTTTCCGCTGGAGTTAATGTGAGAGATGGATGCATAATAGCTTTCTCTGTTGCGTCCGGAAACTGGTGTGAGATGACAGCACCGGGTCCAAAAGCTGAAGCATCTGCAGCCACAATGACTGGCATGGATGGGTCGTAGTGCGTCAATAATAGTTCAAAGCTAATGATAGTTTTCAGCTTGCAAAATACAGCTTCATACTCTTTTGTCCAGTTCCAAATAGTATTCTTATTCAGAAGATAATTTAGTGGGGCGCGTATGTGATTCATCAACGGAACAAAAGCTGAGTAGTAGCTAATTAGTCCCAAGAATGATCGTAGCTCAGAGATATTAGTGGGAGTCGGCATCAGTTTTATAGCTCGGATGTTTTGAGGATCTGGTCTGCAACCTTCGGCATCAAAGGTGAATCCCAAGTATTTTACTGACTTCAGGAAAAGCTGGCATTTTTCTGGGCGCAATCGGAATCCGTTATCGCTAACGCGTTGTAGTACAGTTGTGGTGCGTTCTCGAAGCTGTTCTAACGATATGGCAACAATTAAGATGTCATCGAGATAAGTTGCGACCCCTGGGATACCTGATAGAATGGTATCCATTAGTTGCTGAAAAATAGATGGAGCTGTTTTAACACCAAATGCTAGGCGATTGTACTGAAACAAGCCCTGATGAGTATCTATGGTAAGTAACTCTCTCGAATCTTCAGGCACTTCCACTTGTAGATAGGCATCATCGAGATCCAGCTTTGCAAAACATTTTCCGCCATTTAGCATAGTGAACAGATCTGCAGGAGATGGCAACGGGTAATGATTTTGTTGCAGAGCTGCATCAAGATCTGTTGAGAAATCAACGCATATTCGTACTGTGTCATTTGCTTTCTTAATAACCACAATGGGTGCTGCCCAGGTAGAATAAGAAACAGGTGTAATAACTCCCTGTAGTTCAAGGCGATTGAGTTCTTCATCAACTTTCGATAATGCTGCATACGGCACATGTCTCTTTGGACGGAAAACAGGTTTAGCTCCAGGTTTCAACCGAAGTGTTGCTTTCATAGAAGTGCACTGAGCCACTACAGGCTGGAAAATGGTTGAAAACTCCGTCATTAGCTTCTCCGTATATACTACAGGTTCATGGGGTTCCACCAGATGGCATACGGTGCTTAACAAGACATCAGCTAAATGCAGCTGGTAGAACCGATCTAAATCATGTAAATTTAAATCAGCTGGCGTTATGTAACATACCCCAGTGAACGTCGAATCATGAAAAGACAATTTACAATCTAGTTGTCCCAACAAACATAGGTGATTACCGCATGCAGTACGAGGTTTTTGTGTTGTCGGTACAGTACGTGGTCTGCCCAATCTTCAAAGCATCATCTTGATTAGCAAAATCAAATTTAAATAGGTCTTCATAACGCCGGAACCAGATGTCAAAAGTAAGTACAAACATGTATAAAGTCAATAAAATCTCTCTTAAAAAAAAAATTGTAAAAATCAAAATATTAACAACTTTTCAACATTAGTTATAAGTTCTTAAAGGTTTATAGATCCATCTTTGAATAAGTTCAGGGTTAAAATGACTCTAATATGCCTAATCAGTGATTTGAATGTATACTAGCACTTCGTTGAATGATAAATTACTTTTTATATTAGTTGAACCCCTTTGATAAATTAGACCAACGAAATGTGTGCTATAAAATGAATTCATTTTATCTCTAAATTGTGTATCAGTTAAAAATGGCACAAAATCACTTAAATTTTTGTATCTTTCTGTTAGGGATGCTGAGGAATATACCAATCATTATCATATTAAGTCTAATGATGTCCTTGGACTCTAAATCAGATTCAGATTTGTGTAGTAAGGACAGAAGGCATACGGCCTATGTTATTCCTTTTCTAGTATGCTTCTGTGAGTGTCCAGTCTTCTCTTGAAAGAGTCAATTGAAGGTGCGGACACCACTGCTTCAGGCAGCAGGTTCCAAGTATTGATGACTCGGTGTGAAAACCTGTATGCCACGGGTATTTTGTTCGTTCTTGGCTTTTCTACTCGCCTGCTATGTCCTCTGAGGTGTCCCGATCTAGTGGGAAGAAAGAGAGAGAATAAGTTAGGTCCGAAATCATTTCTCAGTATTCTGTACATCAAGATTAGATCTCCCCTTAGTCTGCGATAGGACAGAGTAAAGAGGTTCAGATTTTCAAGCCGCTCTTTATATGATAAACCCCTGAGTTCCGGAATTGCACGTGTAGCTGCCCTCTGTACTTTTTCTAGTATGTCTGAGTCACCTTTTAAACAGGGGCTTGCAGCCTGAACACAGTTCTCTAATTTAGTTCTCACTAAGGATGTGTATAATGTGGTGAACATGGTAGTATCAAGCTTAGTGAATGTCCTTTTTAAAGCCCAGAGGGTTCGGAACCCCTTAACTGCGACCTCCGGGCAATGGGCCGTCGTCTTAAGATCATTGCTCACTGTCACCCCTAGGTCCTTATGAGACCGGACTACGGGTAATGACACATCCCCTATATTGTACGTATTAACCTTTGAATCCCCCAAGTGCATGTAGACACACTTTTCCGAGTTGATAGGCATCAGCCACTCTTTAGACCAGTTTATCATATTATTTAAGTCCGCCTGAAGAGTAAATGCGTCTTTGTCTCCAGTTATTACTCGCCAAATTTTTACATCGTCAGCGTATAATAACATTGGAGACTGTACTATACTTGTAAGATCATTAACGTACATTATAAAAAAGGACCTAGGACGGAACCTTGGGGTATTCTACTAAGTACTGGTCTCCAGATGGAGCACTTGGAATTTATTCTTACTTTTTGCCTACGACCTACTAGGAAATCCTTAATCCATTTTAAAAGAGGTCCGGCAATACCAAGGTTTGCCAACTTCAATAGCAGTCTATTAGTTGGGCATTCCCTATTGGCCATTATTTATTTCACATGTTAAATATTGTACAGATGTTGTTTTCTATTTTTATGGTACGATGTGGTCTGTTTGGTTGGTATATAAACAAAGTATGTTTGAAATATAACGATTCATAACTCAGAGGCTGTGACTTGCGTTCTGGACTCAATTGGCTGGGCTAGACAGGGAAGCAGAACTAATCAGGACTCTAGGTCGTCCTTACGTGTTTTACGTGTCACTGTAATCGATCGATAAATACGCTGCTATCTTAACCTGAAGTCACCCGTTACAACACTTTCGTAAACTTAGTTCAATTTAAAATGGTAATAGTAAGAAGATAGAATGCTTCGTCAGTCAGTCAGTCAGTAACAAAGATAGAATGCTTAGCAGATGAATTAAGATTACTGATCTGTTATTTCAAGAGGGAAAGTGATGACATGCAAAGTAATTAGAAGGAAAAGAAATATAATAGTACTACTGTTTTATTTTACTTAAACACATGAGCATTAGTACAAGGGGGCACCATATAAATTATTCGATTTTTGTGAGGGTTGGGATACTGTCCGAGTGCCTAAACCGAAGCAGGTGGTTTTCTTAGGATGTCATACCTGGAGCCTTCAACCTAACGGTTGAATTCACAAGGCAGTGGAGCAACGTTAAGAAGCGCAGTCCCATGGCAACACGTGACCGATAATTGGTTCATACGTCATTTGTTCACTCAGGATCCTGTAGTCCATATGCACTATTGGTTTGGAATGAAGGTTTCCCAACTTCCCTAAGTGGACTCTCCGTGTCCACCAACCTTGATAACGTGTTGGATGTTCACATTTTGCCCTCTCAATTTCATAAACAACACCCGTGATGCAACAAGGTAGTGAATAAGACTTCCCTAGCAGTTACTGTATGCACATAGCCATATAATAGCATTTCAAATGGCAGATCTAACTCTCTCCACTCTCGATCATACTAAGACATTTAGGATGCAAAAATTACACATTACGTTAGGAGATGCAGTCCCATGGCAACACGTGACCGATAATTGGTTCATACGTCATTTGTTCATTCAGGATCCTGTAGCCCATATGCACTATTGGTTTGGAATGAAGATTTTCCAACTCGTTCTAGGTAAACTCTTCGTGTCCACTAACCTGGATAACATGTCGGATGTTCTCTTTTCGTCCTCTCAATTTCATAAACAACACCCGTGATGCAACAAGGCAGTGAATAGAACTTCCTTAGCCAGAAACCTGGAGAACTACGAAAGCCATCATCCAGAAAATACAGGTGTTTATTAACAATTGTCTACACAAAATACTTCAGATCCATTGGCCGGACACTATTAGCAACAACGTACTGTGGGAGAGAACAAACCAGATCCCAGCGGAGGAAGAAATCAGGAAGAAGCGCTGGAAGTGGATAGGACACACATTGAGGAAAGCACCAAACTGCGTCACAAGACAAGCTCTCACATGGAATCCTCAAGGCCAAAGGAAAAGAGGAAGACCAAAGAATACATTACGCCGAGAAATGGAGATAGACATGAGAAAAATGAACAAGAATTGGATGGAATTAGAAAAGAAGGCCCAGGACAGAGTGGGTTGGAGAATGCTGGTCAGCGGCCTACGCTCCATTGGGAGTAACAGGCGTAAGTAAGTAAGTAGCCATGTAATAGCATTTCAATAAGTAAATCTGACACTCTCTCCACTTTCTCCACTAAGATATTTAAAATGCAAAAATTACACAATACTTTTTCTTTAAAAAGATCTCTAACAATCATATGAAATACAATATGCTTTACATATAGATACATATTCAGAAGAAATTTCAAAAGGTTGACTATGATAACAACAACAACAATGAAGATGATGACCAATTTTTTTTCAAATTATTTTCTTAATTTCCGTTGTTGTTTTTCTAATTTTTGTAATTTCATCATTAAATATTGTTCACGTTGTTTAGCTTCTTTAAGATACCATAAAAATTGATCTTCAATTGGTTTATGTAAAGTAGCCAATTGACGTTCTTCAATCACTTCATAAAATAATTGTTTCATTAAATTTTGAGCTTCTTTCTTTTTCATTTCTGAATGATTAGAATCAACTAGTGAAGTTAAATCATCTAATAGATTTGTTAGTGTTTCATTTTTTTCAGTATAAAATTCTTGTTGAGATGATATAAGATTTGCTTTTAATACAGTCATTCTACGAATACGTTCCTAATATTAAAAAAAAAACAAGAAGGATCAAAAGAGAAACAATCTCAAATGTTAGTTACTAGACTATTCATTAAATATAAAGCTATAGTAATATACTACTGATGGTTGTTATATCCTAGTGAAGATTACATTACGAATAACCTCTGAGACCTATTAATGGACTAATATTATCTATCAGTCAGTCAGTCAGTCAGCTACAACGTAGGACCAGGCACATATGTGCATCGGTTCAGGTTGTCATACCGCATCAGCACAACAAGATGAACACTGGATTAATAGCAGTGGTTAGGTCAAAGGTAGTAATATATAAAAGAAAGATTGCATATAGAGATATAATACAAGAAGAAAGAATTGGTTCGTAGAAAGAAAGATATGAAGTGATTTTAATCTCTTAGTTTGAGGGAAAACAGGGAGTGTATACACCGACGCCATTGTGAACGATTCTGAGCCATGTCACCAAGAGTCTCCAACCATTGGTTACGATAGTCACGCGGACCCCAACCAAGTAGTCTGCATCTACCAACATGGCTCAGACTAGAAGTTAGTGACTTCATGCACTGATGCCACGTTTTGGTTTGGCCGCCCCTAACTTTCTTCCAACCATCTCCAATACCGGATAGCATTGCACGTCGTGGTAATCGGTGTTCAGGCATACGTAACACGTGGCCCAACCATCTCAGTCGATGAAGATTCATAACCTCATCAACTGATTTACCATCATTTCCTAATACCCTGCGTCTAACCTCACTATTACTTACCCGGTGATCCCGAATATTATCTATACATTCTTATGGTATAACTATTCAATAATTAGATTAAGCATATTTATATTCCCCTTGTTATAAGCTTTATTTTGACCTATAGGTTATTATTGTACGATTTATGGTTCTTAAGTTATGTTCAGTTTATTGACTACTGTCTCCCACATTCACGGCCACTTTTTGGGCTTCATTGTGTACAAATATTATTTCCTATTTTATGGTGCGTTGCTGTCTTGTTGTTTGATATATACACACAGTATGTCTGAAATAAATGATTCGGTTTATATTGCAGAAGCTGGTATCGGTGTTCTGGACTCAAGTGGACGAGCTAAGCAGACATAGGACCAATAAGGACGCTAGGCTGCTCGTTCCGGTCGAACGTCATTGGTTTGACATAGTGTTAAGATTGTATAAGTCGTATTTTGATTGGTGGATAAATCACGGGATAAAAAGCCGGACATAAAATCATAACAATGGTATAATTAAAAACTAAGATGAGAATAAAAGATGTTTCATATAATAAAACCTTTGTGTTATCCGATGTAATTGATAGTTAATATATGTGAACACAATGAATCGATCCCTGTACATATATAAATCTATTTATTTATTTGAGCACATAAATATTGGTGCAAGGAGGGTGGCACTAGATACATATGCGCCACACAATGACAACGAGAATGTGAAGAGATAGAAAATGTAAAGTGATTATAAGAAAAAAGGGAACAATAACGCACAGAAATTAGTATATGATAATGAAAGGTAAAACCAGAAATAATTCTTCTAGTTAAAGAAGTTATGTCCATTTTTTATGAAGAAAGTTACAGGAGGATCGCCATTGATATCTATTCTGAGCCATATGTGATAACGTCTCTGCCCACTGTGTTACACCATCTCTAGGACCCTAACCAGGGAGTTTTGAAGGATCAACAGAAGCCAGTCCCGTATAACTTTCTTTTATACCACGACAATATGTCATACACTGACCACATCTCCGCTTTTTCCAACCACTCCCAGAGTCGAGAAATAATACACGACGTGGAATTCTTTGAAACGACATTTGTAGAATATGTACAAGCCACTGAAGTCGAGTGGATGAAACAATTTAGAGAGATGGTTGTATGCCTTCAGTTTATCTGGGTGTTTGTATATAGGGCCTTTAAAATGTTAATAAACTTCTCAGGCACACCCTTCTTCAATAGACATCTGGGCCCGGTGTTTTGTAGCGCTTCAAGAGTTGTAGTTTCTTCCGAACTTTCTCCTCATTTGGCGGATCAGTCGTCACAGGCTGTGAAGAGGAGGACTGTCTAGTCGATGTTGCTGGAGCAGCAGACCAGTCGAACTGCCCATCGTCCAAGACGTCGATAGATGTTAGTGATTAGTATCCCGTCATCTTCACAGATTGTTTAGCTCACACCATAGTTATTGCTGCCAGTGGCTCGGATGAGTTGAAAGAGCTTCCGGCAGTTAACAGATGCAGCTGCTGCTTCTAACTCATTAGCAAGCTCCGACCACCAAGTTTCTCGGTCTTTACGCAAGCTTTGCTCAATTTTATTACGGAGCAGTCGTCAACTGTGGTCAAGATATAAATGGACTGAACCTATGAATCCAGATACAATGGTCTTTCACTAGACCTTAGTTTTTACAGAATTTTAGAGTGTCTTCTAGTGATATGGCCAAAAAACGTCGATCTTAATGTCTGAATGCAAACTTGTTATATTGATTTAGTAGTACATATTTATGAGTAGTAATTTTTGATTATTCCATATAACGCCGGTGAGGATGAGATTTTTGAAACAACAATTTAACGGTTTAAACAATGATGTGAAACCGAAAAGCCATAGTCAAAACACAAGTACACTGAGAACCACACGTCAAACACATGTGTCTATATTCATGGGAAGGAATTCAAATTTGCTAAATTACTATTTACCATAGAATTATATTCGATGTGAAATGACATTTTGAAATAGATATTTAAGTTAGTTATGTAAAATCAAAACACTGCCTGAAGTTTCTCTGGGGCTACTGCTGGTCCCAAGCCCAGATAAAGGAGGAGGTTTGGGGATGGAAGTTAGCGACCTCATCCCGTAAAAAACTAGCTCACTAAAAATACGTTAGCCAGAAATATAAAATCAAACTGACAATTTAATAAATATCTAATTCATCTGAATATCTTACCTGATAACATTCATTTCGAAAAGAATTTTTACGTTGAACCATTGGATCATCAGTATATAATCGATAAGGATCCACATGTTCATAATGAACAATTTTTAAAGCAGATGTAATTCTATGAAATTCAGATAAATTTGTAGCACGTAGCAATCTTAAAGTACGTTGTCGAGCATTCATAAGACATTTAGTTGCAAGTTTCAATGTGATACACTATAAATATAAAGTAAATACAATCAATATAAAAGAAAAAAAATCGTCATCATCATTAGAATCTTACACGTGGATGTTCTTTTAAACGCCATTTTTTATAACGTAATTCTAATGTCATTCGAACAACTAAAGTTGAATAGAGAACGATATTCATGAATTTCTTAATTACTTTTTGCAGCTAATGAATCATCTGTAGGTTCAAAACCTAATTCTTTTAATATTTCATTAAGATTTTCTTGAAATTCTTGTCTCTATGAAGAGATATTAATATGAAATTAGTTGAATAAAGAAAATATACAATTTACTTTATAAACAAAACTATAGGTAAACATGTTTTTACAGCGTTCATCTAGACTTTAATCAGAATACATTGATAAAGAAAAGTGTTAAATAGAAAGAGAACCTTTGAAAATCTTTTAAAGATTTGACAGGTAGAAGATATTCATTTTTAGCTTTCGGTTTGTATGGTTCATTTTCCCCTTTATTATTTTTTTAAAATAACAAAGTAATAAGAATTAAGAAAAAAAGATGACTTACAATCTCTATCATAAACAAATGGATTTTTAGGTGGTTTAAGAACACGAGTTCCTCGTAAATAACTTAAGTACCATCGATTCAAAGATGAGGAACTACCTAAACAGAAAGATTCTATATAAGAAAAACTAAACAAGAAGACTCACATATATCTTTTGTACATTCCGAAGAATTGAGTAAACTTTGAATAGTTGGAAATCTCAACAGAAAATTGGTTGACTTGAACATGATGATATATTTCTTTTTAACACATTCGAATAGATCAAATTCTGAAAATGAATCAACCGTTTTATAATGAACAGTTTTTTATATAAGTGGAAATAATTCCTAATTTACGAAAATCAGGTATTTTGGTTTCATACATTTAAGACAAGATTATACTATATAAGATACAAGTTTAGTAGACACTAAACAACGAATTCGGTCTCACCGTAATCTTATTCAGATTACATTATGCAACAATCTCTTAAGATTTTCGTTTTTATTAGTTAGCATAGGGATGTGTAAACTGTAAATGAATGAAGATCATTTTAAATAGTTCAAATAATTTCGAATAATAAGACTCAGGAGAGGAGCCCTACAATCAGTCAGCTATAACATAGGACCAGGCACATATATGCATCGGTCCAACTTGCCAAACCTCATTAGCACAACAAGATGAACACCAGATTCATAGAAGAAGTTAATTTAATGGTGGTAATATATAAAAGATAGATTGCATATAAGGAAGAATATAGTACAGGAAGAAAGAATTAGTTCGTAGGAAGAAAGTCCCACAATAGGACGAAACGGCCGTTCAGTGCTTCCAGGTTTTCTATAGTGGTCTAGCTTCAAAAGACTCATGATCTCAACTACTAAAATTACTATGATATCCACAAAACCCCTTCTGATACTAGTAAGACAATTATTTCAGGAAAAAATCTTTAATTTCATAAAGTATTTGCAAATAATTTAGATACTTAAATACGTTTATGGTGTGATGATGAATAGGCTTCCAATGATCGTGCAATTTCCTTTTTATTTTTCAATCCAAGTAATCCCACATAAGCTTTAAAAACTTATAAAAGTGACTTAGATACTAAAAAAGACTGAACCAAATTTCCTGAAATCTAGTTTTGTGAATTTCATTGAAAATTCAAAAAACCATGACTAGATAAACATAATTCGGGAGATCATCTGTGTGAAAAGCAACTCGTGTCTCTTGGAATGTGTTCATAGAATCGGTAGTTGTGCAATTTTTGAGATATTTAACTTAACTAACACTGAACAGTTTCGAAAGTTGTCTTGAAGCATTATTCCAGCATCGACTAAAGGATGACTTAATTATGATGGGTGGAATACCAGGAGACAATTTTTAGCCTACTCTGTTATATTTTCATCTTAAGGTAAGTCAACCCATAAAACCACAGCTATAATGTAAAAGTTCCAATGTACATACCCCGAGTTCAAGTCTGAGTATAATGAATATTTTATCGACTTTTGCTGTCTCTTGATTAACTTGACAGATTAAAATATCAATGTCGTTCGAAGGTAAAAACTCAGTTCTGTACATTATGGGATTTTTAGTGTACCAATGCAAATTACCTAGATACGATCTTGTTCATTTAGCAGAACTCCATAGCATTGTGCGCATATAAAGCACTCTTTCAAACGTGACAATATTTAACAAAAATGAAGGTTAATTGGCGAGACTAACATTTGTGGACAAACCAATCAAATTTACGACAACAGGTCTTGGATTTCGAAGCGAAATTCTTTATCCATTTGCCTAATTAGCGTCTTGGTATTTTAGATGATGTTGGTTCGCGATGAAAAACATAAATCTTATCCCTATCCCTTACCATTAACTGTAAATAGCAACTCGTATCCTTCACATAGGTTTAAAACCCTCATTTAGCCCTAATCAGTAGGTGGATATTCTCGAGACCACTTTAGCGTCGCACAAAGGTCGTCCATAACTTATAGTCTCACTGGTTATTTGGACATGATTCTGCTAAGCTACTACGGACATGCCTTCCCACTACCACGTTGAGACGAATTAAGTGCATGAAATGGGAACATATCTGAGTTCATATGCGCTCAACAATTAGGACACATTATTAGTGAATAACCCACTACCTATAAATTTCTTTGCAAATCATCATCAACGCAAAAGAAATACACTTCCAACGAAGATGAATGACAAGAATATATTTGATTTTAAACTCCTTGTAAACTCTGATGTTAATTCCGGTCAAAACGATGTGTTGTTTTTATCCTAGTCGATTGTGTCTAGACGCTTGTTTTGTGATAGGTATGAAGTCAAACATAGAAGGAATTTAAGGCCAAATGAGTAGAACTGTACGTGAAGCCTATGCAAACAGATGAAAAAAGTAGAAAATTAGACGTGTATTTAGACAAAAAGTAGACCGTTCAGCGACATTTCAAACGCAAAATGATACAAGGTAGAACTTCGCACTATTTTCTTCCTGGAGGTGAGACGGGAGTTTTTGGCTCTATTTCTTTAAATTTACCTCTTATTTTCTTACAGAATGTCTTTTTTTAACTTCTTAGTTTCCTCTAATTTTGCCTTCTTCGGTTGGTTGAGCCGTAACAAAAAAATAACCACAGACAGGAAGTATCTTTTTCCAAGAGATGTACGAGAATATTTATGATTGAGGGTTGGAAAGTTATGCTCAATAAAAAGATAGTGAGTACAAGCTAGTAATTTTCAAGACATACAACACTAATGTGATGTAACAACACAAGGCATAAATGCCGCCTTCGTAATTACTCTTCAATAAACTATATTCCATATATTCATCTTAAGTTTGTGTAAATCGATTGGTTTATTTGCACTCGCTCATCGTTATAACAATACGTCTCCAGGTTTTTGGTGATGCCTAAGATGTGCTAGTATAGGGACTCAAATGGTTCAAATGGTTGTGGACGGAATAGAAGAAGCTTTCACTTAACAGGTTTCCGTGTCTAGTAGCAGGGGATCACCAAATCCTCCAGGCAGGAACCTAGATATGTTAACAATAAAAGAGGAAAAGAAATTGATAAACCATAGTGCGATACTATCCTTAGTCCTTAAGAATAGGTCAAGTTGCCTGTTGAAGGACTCCTGAGAAGTCGCTTGGACTAGCTCGGCCGGCAGCGAATTTCAGCATTTGACAACCCAACTGCACATTTTAATAGTCATTTGTGCAATTGCATATTTTATATTCACATATCTGGACAGCATCATCGATGAACAAAAATAATCTGATGTAGGTGTAAAGGCAAATGAAGAACATGTAGAACTCAAAACATTTATCAACAAATATCAAAATGAGGTATCTTCAATACGAACGTCAAGTCAGTTCTACTGTAAGGAGCTGAAACTTGGAGAACTATAACAATCGTCATCAAGAAAGTTCAGGGAGTTCTGAAAAAATTTCACGCAAGATAATGAATATCTGTCGGTCGGATACCATCAGCAAAAGCTTACTCTAGGAGAGAACAAACATTATTCTATCTCTGGCTAAAATGTGTTATTCCTAGGTACTATACATCCTATTGCTCACTGTGATAGTACGACGAGCAAGCTTAAACAACGATGTGACCTACACGTAAGATTTTATAGATCAGGCATTTACGCCATTACAAATCGAAAACTTCGAGTATGAGTCTTTTATTAGAGTAGTACTAATGCCGAATGAGACCATAATTTTACAGACGTAATATATCTATACTTTATAAGAATTGAATGTCTTTTTCAAATCTTGCACTTTATATTTTACTACAAAGGTTTGAAGGTTCTGCATCAGTTCCAATTGAGATATTTTATCAGATGATTCGCTGAAATTGATGAATGTCACACTGACCTGCATGTGATCAAACAGTTAGCTCTTCAGTCACCATTAATTGACCGGTTAAAGTCTTAGTTGTTGAATCGGTTATCAGAGCAAATAATTTGTTCTTTGAAGATTAATGCCGTCTCTTTAAAGTCCTTCAGGATTGACCTTTTAAATTTTGACACCGACCTTTTTCAAAGATTATGATAAGCTTCAGTGAGACTTTCGAAAAAAACAGGATAGGTGAACACTTCAGGACATATCTGACCTAACAGCTGGTTAAAAATCACAGTATCCAGTATGAATCATGAAAAAATGGGAAGTAAAATTTTTTCGTTATCATGCAAACGGCAAGCACAAGATTACTTACTCATCATCGATCATACTATTGATTCTTTGTTTCATAGCTGTGCTGACAATAACAACCAGTTGAGGGTCGTCAAATGAAAAGCTGATTCAAGACAACCCTAAAGAGATCTAGCAAAGCTGAAAAAATGAATTTGCTTGAACTGTTCATTATTTAGTTTCTGAACACGTCAACTAACAGTGTTGTGAACTACAGTGGAGACTCGGGTCGGATAATTTCTCTGTAGTCATCGCTCCTACAGGAACTTGTAACAGCATAGGTGGAACACAGTTTAGGACTTTTGCGAACAGTAGCCTAGATACTAATAGTAAACATCAGGGGGATGCAATAAAAGCAAATGCTACTTCCGCTTTCTCCGCATTTAGCTTCCAGAGGTAAGCTATTTGGAGTCAACAAGTAACCTGCCGTCAAGCTGAAAATAATATGGCAATTCTTTATACGTATGACAATTTCGACTTTCTCCTTTTGAACTATTGAATGTCTGCTTTTGAGTGTAGTAAAGGAAAATATCAAACTCCGAAAGCCTTTCTTGCTAATAATTACTTTTTATTCTCGGCTCTGAAAAAATCCAGACTGGTAATTTTAGCAAGTTTCTATCCAGATCGTAAAACACAACATTTGGAGAGTGAGATTATCATTCGAAACACACAAAAACCCCAACATTCAACATAGGATAGTAGGATATATAATGCTTGCACCAAATAAGGACGTAAACGGATACTTGAGCTGCAATGTTTTGACATTGCCAAGATGTTTTCGATCAACTCTTGGTCTCCCAAATCAGGTTGTTACAACCCTTTTACAACATAGGTAACATAGAATTCGTCGTCTTTCTTCCTGTCTGCTTGTTATAAATGTTCATTTTCGAAAACTCCACATCTTGTGTCTCTAATATCTTGAACTCTTTTTTCAATTCGAGCCAATTTTCTAGTTGTTTCTTCTTGAGTAATGCCTTACCTAAACTGAACCTGGCAGAACTAATACTGGCAAAACCCATGCTCTGGTCACTAGTGTAATGAGTTTACCCCCACTCAAATCAAACGGTTTGCGACTAGCTTCGGGAAGCTCACCTTACAATGCTGTATTCTCTTTTGATCCTCGTTTTTATCAGCTTTGTCCCAAAAAGACAGTTCTTTCATACAAACGTGAAAGAAATTCCGAAGAACTCAACAGGTATAACCAAAAAGGTTGTTCATAAATGAACTTTCAAAGTCCGTGATTCAGAAAATTCAGAAAACAAAGTTAAGGAACGTTTGTGCTATTGCTCTAGTCTGTCAAGGAATCGTGATCAGTCGGCACGTTCGTAATTTGCGACCAAAATATCGAGAGAACATTATTCCAGGCTAGATAACATGATTTATTTGTAAATTACATTAACCCACAAAAATTTCTGTTATAATTATTATAACAGTGATACGATAAATCTTCGATTTTTAGATTGTCGGAGCACAATTTCCTAAATACTAAACCCAAGACAGTCTGAAACCGAAAATGTCACCAAACGTCAGATTTAACACAGAAAAAGGTCACTAATAATAAGCACATTTTTTCATCTGTAGAAGTGGACGCCGTTGTAACTATTAAATCCCGGCATTTAGAATCCGATCTCTGTGCCCCAGAGTTAGAGTTTGCTCTGTTGAAGCACAATTTCACCAGACCCAACGTAGAATCAGAGGGGACCTGATACCGCGAACCATGCTCTATCATCCCTCCATAATCGACTTAGGATTCTGAGCCCTTGTGTCACATTCGTACTCAATATCCTGTCAAACACTTTCCAAGGGTTGACACAGGGCGTTAGGTTACTACTTCGGCGCTCGCGTCACCTCTATTCATGGTCGTTGACAATATTATGGGCTAAGTTGTCCTAAAATCAGGGTGGTTCTAGGCTATACTGGATTACATCTAAGCATTCGTCTGACGAATCTCCGACTTTTAGCTACATGAATCTCTTAAAACACGAACATAATCGTCCTATTCAGAAGTTACTGGATTGAGGGACAAACTGTACGAAGACCGCCTTAGCCGCCTATGATCGTTGTTGTCAAATCACAGGAGAATACGAGACAATTCGTTGATTGGATACAATACAACAAACATTCGTGGTCACCCAACCGAAACCAAGCTTCCTGAACCTCAAAGGTCCACTCCACTAAGTAAACCACAACGAATGGGGCATTCCGGAGCTAATGTCCAGGTAATGTCATGCTTTTTCTTATCACTCGTGTGTTTCACCTGAACTACTACATTGACGACAAGAGTGTGTCCCTCTAAGTGAACAGTATTACAGATCAGACACGAAAAATAAGCACTCATCCGTGTCTTGAGTTCCTAACTTTTCACCAGCCTTACCTGATGCATATATATTTCATATCGTTACTATCACTATTATTCCTATGATTATCAATACTATGAATAAAATTACTTCAACCCACTTGTGTTCGCTACTACTCGTTATCCTTGTCCACCTCTTATTCTTGGGATTTAGCCTGTTAATGTTGGTTGCGCGAACTGCTGATTTGCTCAATGTGACCGTTTTATAATAGCCTCAACAATTTATTCACAGATTTTGTACATTTAGACAGAACAATGTGATGTTTGGTAGTGCGCTGGCAGCTTGTTTCATTAATTTCGATGCTCAGGCACAAGTGCATTCGTCAATGCTAAAAAATATCGAATCTCACTTAATAATCAATTCAGGTAGTATCGAAGAACCTTAGTTTCCTGGCCACACTGGACCTGGAGTCATAGCATAGGGTTAATGTTCAGGATAACACAGGTATTCAGTGTTTGACAACGCTTTTAACAGCAACACTTTCTAATATAATTTGTACACACCGAGAGAAATCAAAAGACAGAGTCGAGGAGATCGGAAGAGTGTATTTGGCGATAACCAATATATCGGAATTCTCTGATTTAATTTGGCTAGCGATTGCGGTAGATGTTGAGCACAGCGTTACCACACGTGATCTGGTGAGGATGCATGGCCGAGCGCCTTCAGCTAGATGAGTCCACTAAAACATATGGTCAGCATCCAATGTCGAAAGCTTACAGAGCTATTTATTTTGGGGATTTATTTACCACTACAATGTGAAATCGTAAACAAAAAATTTCTTTGTGTCAGCTCATTGAAGAGATATTGGTTATCATTGACTTATGTTTTTGTTTTCTTCAGGACATCTATGCATTGTACAAGACTATATTCTAAGGTGAAAATGCGTTTCTAGGCAAACAGGAGACGGTAACCATGGGATTCGCTGCTGACCAGAGTAAAACAACAGACAAAACTTTGTGGCGCCTCCACAGATAAGCAAAATAGTCTCTTAGTGGTTTCAAGTTCCGATTTTACAAGTAATGAGTGGAACACAAGCACCACACTCCTTTGTATACAAGAGACTCACTCATGTATAACCAACCTGTTTGTCGTGGTGTTCAGCCAGATGACCATCCTTGATCGCAAGGGGAAGGTTGAGCTCATATTCCATGACTTCTAAAAAGCTTTTGATACGGTCAGTCTTATGTGTCTTGCCAATAAGCTCAACCGATTAAGTATCAGATCACCTTTATTTGATCAGCTTACTTCATATCTAAATAATCGACATTTTAGAGTCGGAGTAAACTTCACTTTTTCCTAGTTTACGGGATACCTTAGTTGGATTCCTCAGGGTTCAGTACTATGACATTTTCTTTTTTAAATTTATATTAACAATCTTACACAGCAGGTATCGTTAGATTTATTACTTTTTGTTTATGATGTGAAACTCTGTGGGGAAGTTTGCAGTTAGGAGGATGAATTGGCACTTCAGGAGGATAAGACACGACTTCACAGTCGGGAAAACAACAACAGACTTACTTTTAACAAGTAAGTAATCCATTTACGACATTTTGCAAACTACGAATACATCTGAGTTTAACCCCTCGACGGATACCCCAAGTTGAAAAGGTCTAGGTATATTGGTACCTCACTGTCTGAAGTCTTACGCTGGTTTTTTCCTCTTTTATCGTTAAACTTACGTAGGTTCTTACATGAAGGTATCGATGATCCACTGATACTAGATACGGATGTTCGTTAAGTGAAAGGTTCTTCTATTACGTTTAGAAACATTTGAAGCATTGGGAATTGAATCCAAGTTCCTGGCACTTTTAAGGTATTCGTTACGTCATGCTGTAAGATTTATGGGAAAGAAAAACAAAAATAGGAGAGAACTATACCAGACGTTGGATAATTCTGGTAATTCTTAAACATTAAGCATTATTGGCTCAGGAGACAAGGTGAACTTTCGTAACGATGTGAAAGAAACTGTACCAGTTAAAGTAACACTTCTTTGGAAATAATTTTTAGGGTCTTCATAATTTAGGCAACACATGTTATCTTAATGCTGCTCTTCAATGTCTTGCAAGGAGTCCATGGCTTTTAAATCTATTGGTTGTCGATGAACCAAGAGAATCTACTCTGACTAAGCCTAATGGGGTAAACTTTAAAATCCTGCTTTATTGTTTAGGATTCAATATCTACGTTATGTGTTTCTCTACCACTAATGAAGTGCCCACTGACAAGTCAATTTAAGGAACTTATTTCTGTTTTAAAGCCTGGTGAACTTTCAAATTCCAAGATGAGCTCTTCTAACACAATTAGTCCTGGGGTTTGTTCTAGCAACTAGTTCTAGAATTTTCATTTAAGATGTTTCGAAATGTGTTTGTTGAACGTTGTCCTCGATTCAGTGGATTTGGGCAACATGATAGTCATGAATTAATTCGTGCTCTCCTGGACTGCTTAAAACAAGAAGAACTTGCACGCTGGAAGAAGGGTATTTTACTCAAGCTCAATGTTAACCCAAAAGTTAGTCAATTATTTGGCTTAATTAGCGGAATTTATTCCGGATAAACGTATCCGTGTGTAGGGATTTCTCTCAGAGTTCTGAACTTAGCCTTTTTTGATCATTCAATGTATAATTATAACGTCGTAGTAAGTCCTTATCTTGATGACAAACTGCATTCTTATTCAGAAGTTTTCCTATAGACACTCATTCATTAGGCCTAAGTAATTGATCCGGATTCTGTAGTGCGTTCTTCAGTATGGCGACCAAGATTTAAATAGGAGGCAGTTGTACGGGGCGTCGCTTTGTGTAGTCTCACTCCACAGACGACTTAGTATGAAATGAGCTGCGGATATCAAGTTTCATCTTCAAAATCTGCTCGGACTTCCAATGCTTAGACCACACTTGCTAATATGATAGTTGCATCACTTGACCGCATGTTTTAGGTCATATCCTGTTTTCGCTTTTGAAAGGGAGTTATTAGTCAATTTAGATTACGGCTGCGTCGCACAAACATCTCTGTACCCATACATTGGTTTTATAAATAAACAAAGATCGTCTGCTTAGGGCTTACTATGACCGTGCGTTAGTCTGTCTAGTCATACATAATAAACATGACGCAGTGTGGTATGGAAGGTAAAAAAAGACCGAACTTTATGAACATGGTTTGTAAAGACAGTTGGAAAGTATGTATGAGATGATGCTGTAGTTTGAAATCGAAAGTTAACGAGTATCTGGTACTGCACCACTGCGAATTATTCCGAATCACGTCATTTAAGGTCTCCAACTACTGGGATAGATATGTAGACGGATTTTATCGTATTTTTATTATCGTTTTTAAAGATACCTGAGGGTTAGTTTCAATGAGTCTGTTTCTACCAAATCCAAACACGCAACTTGTCACATTGTTAATCAGGCTACGAAACGAAGAAACGTCGGAGGACAGACTAATCTTATTACCTGATATTGTGATTGACAGTTGAATCCAATGTATTCCCATCTAGAGTACGAACCATTGTTGCCTCAAATTATAGGAATTTGTTGATCGGCGGCAATGATAAGTCAGTCAAAATGTATTAATTTGAATGATCGACTTGCTTGTTTCCTATCTAGTTACAACATACATGGGCAAACGATTTTGTCTAGATTAGTGACGGCCATAATTTGAGACTGATTATCAATCAGTGCAATCATTTATTGTCAGCTTAAGTTTCGTATTTTTTGAAATGCAGAGCTAAGTTTCCAAAACAATGCGAATCAATGTTTTGACATCTTAATGAAAGTACTTAGAAATCTATCCGAGTCACATGGCCACAGCCACGTTTTTCTCTACACATGTTAAAACATTCTGTTTTCACTATGCAACCTACTATCTTTTCTGTGCTCAATTTCTGTGCTTCTGTCTTTTAGTTTAAAAATGTGGTTTATTGAAATGATATGTCACTATTAAATTCCCGATGCGTATAGGGAATATTGGGCCCTTTATCTTCATGTGTGTCAAATATTTTCACGTTTACCTGTTCACCCAGTAAATAACGTCACCTGCAAAAGTAGTGGGGTAAATACAAAATGCGTATATGCTGCACTTGTTTAGTTGGTATCATGGAATTATTTAACCAAGTGATAAACATCTTAATCGAAACTACGCTTTTATTATATGAACGGCGTTATAGTGACCAGCATTTCCTCTCAATCAGTAGTTTAATGTAGGGTAGTTACACGACGAAGAGATTATTCTTTAATGAAACACAAATTGGTGGTAAAATATAAGTGTGCATAACTTTACGATAAGCTGTAAGACACTAATGCTTATGCCTTGTAAGATAAGAGATTTCAAGTTCGGACTTCAACTTTACACAACAATTGAGATTTTATTTTTTCTTCACCATATAACAGGATGTTCGTGATGATGAGAAAGAGTCTATTCGCAATTGGGGAAAAGCAGCTTCAATAGCCACGACTGTAGATCGACTTTTCGGTGGGATTCTTGTCAGTACATTACAGTGTTGTTGTTGTGGTTCTGTTCGCCCTAAATTTGAACCATTTCTGGACCTTTCATTGTCTGTTTCTCAAAACAATGTTTCAAAACGCAATACAAATGAATTTGTGTCTAAACAGCATTCTAAAGGTTAGTTTACTAAGTGTTTGAGTCCAAATTCTACTGCCATGTCCAGTTTCTATACTTTTTAACTGTTAAACAGCTGTCAGAACAAGAAAAATCATGTCACAAAATTTTCTGTCACAAACCATTTGATAGGTGGACATTTCCGGTATAACAGATGATCTCTCTATTTCAACTTGAGAGTGGTTTTCATTGATCGGCGTCTTAATGAGTTTAGTAAGAGGTATACACTGCAAAGCAGTTTAGGAGGCTCATTCACCAGGTAATCAAGTGTAAGTCACGCTGTATCAAGCTACAGTTCCAGTCGGTAAATGCAAACTACCTGATTGAGATCCATTCAGTAACCGCGACCTCTCGTTGAAGAATTTGGGCAACATGGATTAAAATTGGTCAGTGCGGCGAAAAACGCATTCAGTATTGTTTTATGAACCTCAAGTTCCAGTATTCCTTCATAAATACCTTTCCACTGTCTTCTTGAAGAATGTCTCGTCTTTCTTGTTAGCATTGCCGCTATGATTACTCTGATTTCTGTATCATTCATCTGGCCGATCTTTTCATTTTGTCTCATAGGTGCCTCCAGTTCCAAACAACTTCGGAAAAAGGAAGTAAGTATATTGTCTATTTTAATTATAAAGGGAAATCAGTGTACTGAGTATAAAAATTATGATGAGTTTTTATTACCTTGTCGGAAAAGACAAGAAACAATCCATGGGGAAGAGTTTCCTTTTCGATAATTTCATTTACTTAAGCTGTACAGTCGTAATCATGGTTAATTTATTTGGTCAGAATAGTAGTCTATAATAAAACAACAGAATAATTAAGATTTATTTATTTATTATTTTATTTATTTGAACACATAAATATTGGTTCAAAGGGGCACGGAATACATATGCGCCACACAAGTCACTTGATTTGTGTGTGGGCTGTGATACTGTCCGGGTGACCAGACCGAATCAGGTGGTTTTCTTAGAGGGCCACACTCAGAGCCTTCAACTTAAAGGTCTAATCCACAAGGCAGTGGAGCAACGTGAGAAGATACAGTCCCATGGTAGCCAGTCACCAACAATTGGTTCATACACCATTTGTTACTTCGGGATACTGGAATGCATATGAACCATTTGTTTGGAATGAGAGTTTTCCAACTCCCCTAGGTGAATCATCCACATCCACAAACCCGGTTTAAGCCCCTGTCTGATATTCACTTTTTGTCCTCTCAATTTTGTAAACAACACTCGTGATGCGAGAAGGCAGTGAGTAGGACTTCCTTGAGAGTGGCTGTATACTCGTGGTCATGTGAGAGCATCTGAAGAGGGAGAATTGACTCTCCCCACCTTCATCCATACCAGGGCATTTCGTCTAAATTTAAACAAACGGTTTCACACCAGTTGTGTGCCGAGATAATTGAAGACAATAAAGGGAAAAATCATTTTCTTGAAATTCCCATAAATTGAACGTTTCTTTTGACATTCCTAATCCAAGCATTCTCAAGAAAATCTAGTCAAACATCAATATGATCAAATATAAAAACATACACGATTCTTTGATTAACTGTATATTAAGTAGGTTATCAAATCATTTTAAGAATGTTGCGAATGAGATTTGTTGTAGTGTGTATAAGATATTTGATGTAAAAAGTGAAGAAAATTGTGTTAAGATAACAGTTGTCGATGTGTGTAAATAGATCTGATACAAGATAAATTCATTGATTGGAGTAGGCACCGACTGCATAGTCCGAATATATTCGGGATCTGGTCTGCGGCCTGCATTGTCAAATATGAGACCTAAGTACTTTATTGACTTTAAGAAAAATTAACACTCTTCTGGAGGTAATAGAAACCTATTATCACTGATACGTTGTATTACAGCTGTCGTGCGTTCTCGTAGCTGTTCTAACGAAGTGACAACAATTAAGATATCGTCTAGATAAGTTGTGACCACTGGGATACCCGGTAGGATGGTATCCATGAGACGTTTGCCAAGTGATTTTTGGGAATCTAACATCTCCAACAATGTCGACTAAAAAAGGTAACATTAAGTTCACCCGAATAAAATGTTTATCTCAGAGATGCAGAAAGTCTGTTTTCCAGAATTCCTGCCACTGTATCTCCATTCAAACTAAGCGTTCATGAAAAGAATCTTCTTTGATGCTATATACACTCATTCACGTTTCTACATTGACTTCAGATGTTAATGAATCTAGGTGGACATCCATTGTTGGCTAGCATTTACCACATTGTATCAAGGTCAGTTTTGATTGTATCATCGGCACAGATTCGTCTAACCATCGTATATGGATTTGTTATGACTTTATGTCCGGCTTTTTATCCCGTGATTTATCCACCAATCAAAATACGACTAATACAATCTTAGCACTGTGCCAAACCAATAACGTTCGACCGGTATGAGCAACCTAGTGTCCTTATTGGTCCTATGTCCACCTAGCCCATCCATTTGAGTCCAGAACACCAATACCAGCTTCCACTATGCGAATTGAATCGAATCATTTATTTCAGACATAACGGGTTTATATATCAACCAAACAGACTGCAACGCACCATAAAGTAGGAAATAACATTTGTATACAATAAAGCCAAAAATTGACTGTGAACAAGGGATACAGTAGTTAATAAACTGAGCATAATTTAAGAACCGTAAATCGTACAATACTAAATTATAGGTCAAAATAAAGCTTACAATAAGAGGAATATAAATATACATAATCTAATTACTGAATAATTATATAACAAGAATACATAGATAATATTAGTTCATTAATGAGTCTCAGACGTTACTCGTACTTTAATCTTCACTAGGATATAACAGGATTAGGTTTCTCTTTTGTTTCAGTGGGATCCAACTTTGAAATTTAGTATACTAGCCTTTTCATATTGCATTTTTGTACATTGATATTCGTATCGAGTCATTCGGTTACATTTTTACGAAGCATCTAAGAAGTGGACTTCTAAATCCGGCATTTTATTATTTTAATATTATTTTCAACAAATTATAGCGTAAACGTAAAACTCAAAAACAACGGAAACGTCAACATTTTATACATGATCATCAGTCAGATCAGGAATGTCTAGATCAGTGCAGTTCAGATTCAGATAGTCGAAAAACAAAACAAATTGAACATTCACCATTGGATACATTTATTGCAATGTGTTGTGATGATGTAACAACTCCAAATGTAGATAGTAAGCTAATAGAGAACGTCAATGGGGATCTTGACATAGATGAGAACCAATATAAAGATAATAATGGCAACAACGATGTAAATAAGAATGGGGAGAATTTGCCCAATTTGAATGAATGCGAACTTTCAAGTGAGTAAACGTTTTATTGTTTCTTATGTCTTTCTATTTTTACTTGTTGAATTTTTATGAATCATTCGTAGTTTTTTATAGAATGGATTTCACTACGAAACTACATCTTTTTAGGGAGATTGTTTTAGAAAGAAATGAATTCATTCATAGTGGTTACTTGTGTTTGTAACCAGTGAAGCTGGTGGTTTAGTGATTCTTCAGTCAGTCAGTCAGCTACAACGTAGGACCAGGCAGAATCTTTTGGAACCGGAGATCATTAAAAAGAGAATAGGAAATGTTTCGTACAAAGTGCATGGGACTTTCTGAACGTGGATTGGACACTTCACTCAAATACACGGAGAAAAAAGGACACTAAACACAATAGATACTCGAGTGAGTCTTCCGCTAAAGAATGAGGGTTTTCCAACTCCCCTAGGTGAATCCTCCACACCAACCAACCAGGTTTAAGCCCCTGTTGGACATTCATTTTTCGTCCTTTCAATTCCGTAAACCACACCCATGATGCGAGAAGGCAGTGAGTAGGACTTCCTTGAGAGTGGCTGTATACTCGTGGTCATGTGAGAGCATTTGAAGAGGGAGAGTTGACTCTCCCCACCCTCATCCATACCAGGGGATTTGGGGGCTGGATCATGAAATGTACTACTGAAAATTAACAACAAAAATACTTCCTGTTTTAACTTATTCACTTAACGTTGGTTTATGAAATTTAGATACTTTTTAGTACTTATAAGTAGTTTATATTTTAATGCATAATTTCTTCTGTTTTATTGATTAATTGTAAAACAAACCATTTTCTGTTAGGTTGATGTGATTTTTTTGTTATATTGAGTTGTGATAAGTCTTCTAATTGAACGCTAGATTAGGTTTTTTAAGCTCTCCTAGTACCTCCCATGCTAAGTCAACACAGTGACTTGAGCATAAGAGATCCCCCAAATGCCCTGGTACGGCCGAGGGTAGGGAGAGTTAGCTCTCCCTCTCCAAATGCTCTCACATGACCACGAGTATACAGCCACTCTCAAAGAAGTCCTACTCACTGCCTTCTCGCACCACGAGTGTTGTTTACAAAATTGAGAGGACGAAAAGCGAATATCAGACAGGGGCTTAAACCGGGTTTGTTGATGTGGATGATTCACCTAGGGGAGTTGGAAAACTCTCATCCCAAACAAATGGTTTATATGCATTCCAGTATCCCGAAGTAACAAATGGTGTATGAACCAATTGTTGGTGACTGGCTACCATGGGACTGTATCTTCTCACGTTGCTCCACTGCCTTGTGGATTAGACCTTTAAGTTGAATGCTCTGAGTGTGGCCCTCTAAGAAAACCACTTGATTCGGTCTGGTCACCCGGACAGTATCACAGCTCACATACAGATCAAGTGGCTTGTATAGCGTTTGTGTATTCGGTGCTCTTTTGTACCAATATTTATATCTTCAAATAAATAAATAAAAATGTACATTACTTATACTTTATTATTAATGATAAACGTTTTCTTAATCCTTTTAGGTGAAACATTAAATCAAAGTTTTTGTGATGAAGTGGCATCCTCAGACGGTAAGCTGTTTACTTTTTTTTTCTTAGAAAGAAGAATTCTTATTTGTGTATTTTTACATTTATCCATTGATATTCACATCTCTTTATTCAGCCCCTGAATGACCGAGAGTGGGAAGAGTCCACTCTCCCTCTCGAAATGCTCTCACACGGCCACGCGTATATAGCCTCTGCCAAGGAAGTCCTACTCACTGCCTTCTCGCACCATGGGTGTTGTTTACGAAATTGACAGGACGAAAAGCGAATGTCCGGCACTTTAACCGGATTCCAAACCAATGGTGCACATGGGCTCCAGCATCCTACGGGAACAAATGGCGTATGAAACAATTGTTGGTCACCGGCTTCCATGAGGCTGCATCTTCTTACGACGCTCCACTGCCTTGTGGATCAGACCTTCAGGTCGAAGGCTCTGGGAGTGACCCCCTAAGAAAAACACCTGCTTCGGTTTGGGCACCCGGGCAGTATCATAGCCCTCACACATATCGAATGAGATTTGTGTGGCGCATATGTATTTGGTGCCTCTTTGTACCAATATCTATGTGTTGAAATAAATAAATAATATTCTCAGTTTCCAAATAATATTTAGTTAGTCGTTAGGTAATTAAGTTCCTTGGCATGATTGTGTTGCAATCGATCGAATTTATTGTAGTATAGTTACTAGAAGTTAGAAAATGATGTAGCCTATTCTGTCTTATTTTGTAATCTGCTTTTGATTTCAAGTAACAACGAACCCCTTAGAAAGGTCTATTTACAGAAAACAATCATGGAATGGCTAACTAACCAATTTCCATAACTCGGTTCCTTTAAGAAGAAAAAGAAATCTTATTCACTCTTCATGTTACTGACATGCATTGAGGAAGGACTTGAGTTACCCAGAAGAATATTGGCTGAAAATGGCTATTCAAGCTACTTCGTGAAAAAAATTATGAAAGAAAGTTGGAACAACGAATTCAGAAATTCTGTTTCAATGAAATACCTGTATATGATTCTGGAATTTAAAGGTGACTGAACCTCCGATATATTCAAATATTATCTATCAACAGCTATTAAAAGAAGATTCTGTGCGGCAACTGACATTGATTAGCAGAAAGTTTGTATCTGTATAGGATAAATTTTCTCATCTGGTTTTCTCTATGTACATCTACCAGTTCATCTGCTCTTGTGAAGCAAGGTACCATAGGCCATAGTCAGCAGTCAATCTCAATTCAAATATGAGGACACATTACAGTGTAGTTCTGCAAAAGTAAGAAAAAAGCAGTTTTAAGTTCTGTTCTTGAACATTTAATCGATTCTAATCATTCTACTGATCTGCAAGCTTAAGGTTTTCATATTCAATTCCTTAAAACAACAGAAGGGATTATTACTGAAATTTCATACTATATATACGATTTTTACCCTTCGGACTGCCGACCAGGATTCTTCAACCAACTCTGCCTTAAACCCTCTTTTCCAGTTATTGATTAAGTGCTATTCATTCTTTTGATGTCTGCTTTCAATTCTCTGTGTAATATGTCCTTTGGTCTGTCTCTATTGTTTTCGCTTTGAGATTTCCAAGTTCCAACTTACCTTGATGCAATTTGATTCTGTGCGATTTTTTAATGATAAGACATGTGGCGATGATTTATGGTTCAAATAAAACCTTAAAAATAAGATAATATGAAGACACGACAGTATGAATATCTACTAACTGTACTATGGAAGTATAAATAGTAATCCTTCATATGATCATCTCACTAATCATCTCGTTATATCAGTCGTATACTTTATTTACTTGTTCTTTCGTCAATCATCTTAAGTTAACATGGATACAAATTCAGACATAGTGATTTATTCAGTTTATTTCACAAACTTGTTTTAGTTAGACAACCGTTTAAATCCAGGAGGGACTGGACAACTGTTTTATCGTAGTGTGGGACTTCTCCGTGATGCCCATCTACGACCTCACCATAAAGGATTTAAACCCTAAGAGCTTCAGGTCTCACGGCTAGCAGTTGACATTCAAATAATTGAATCGGCATCCAATGGCTAACATTCCTAACGTCGGTCAATTTATGATATTGTACATCTAACATCCAGTGATACTAGTAAGTAACTCCCTCATGATTGACATGATTAAAATCCACTGATTACCACTTTTCACTAGGACGTCAGTAGTTACGTCTTGTGAGGACGGCTCCTAGTGAACTGAAGGAAGCTCTGAAAGAAGCGAAGACATTCCATCCAATCATCGTCTGGAAGTACATTCCAAAATCTCGACGGACTCTTCCCACTCTCGGCCGTATCAGGGTATTTGGGGGTTTCAAACGTTTGAGTGCTCAAGTTGTACGCAGTATAGCAAAAATTTAACTTTTAGATATAATGTCTCATGATAAGTACTTACTACAGTTCGTTTTATTTGTTTCATAGATGCTTTTGTGATTCTATACTTTCCGTCTACCTTCAATTTGACTTATTCTATAGTCTATTTATCCTTTTTGTTACTTATTTTTTTATGAAGGAAATTGTGCAGACGGTGAAGGCAGTGATCGATGTGATAGTGTTGCATCACTACAAGTTATTACAAATGGTTGTGATGAAAATGTACAACAAGTAGAGATGAATAATACCAATACGGAACAGATTACTTATGAATTAGATAAACTATGCTTGAACACAGTTCCATCGTTTTCATGTGATTCCGATGAACTAAATCAAGCTATTCATTATGCGCGAATCCCACTTGGTCAGAGTAAAAGTATCAACTCAACAGAAGATGGAGTCACATCTATTTATGAATGTCTTTCAAAATATACTTCTGCTGAATTATTAACCGGATCTAATCGTTTAATTTGTGATGTATGCACAAAACGAAACTCATTAGATGAATTGGAAAACAATTTGCCTAGTGAAACAATGAATAAACAAACGTCTAACAACAACAAGCCAGACATTTTACAAGATGTTATCAAACGTGATTTAATCTATAAGCCTCCACCAATTCTGACAATACATTTGAAGCGATTTCAACAGGTAAATTATTCTCTTGATAGTAGGAAAAAGAAACATTGGTTTACTCTTAATACGTCTGGCACTTTTGGTGGAGTTTTATTCTCTAAGCTGAATGGTTTGGTCGTGGAGCTTTCATCGTTCTTCTGAACGATATCATCAGCGCAAACTTCAGGTAGAAGTGAAGTGTTCGAATTTCTACACTTGTGGTTTACAGCTTGTCCTGTACATCTCGACGTCTGGTACTTGAATGTTTGATGCTAATCAATTCATAGCCCTCAGGAATTTTCCACACTTGAATCTCGGTAAGAATATAAAAGACTGGAGATATAAAAAAATAATACATCTATGGTTCGTATAAGTAGGAGTACAAGAATATGTATCCTCGATAATTTAGAAATGCTATACCTTGCTTTTCCAATCAGTTCCCCCACATATATATCAGATCCCACTTGTTTATAAGTGATGCTGCCCAGGTATGTGAAAATTTATGCCTCTTCTAGAGCTTCTCCACTAAACGTGATTGGGTTGGTGTTCTCCGTGTTGCATTTGAGGATCTTAGTTTTCCCGATTGTGTTTTCTGAGGCCTACTGATGCATAAGATGCTGCTACATTAGTTGTCTTGACCTGCATTTGTTCGTGTGTATGAGATAGAAGGACCGGATCATCTGCGAAGTCCAAATCATCTACTTGCATCCAAGCTGTCCATTGTATTCCGTGATTCCCCTCAGATGTATTTATTATTATTTATTATTTGAATACATAAATATTAGTACAAGGGGGCACCAAATATATATGTGCCACACAAAACAATGAGAGTGGGGAGAAAAGGGTAAGGAGCGTAAAGAAAAAAAGAAGAGGAACAATAACGACTAGATTAGTGTAAGGAAGTGTAATAATTATAATAATCGGGGGAAACGGAAAGGTACAACCAGAAGAATTCTTTCAGTTAAGGAAGATACAACCACTTTTTATGAAGAAAGTAAATGAAGGTTACAGAAGGATCACAAACATAGAGCAGAACTGCTCTCACCGACGCGTTGTGGACCCGACCTTTTACAGCCAGACTGACATAACGAAGGCGCCAAAGATGGCTCACATTGACATAAGCCGCTCTGGCCTTCACTATACGTGCATTCGTCTCATCACTCACGCCACCACCAGCACTTATGCAGCTACCTAGATACACGAACTTCTCGACTACTTTATCTGTTCACCATCCAGGGTGAGTACAGGATTGGAATCCTGCCAGTCTCGTACAAGTACTTTGCACTTTGAAGGTGCGAAGCACAACCCGTACCTACGAACATGTTTGATTAAGTGCGGATACCGACGTTGAGGTGTTCATAATCCAGTCGAAGAAGGTTCCATAATGTTCTATCTACACTGTCAAACGCCTTATATTCAATGAATTCGATGTATAGTGACGAATTCTGCTCGACTGGTTACCCAACAATGATTCGTAGTGTCAAGATTTAGTTTGTGCACGACTGATCCTTACGGAATTCGGTCTGTGTATTTCGAAGTTGGGCGTCTACTGATCAGTACCGTACAGACATTCAACTATTAAGTTGCGCACCTATTTATTTCGCACTGAAACAAGCAGTATTAACATTCAGAACAGCTAACACTGTTAGTTTAGTTCATTCACCAAGTACAGACTTGTGTACTTGACTTGGAGATACGCGTTAAGTGTGAGGTATATTGTGAAACTGTAGTGAACAGAACACGGGTGGGGACAATCGGATGTATTTAACACAAAATTGCAGGACTTGTTAATAAAATCTAACAATCATAAAGTAAATACTTAATTTGCAAAATGTCTACCAGTTGTCTCGTAATGACTCAGACTTCATTGTTCTTGCATTTTCATACAAATTGCATTCTGTTTCCATTAATTACTGTTCGATCCTCTTATCTCTCTGCTGCCAGACCTTCTGTTTACGACTAACATCATCTACTACTTATGTCAATATAAGTAGCACACACCACATTGGAACCTGTTGTTGAGAGTTATCTTGGATTCATTGAGTTTGTCAGTATCTCGTAGGAAGTCTGTATCGAAGGTTTGTGATGCTGTTTGTCCGGTTGTCCAGTGTTTGTTTAGCTTCAGTTTCATCTTGTCACTCACAATCATATGGTGATGTGAAGCTATGTGAGCTTCGCTCTTGATTCTCACGTCTCACATTGACCGTCTGAGTTTTTTGGTGGTGCATGTCTTATTTATCTGGTTGTGTGTAGTATGATCCATTGAGACCCATGTATGTTTGTGTATATGTTTTTGAGGGATTGTATTTCCACCTTTAACCATTTTATTGAATGCACATAAATTTTCAAATCTCTCACCATTCTGGTTCCTTTGTCTTAGTCCATGTCGTCCCATGATATCTTCGTATCCGGTTTTGTCCATTCCAACATTGGTGTTCAGGTCTACCATCTAGATGGTCAAGTCCTTTCCCGAACACTTCAATATGATTGATTGCAGCCTCTCATAGAACTGATCTTTATCGTCGTCATCGCTATCGTTGTTGAGTGCCGAATACTGGATATAATTCATTGTGATTCCCTTCTTTGCTTTGAAGGATGCTTTCATGAACGTGGAACCATGAGATTCTCATTCTATAAGTACTTTTCGTGCTTTTGTATACAGCATCACTGCAACTTCCAGTATGTGCGATGCATTTTGTTTTTCATGATCAGAGTACAACAACACTTCTCCCTAAGCTAGTCTTTTCTATTCAGGTTGATTCAATACGTTCCACTTATTCTGAGAACCGCCAATTTGTATCTCCTCATTTCCACAGCTATTTCATTGGCCCTTTCATTAGTTCACATTGTCTGAACGTTCCATGTACATATATAATAATTGTTGCTCTGGTTGTTTCAAGGGTTATCGACTTCTTGATTTCCAAAGAATCTGTGCTTTCACACTGAGGCGTCATAATTCTTATGAATGAAGATCTTTCAACTCGCAGGACAGTTCAAATGGTTTGAAATTTTTTTAATACCTAGGTCGTTTTATGTGGGCTGAGGTTGCTGATCCCATCTTCAACCCTTCTTTATCCAGGTTTGGGACAGACAGTAATCTTAGAAGGCCTACAGACGAAATTATGTGATATATATATAATTTTTAGCTTTCAAATAAACTGAGGCTGTTTATACTCCTTAATGTCTACTTTCTTCCACATTTCAGGTCGGTGTTCAATTACGAAAATCTCAGAAACGTATTCATTTCCCAATCTACTTGGATATCACTCCTTTCTGTTCTGTACTAGCTATGGTAAATAGTTTTTTGTCATTTTTCTTTGATGATTATTCTTATAACCTTTGTTTGTTTGATACAAAAAATTACCCATCGTGTACATTTATATTTGTTAATACTGACCAAGGCTCCAAAATGCCCTGGTACGACCGGGGGTGGTGAGAGTTAGCTCTCCCTCTTCAAATACTCTCACATGGACACGCGTATACAGTTACTACTAAGGGAAGTCCTACTCACTACCATCTCACGGCGGGTGTGGTGTTTACGAAATTGAGAGAACGAGAAGCGAATGTCTGGCGCTTTAACCGAGTAGTTAGGTTTGGAGAATCCACCTAGGAGAGTTGGAAAACCCTTACTCCAAACCGATGGTACACATGGACTCCAGGATCCTGAAAGAACAAATGGCGTATGAACCAATTATTGATCACCAGGTACTATAGGACTGCATCTCCTGACATTTCTCCACTGCCTTGTGGATTAGACCTTTAAGTTGAAGGCTTTGGGTGTAGCCCCCAAAGGGAACCACCTGTTTCGGTTCGGGCACCCATACCGTATCACAGCTCACACACAAATTGAGTGACTTGTGCGGCGTATATGCATTCGGTGCCCCTTCGTACCAATATTTATGTGTTCAAATAGATAAATAATAAATATCAAATTTTTAAAGTCATTTATTATATTTCATGAAATTATACTTTGTATTGACCGCTAATTATGCTATACATACGTATTCTGAGAGATACTTATTAGGAAATCTTACAGTTGCAGAGGTTCTGTTGAGCATTTGGCGGTAAACAAGATAATTGATTTTAAAAACGGTGTGTGAACTGTTATCACTCTCCGTCCTCCCACACGCTTTAGAAATGTATTTTCTTGTGACGTCTGGATTAGTAGTGATTGTCTTGTCGACCCGGAAGCATGACTACAGAGTCAAATGTCATTTATTTTAGATTGGTCAGGTGCAAACAGTTATCTCTTGATACCTAGGTTCACGTTGATAGGTTGATAGGCCTTTCATTACTGATGCAGCTTCTTTTCTTGACTTCTCAGTAAGGTATTCCTTCCACGGTATTAGTAACAGGGTTGTATAAACCACCCATACACCTCTAACAGCGCTAAATTCTACAACTATAGACATATTAGTGTAGGTTGATCTCCTAACAGATCATTTCTTGTGGTTATTGTTGTCCATTCAACGATCCTATGTAATATTTCATTATGATAATTAGTTTGATTCTTGTTTGACTCTGTGAAGTGGATGTATTATTTGAAATTAGTCTAATGAAATGTTATTCCTTCAGTTCTCTATTTGTTTAAACTTTATTTGTAGACTCATTCCAATCAGATTCGTTATCGTCTTTACGGTGTGATTGAACATACTGGACATTTAACTTCTGGTCATTATGTAGCTTATGTAACTTTACCAAAATCATACACTAATTATAATGATAATCAATCAGATCGTATAGAGCATCAATTCATTGGTTCATTGAATCGTTCACCTAAATGGCCTTTATCTGTTAATGATTTAATTCAACGTCTTCGTCGTTGTGATCATCATCAATTGTTATTGTCATCGAATAATTTTATATCTTGTACTCAAAATGGCAACAACACTATCAATGATTCAACAAGTCATAATAATGAAGTGGTTAATGATGATCATCATGATAATGATGATTCACGTCAATGGTTCTATTGTTCCGACAGTCATATAACACGTGTATCCCAATCAACTGTATTGAATTGTCAAGCTTATGTTTTATTTTATGAACGTATTGAATGAAGAATATGTAGAACTCTTAGAAACAAACATATTTCTGTATACTTTGTGAGTGTGTGTGTATATATATACAATACATATTACCCCTAGTTACTATTCTTTCATAATGTCTCTTATGCGAACTGATGATTGTAAATAGTTTCGCTTTTCCCCCCTCCCCTGTTTTTATATATAGGTTTTAGAGAAATATATCTTATGGGAATGAAAAACGGAATTTTTATTTTGTTGTTAATGTTCTCGTTCTTCATAGAGTTCGTATGTGTGTGTGTGTGTGTGAATAATCTTAGTATGGACTACTTGGCGGGCTTATCTACTCTCTCTCTACATATATGTTCAAAGCTCAGGTGAATATATGTTATCATTGTTAATCTATCGATGGTAGCCAACAGGAAACCTTACTCCGCATGAGTTTCGTTTTAGTTGGCACTTGTTAGCAATGCACACAAAAACCTTGAGGAGAATGGCACTTTCTGTAGGATGCAAATTTGGACCGCTAAGCTTCATAGTGTAAAACGTCATTCGGGCCGTGATTGACCTCTTGTTAGACAGAGATATTTACCAGTTGATTAATGATTGGATAGTGATTAATATCATGTTTGCGTATTCTTTAGTACTGACAAAATTCTATCGACCAAGTTACTATTGTAATGCTTAACTTCAGTGAGAAGTATCCAGATTTAGATGGTGGTTAGAGGTAGTCAACAGGAAACCCTGGACCCGGGTTTCGTGCTACTTGGCACTCGTCAGCAAGGTGTACCTGTAATCTTGAGGGAACTGGTGCTCCCTGGTGGATTCGATCTCGTGTCACCCAGCTTCACAGTCAGAGACGTTACCACTGATCTATCCGAGCCGTGACTAACCTCCTGTAGCATTCGATCTGCACTAGTAAGGACTAGACAAGCATGACATTGATCACCACCCAGTGATCAATCAATTGTGAGAAGTATTCAATATGATAATCTGTACAAAATACTTATTACCACTTATCTGTAGCTTCATTGAACAATAGACATAGACAACATCCTATCCCTTGCTTAAGATTCTCCAATCGATCCCTAGGTTGGACATTAAACAGAAGATTTATTTGTAAAATGTAATTAGGTCAACGACCAATCATTGATACCTGTTTCGTTCTGGGCACTCAGGCATTATATCCCAGCCCTCACACAAATCGAATGACTTTTATGACGCATATCTATCTAATGCCTCCTTGTATCAATGTTTATGTGTTTATATAAATAAAAGAAGAACTTACTAAAATATTTACCAAATAGATCAATATGTAGAACAGTTTTCCCTAATATGGCAATCAGTCATTCTATTAATTCAAATCTATTCTATATCCCCCTTCTTTTAATGAAATAATATTGACCTATTTTGTCTATTAATAGATTGATTATGGAACCAATCAATAAATTATTGCTTCTTATCATATGTGATTGCTTAGTCTAATTGAACACCATTCCCCCCACTACTACTACTAACACCACCACCAACAACAACCAAAAAATAACAATAACATAACTTCAGGCACATATTTATTGATTAAAAAGTTAAATGGTTCAATGAAATGAGGTAAGGTGTTGTGGGTATATTATACAAAATAGACAAGTGAATGAATGAAAGTAAATTTATAAAGTGTATACATTGTTCCCTGTTATAGGTAGGTAGGTAGGTAGGTAATAATGGGTAATGTTGATCGATAGATTAAAGATCTTTTTTCTTCTATTCTTTAATTCATTTAACATTTAAGAAAATGATTCATTAGTGTGGTAGAATATTTAAGAATTTTTCATGAGGCATTTTTTAATGGTTTCTCTGGTTGTTAGGAGGAGCATCGACCTCGTGACTTCCGAAGGAATTCGGCTTTCATTATGAGGTGTCTAAATGAAGATCGAACTCCTTGGGGCAGAGTTTAAACGGTTTGAATCATTTTTTTTCTGGTTAGTGTTTTTTTAGTGAGTTAGTTTTCTACGGAATGAGGTTGCTAACCCCATGCCTAACCTTCCTACTTTATACGGGCTTGGGATTAGCAGTAACCTCAGAGGGACTCCAGGTGGAGTTTTGAATGAAAAATAATTCATATTATTTTCCATCTATAAACATAGCGAAGTGATTGAAGTTAGGAGGTTAAGTGTCTGTGCACGTGATCGATTTCGATCGGGTCGTGTATACACATAGTTGAGGGGGCCCGTATTAGGATGACTCCAGGTTCTAAACTGTCATTCAATCAGGATCAGCCTGTCATTATAGTCTATAAATAGATGCTTTATTGTTGACATGGTGTGATCATATGACTGTAGTCTAATTGTCCAATATTTAGGCAGTAGGTTAGTATATAAATGTACGAGGGTCCAAATGATTGTCAAGATTGTGTTTGTGACATCAATCTAATGTAGAGAACTCTGTGAATATTTTGAATATGTAAAGATAAGTGAGGAGTGATGAAAATGTGTCAGTGTCTCAAAAACTACTGCGATCTCTTCATTCTTTTCTATATAGGTTGCAAAATATATTAACTAAAAGAATGTAAAGACCAAAGTAGCTGAGGAGCGTACAAGGTATGATGTATCAATGGATTCGCGGATAATAAAGTTGATTCAAGAAATGTTAAAACTATGGATCAACGAAATTCTAAGAATGACATGAACTTTCTAGGATCATGGAATTTCGTTCAATCAGTAATTAATACACATATTATTATAGATCCAGTCCATTAATCTTTACAGAGAAGGTTTATCAATTGCATCATCAGAGATCGATTGAACAAGACAGTCAACTTGAGTACAAGAATAATGAGACTTACGAAGATTCCCAGTCACAAATCAGGCCATCAAAATTAACTTATTTAACCTACTTACTTAAACGTTTTACCCATCATGTCGCTTCGATATCCGGTGGATTCAGTGGAGCTGGTCTATTCAAGAATTCCTCGAAGTATTCTACTCATCTTTTGCTCTATTGTTGAATCTCAGTGATTGGCTTGCCTTCTTTATCCTCGACTGGTGTGTCTGGTTTACAATATTTACTTTCTAGTTTATTTGTGTCACATAGTTATTTGATATTGCGTTCTCTTTGCAGCTTTTTCCGCCGTGGTTGCTGTCTTATACGTATTTCTGTCTGTCAGGCCCTAAAGCTCCTATTAACTTGTTCGTTTGCTTCTGTGTATTGAGTTTGTGACTTGACTTTCTCTGTTGTTGTTCGGCTAGTGGTTGCTAATTGCTGTCTTCTTGTTCTTCTTTTGTTGAATGTTGTTTGAGGTTTCGTTAGAGGTGCATTCCTTATGATGATGCTTGTTGTGTCCGAGAACCTCGTGATATGTTGAAGTTAGTGGTTGATTGATCCCTTTGCAACTGTCCTCCATAGTAGTTACCGCTTCTCCCAGTATATTTTGTAAGGGTTGAAACCTTTTGTTGAGAGTTATCTTGAATTGATTGAGTTTGTCAGTATCTCATAAGAAGTCTGTGTCGAAGGTTTGTGATGCTGTTTGTCCGGTTGTCCAGTGTTTGTTTAGCTTGAGTTTCATCTTGTCATTCACAATGATGTGTTGATCTGAGGCTATGTGAGCTTCGCTCTTGATTCTCACGTCTCACATTGACCGTCTGAGTTTTTTGGTGGTGCAAGTCTTATTTATGTGGTTCTCTGTAGTTTGATCCATTGAGACCCATGTATGTTTGTATGTAATGCCACCTTTAACCATTTTGTTGAATGCACATTAATTTGCGAATCTAATTCTAGTCAATTTATAGCAAAGCATGATTTTTGATCAATGTTACACATGATTAATTGTAGCCTTCTCAGTTTAGTTAACCTCACAGTTTCAGACATTTTTAAAACCAGTCATCAGTGGGTTTATGTTATGATACGAACTTAGATAAGAGAGTTGGAATCTGAATACAATCAGTTAGCTCAACGACATATTCATGAACTAAAATTGTACTATAACTTCAACAAATCTAAATCCAAACTCTAAACTATTGAGGAAACTGAATTTTATAGCCGGACGAAGAATCAGTGAATGTTATCTGCGTATATCTGAAATACATAATATGTACAGTGGAAACTGATATCGTATTCTGCACTCAAGCCAACAGGATTGGGCAAGAAGAACAAATAAAGACTCAGAGTTGACTGTAGACTGCTCGTACTGGTTAACGCTCCACTGTTTTGGCTCAGTGCCAAGATCATATAAGTCAGTGTTATAATTAGCAATCTTATCATGTGGTAATCATCAGGTTCATAGGACATAACGCTGAAGAAGTTCAAATGTTTATTCTCCTCTTTTAATCGATAATGATAAAATGAAAGATTAGGGTTTATTGATACGACGTTATGCCTTGTTTTTGGGAATCGATCAGTCAATCAATTCATATTCAACATAGAACCTGGCACATATGTAAATCAGTTCATGCTGCCGTATTCCATTAGCACAGCAAGATGAAATTATCAAGGGAAATCCTAGTTTAGTACAGATGGCAACAGTATCAACAGTAATAGAAAAGATTAGGCTTCTAAGGTAAACTTCGAAAAGAAAACACTGATTAGTGGAAGATTAGAAAATCTATGAAGTAATCTAAAAACTTGTGACCTAAGAGTAATTTCAACCAGTTTCTAAATATAGATGTCGTTTATCACAGACTCCAACCGGATAATCTGGAATAGTCCATATGGTTTAGCACAACACCCAGTATCTTTATGGATTAATGACGAATCTTGTTTGATAAACCGTAGTTGTTTTCCAAATCATACATTCACCAGCCATCATTATCCATCTAGGTAGTCAATCGAAGGCTATACATGTCTTAAATACCTCATCAATTAATTTACCATGTACGACTAGTATCCTGCATCTAATCTCAGACTTGCTAACTCGATGATCCCAAAATACACAACCAATCGCTCAAATATACCTGAGATCGAATAGTAGTAACTTACAAATATCTTTACTATCTTTAAGGGGCATGTTTTACACTCATAAAGAGAATGGAGAAAAGTGCTAAATAGTATACTTATTCTTTAGTTGACAATAATACATCTCAATGATGCTACAAATAATTTAAGCTAGAAAAAGCCAACTGAAATCAGGCTGAGATTTCTTTTGAGCATCAACTCATCATTGCTTATGGAATTTTTAAGGTAAACGAAATGATTAGCACTGTCAATTACTTCAAGGGTTGGAACAGGTGAGTTCTAAATTTAGATAGAGAGAAACGAATTCAAACATGCTACGTTTTGATTTGGCCACTCCTGACCTTCTTCCAACCTTCTCCAACACTATTCAGCATTATGCGCCGTGGTTATCGGTGTTCAAGCATACGTAACACGTGGCCTAAACATCTTAGTCGATAAAGATTCACAACCTCATCAACTGATTTACCATCATTCTCAAATACCCCGTGTCTAACCTCACTGTCACTTGCCCAGTAATCCGAGTTGTGCTCAGTGGAATTCAACCTTATCGGGTGTAGAGAAGGTACCCACCGAAGATGGTCGTGCAATATCATGATCTAACTGAAGTTACACTGGTATATAATCAAAACCCGTCTCAGTAGTCTAGAGGTTAAGGAATTGTGCGCAACAAGGAAGGTGTTAGGTTCAATTCCTTATGGAATGATATTCGATTTACATTGCTGTGAAGTCACATAATATGGTTAAACAAATCTCTAATGCTTTCAGTTTTTCAATTGTTGTCTAACTTGGATCAGTTCACGATTTCAATAAAACATAATCATCTTCAAGACTCCTTACTAATAATATGAGTCAACATTCAAAAATCGAGTACTTTACGTTACTTTCTTGTAAAACTAAATACTAATAATTAGTGAACGTGTTGATTTTTTAAAAATTCCACTGTGTAATTTGTGATCAGTGTAGTCCAATCTATGTCGGATATGAGATAGTTATTCACATCTGACAATGGATATAGGATTGCACAAGATCATGGATCAATTGAAGTTAGAGATTAATAACTTTAGATGCCAGATTAATCGTCTACAGTTTAAGCGTTCGAGTGCGCCACCTTAGGCCCTAAGTTCTAGTCTCATCTATATGATCATGGATGCTCACTACTGAATAGTTTCATACTGAGATGAAACATTCATACAGTGTTTCCAGGTTTTCAATACTGGTCTACATTAGATTGTTTCATAAATATTATAATCTCCACAAATGCCCATAGTGATAATTTCAAAATGTCCCTTAGATTGTAAATACAACAGGAGACAAAATATTCACCGAAAAATTTGACATACTAACTGATCAAATCGTATCATGCATATACATATACACACACACACATACCTACCCTCTTCTTCATCATCATATATCATACATATAACATAGGGGTCGAAATGTATTCATGCACAAACACAACCACACATATATAGATCTATATACATATGTACACACAAATATGCAAATATTCTTATCTAAACAAACCATAGTGATAAACTGGAAATAATAATGAGAAATAGACATATACTACTAATATTACTAACATGACTACTATTGCCATTATTTACATAAATGATTAAACGATTTTGATTGGTCAATTAAATTTATCATGATTAACCAATAGGATTAAAGGAACAAGAAATGAATTAATACTAATAATAATGATCATGTTCATATTGAATTATTTGATCTGGATCAAAATTCATTCATAGATCTCATAATGAATAGATCGATACCATTGAAATCAATGAAAGAAACTGAATTATTTGATATAACAAATCAATTAAAATTATGGGCAATTAATATGTATCATTTAACAGCAACAAAAGATCAAAAGAAATATGATCCAATTGAATTAATATTACGTATAATATGGGATGATATACATGTGAATAATGAGAAACCAGAATATTATGATAATAATCGAATAAAATTACCTAAATCTAATATATTATTCTCTACAACATTTAAAAATAATACAGATTCTGAACAAGAATATAATTTTCATACAGAACGTTGTACTAGATCAATCATTGAAATTGAAATACAAAAAGGTGTGATATTAACAAAAGAATTATCATTGAAATTAGCGGTAAGTGATATTGTTTATACTCATATTTAAAGAAAAAGAAGCAATTCGCTACCTTCGTTCGTTCGTCCGTCCGTTCCTTCCTACCTACCTACCTTCCTTCCTTCCTTCCTTCCTTCCTTCCTTCCTTCCTTCCTTCCTTCCTTCCTTCCTTCCTTCCTTCCTTCCTTCCTTCCTTCCTTCCTTCCTTCCTTCCTTCCTTCCTTCCTTCCTTCCTTCCTTCCTTCCTTCCTTCCTTCCTTCCTTCCTTCCTTCCTTCCTTCCTTCCTTCCTTCCTTCCTTCCTTCCTTCCTTCCTTCCTTCCTTCCTTCCTTCCTTCCTTCCTTCCTTCCTTCCTTCCTTCCTTCCTTCCTTCCTTCCTTCCTTCCTTCCTTCCTTCCTTCCTTCCTTCCTTCCTTCCTTCCTTCCTTCCTTCCTTCCTTCCTTCCTTCCTTCCTTCCTTCCTTCCTTCCTTCCTTCCTTCCTTCCTTCCTTCCTTCCTTCCTTCCTTCCTTCCTTCCTTCCTTCCTTCCTTCCCTCCTTCCTTCCTTCCTTCCTTCCTTCCTTCCTTCCTTCCTTCCTTCCTTCCTTCCTTCCTTCCTTCCTTCCTTCCTTCCTTCCTTCCTTCCTTCCTTCCTTCCTTCCTTCCTTCCTTCCTTCCTTCCTTCCTTCCTCACTTACTTACTTACTTACTTACTTACTTACTTACTTGCTTACTTAGGACTGTTAACCCTCGTGTAGAAGTATAGACCAACCATCCGTATTCTTTATCCAACTATGTCTTGAGCAATCCTTTCCAGTTCTCTTCATGTCTTATTTCAATACTTGACGTAGTGTGTTTTTTGATCTTCCCTTTCAGGATTTCAAGTTAGCATTTGTCTTATGATACAGTTTGATAATTTGCTAAATGTATGTCCTATTGACCTCCAGTGTCTTTTTCTAATTTGTTCTTCAGATGGAAACTGATTTGTTCTCTCCTACAATAGTCTGTTGATGATGGTATTCGGTCAACGGACATTGAGTATCATGTGTAGACAGTTGTTGTGACTTTGATATTAGTTGATAGACTGTTGTTTTGATTGTAGGAATTCTGTCCTTCCTTTACTAATCCTTGCTTTCATGTCTATATCAGATCCAGAATATTATGCTTACTTAGGCCTGTTAACCCTCGTGGTGGAGTATGAGTCGCTCACTAGCATTCTTTATCCAACTTTGTCTTACCCAATCCTTTCCAGTTGTTTTTGGTTGATATTCGTCCTCGTGATGTTTGGTTCCGGTTCTTGGTGCAATGTGTTCTTTGATCTTCCCATTCAGGATTCCAAGTTAGCACCTGTCTCGTGATGCAGTTTGATGATTTGCTTAACGTATGTCCTATTCACCTCGTGTCTTTTCCTAATTTTTTCTTCATATGGATACTAGTTTTTTCTCAGCTACAGTAGGTTGTTGCTGATGTTATCTTGTGTAGACAATTGTTTATAAATACTTGTATTGTTTCGATGATGATTGTAGTAGTTTTTCAAATCTCAGTTCCGTGCATTACGACTATTTTAACTTTCGTATTGAAGATTCTCACTTTGATATTGATTGACAGACAGTTGTTTTATGTTTCATATGTTCTTTGCTTCGGGTCAAGAAAAATAAAAGTACCTGTAAACCATCATCAAGATGGTACAAGTATTTAAAAAATAGTTGTCTACACAAGGTACTCAACATCCAATGGCCGGATACCATCAGCAACAGCTTACTGTGGGACAGAACAAACTAGCCTCTAGTTGACGAGGAAATTATAAAAAGATGTTGGAAGTGAATGAGACATACATTTCGGAAATCATGAAACTGCACCATGAGATAGGCTCTAAATTGAAATCCTGAAGTGACTCGGAACGGTGGAAGGCGGAAGAACACAATACGTCGGGAAATAGAAGTTGATATGAAAAGGATGAATAAGAATTTGAAAGAGTTGTAAAGGATTGCCTAGGACAGTGTTGGATGGAGAATGTTGTTGAGCGGCCTATGCTCCTCTTCACGAGGAGTTACAGGTGTAAGTAGGTTATCATTATAAGGAAAGATTTGTCAGTTTTCTTTTAGGATACATAAATTGGGCTTTAAAGTATTTGGTAGCCATGCCTTCCCTGAATTTGAGAAGAATGAAATTCAACTATTGATTGATAATCTTGAAACAATTCAGTCTATCAATCTGTTGTTTAGCAACAATATTGCTAAAAGCCAGTATTTCCTAATGAACTGAAACATTTTTTGGGTGTGTTCTTCAAAACGAATGTAGCCCATATTTACTGTTCTAGCGATTCATTTGCTTCGAAAGGTATATAATAATTTATATACACAGTTGGCGGTAACATGAAAGGGGTACACATTAGTCTTTGACTCGAGCAAAGAACACAATGTTTCATATAAGATAACCAGTTTTTGATCATCTGAATACTGTAACTGCAACAATATCATCTAAGTTGAATGAAAATAGGTTTCTTGTCTGTTATATATTCTTTAGGCGTTTTGTCTTCATTTTTCATATGTTTATTTATTTGAACAAATAAATATTGGTACGAAGTGGCATCAAATACATATGCACCACACAAGTCACTTGATTTGTGTGAGTGCTGTGATACTGTCTGGGTGCCCAAACCGAAACAGGTGGTTTTCTTTGAGGGTCACACCCAGAGCCTTCGACCTAAAGGTCTAATCCACAAGGCAGTCGAACATTGTAAAGAGATGCAATCCCAAGGTAGCTGATGACCAACGATTGGTTCGTACGCCATTTGTTCCTTCAGGATACTGGAGTCCATGTGCGTCGTTGATTTGGAGTGAGAGTACTCCAACTCCTCCAGGTAAATCTTCCACATTCACCAACGCACGTTAAGGAACCGGGCATTAGATTTTTGTCCTCTCAATTTCGTAAACAACTCTAGTGGTACGAGAAGGCAGTGAGTAAGATTTCTCTGGTTGCTGTTGTATGCACGTGGCCATGTGAGAGCGTTTGCAGAGGAAGAGCTGCCACTCCTCACTCTCGATCGTACTAAGACATTTGTGGGCCTTGTAGTTCGATCATTCTATACAATAAAACGATCTTCAACATACTTCAAATAATATGCCATTTCATCAATCCCATCTTTATGTTTATTCTTTTCAAGTTGAACCATGAATATATCTTCTAGGATAAGATCTATTGAACTTGTTTTTACTACTTCACCCCTTAATATTAAAGAGAATTAAGTGTATAGACTAATAAACTGAAAACAACTCGAAGGAATACTTCAAGTATATAAGATTAATTGGATCCTATTTGTTACTTTCAGGGAAGAAGATTTTTTCCTTTTTTAAGTAGGAACTAGAGAAGAGTTTAAAATTAGGAAACACTATTCAATCCGTTTTCTTATTATTGTTTCCTAGTCACAAAGGATACACACACACGCATATCTACACGGACTGTTTATCAGAGACTCGATTATTTTGTAATTTAAAAGGTTAGTGTTATAACTGGCTTATGGTAGCCAAGCATTCATAGCGACATCGCTATTTGATCCTTCGATATCGGGTCTCCCTTGAATTGTTTCTTTGCATATTCAGTGAAACAGGGAATGAAAGTGTATTTTGATTCAATGCACATTTCGGAGTGTGTGGTCTATCGCTACATACTTCAGTATCTTGGTCATGTCAAATGAGTAGTGGTGTAAATTGCGGTGTTTACATCTTGATATAATGTGCGACTCGTTCTCAAGATCATTTCAGACGAGGAAACTTCGACTGTTATAACGCTTAGTAACCCATTTTTATGAAAATGGGAGTGTATTATATCGTAATAAACTGTAATATTAACGTATGATTGATGAATACATACAAGAAAACAATGTTTTGGGTATCAGAAGGCTTTATATTGAACATTCAGATAAAAAAGTCAGGCAGATTACATGTACGAAACATCATTGGTATACAGTCATCAATTTATCACTGAGTTGAGTACAAATGTGTACAGATTTTCATTGGTAAATTGTAACTCCAAATCATTATGTTTGTAATATGTGATTATCTGCTTCCGAATGTCTTGGAATGGTCGAGGGTAGGGAGTGTCAGATCTCCATCTCGAAATGTCCTCACATGTTCACATGCATACAGACACTGACAGGGAAGTCCTACTCAATGCTTTCTCACACTAGGGGTGTTGTTTACGAAATTGAGAGGAGGAAAAGTGAATGTTGATGGATACGAAGGGTTCATCTAGAAGAAGTTGGAAAAACTTCATTACAAACCAATAGTGCACATGAGCCTCAGTATCCTGAAGGAACAAATAGCGTATGAACTATTTGTTGGTCACCGACTGCAATGGGACTGCATCTACTGACGTTTATCCACTGCATCGTGGATCAGACATTTAGGTTGAAAGCTGTGAGTTTATTTTTTCTCTATTCATATCAAATAGGATCCATTAAGTTCTACATTCTAAAAGTGTTCATCCAAGTTGTTTTTGATTTCCAATAATGATTGGTTGTTTTGCTGAGTTAAACTTGTAGATAGTTTGACAGGTATTAGATAATCTCTATATTCACAATTGATTGATCACTGGGTGGTGATCAATGTCATGCTTGTCTAGTCCTTATTAGTGCAGATCGAATGCTATCGATCATGTTGCAATGTGGCCACCAGTCTAGGTGACTCGACACTGCGGGCACTATGTATTGAGATTTAGATGGTGGTTGGAGGTAGTCAACAGGAAACCCTGGACCCGGGTTTCCTGTTGACTACCTCCAACCACCATCTATAAGCTCTATATTCTCCTATCCTTATTATTATTATCATTGATTGTTGATTACTTTTTGGATTGCGTCGGGTTTTGGTGTGGAAATATATTCACGTTCTAGTCAGGTTAATCACGTGTTCTTGATCATCTGAGTTGTGTTGAAGTCCTGTAAAATAAACACTGAAAAGGAATCTAATGTAGGTATTCATCTAAGGCAAATAAACATCCCATTTGTGTAAACATGGAAAACCGATCGTTATAACACAGATCTGATTATTGATTTCATCTAAAAATCATGATAAACTACTTCTGTTCTAGCTCCATCAACACAGAATTGTAATATAAATTGATTGAGTTAGTCAGTCAGTCGGCTACAACGTGGGACCGGGCACATATATGCATCGGTCCAAGTTGTCATACCTTATTACCACAACAAGATGGACACCAGGTTCATAGAAGTAGTTAATTCAGAGGTGGTAATATATAAATGAAAGATTGCATATAAGGATATAATACAGGAAGAAAGAATTAGTTCGTAGAAAGAAAGATATGAAGCGATTTTAATCTCATAGTTTAAGGGAAGACGGAGAGTGTATACACCTACGCCATTCTCATCGATTCTGAGCTATGTCACATAGAGTCTCCGACCATTGGTTACGATAATCACGTGGACCGCAACCCAAGGAGTATCATTAATGTGTTTTCATGAGTAGAATCTATCAAAACAGTTTGCATACCTTATGTAAATAAGTAGCCTTAGTTAAGTTTCCTAAGCTACTTAAGCATCATACTTCTATCATGTTCAAATATGGCTTATATTCAAAAGACTTTTAATGTAAAGTGTAATATTTCCCCTACAGTAATTTATAATCATCTTCATGATAACCATGTTGTTACATAATTCCAAATGATCTTGTTAACTGGAGTTCGTTCATTTCTAGTCTATACTATATGAAATATTCATGAATTCTTAAATCTGTAAAACCATTTGTTTAGGATTGTAATTGATCAGTTTCTATCTTATTGGAATATATACATCCGGTGTATATCGCCTCGATATTGCCCTAAGTCACAAGCTTTATAAATATACATGAATAGTGGTTGACGGTGGAATCCAGTTTGACACATGTTTCATTCTATTTGGGACTCCTCAGCTGGATATACCTGCATCTCAGAGTTCATGTTCACTCTGGGACTCGAACCCAGTACCGTTTGTTTCAAACGCCATTGCGTTATCCACTGAGTCTTGATAGCCACTTGCTTGTGTAATGAGGTGAAGTTTAATTCACTTAGTATTGTTTAATTGTATCTTTCCATTGTTATTTAAGACTGTAATTGATCAGTCTCTCTCTTATTGACATATTTGCATCCTGTGTGAACTGTCTCGATCACAGAATCCCAGGGTAAACATCAACTCTGTGATTTAGGTACATCCAACTGATGAGTCCCAAATAAGACGAAACACTTAACAAACTCCATTCCATTACTAATCACTATACATCATTCATTACAATCATTCTTTATCCATTTTCTCAATTGATACCTTTGATATACATATATATCAAGTATTCATTTCATTATATAAATTCTATTTCATTGAAAGGTAGGTAAATCTAATCTTAACCCAATCATTATCATAGTCAATATCAATTAATCTTTTACATGGTTACACTGAGACCCTATTTTCTAACATAGAAATCTATCTATTCAATTATCAATTCACTTTTCATTCTTTATTTATAAATACAAATTAGTTTTCCCTTTTTCTCATCCATACAAACCAATCAGAAAATGTTTCCGTTGGATTTGTTTGTATGTAATGATTAGAAAAATATGGCGGGTATTTTATTCATGTAACTTAATTGGATACTTTTACAGATTTTTAATAGTTAAGATCATGAATTTATTGAAATTAGATCATAATGGAAAAATTTAGAAGTATTGGATGATCGTTTTGTCTGAGTGGCGGACTCCTCACTAGTGTGGATTCATCAGTTTGCCTCGTGAGATTCGAATCTAGGACCTATTGGTCTTACGTGCGTATGCTTAACCTATAGATCATTGAGTTGGTATTCAATGATGTTAATGTATAACTTCAATTCATCCACGAAGTTGAGAGACACATTCACGATTGTCTTCAGTGAGTTACTATCTCACAACTGATCTGGTTGAACTCCACTGGTCACTGCTTCTCACTAGAACTCTAGGAAATACTTCTTGAAGCCAATCATTAGTGGGCATATGTTGATTAAAATAAGAAGAAGTTTTTTTGTGGATATTATAGTAATTTTAATGGTTGAGATCATGAATCAATGTAAGCTAGACTGCTATAAGACCCACAATGGGACGAAACAGCTGTCCAACGCTTCCAAGTTTTCGTCAGCAGTAGTTGAGCTTCATGTTCTCAATTATTAAAATTACTACAATATCCACAAAAACCTCTTCTGATAATAATTTCTTCATACAGAAAGTTTCTTTTATAGAAACGTTACAGACGATAAATAGTTTACTACTTAATTGGACTTTGGCTAAATGACAGTTGAAAATCAAAATGTATTTTCAAATTGAAGTCTTTCTGTTTCTCAGTGGTTGTTTTAACTAAAATCAGAGTTTAGTTAACAAAGGTGGATAGTGGCTAGTAGTGGAATCCAGTTTGATACGTGTTACATCCTATTTCGGACTCCTCATCTGAATGTACCTGTATCTCAGAGTTGATGTTCATTCTAGGACTCGAACCCAGCACCGTTCACTTCAAACATCATCCCGGTATCCACGTACCTATTGATTCTTGATAGTCTCTGGGTTTTTTGAGTCATTTTGAAGCAGAATGTTGTTTTTTAGAAGCTTGACATTGATGAAATGGAGTTGATTACGTCATTATGAAATAAGATTAAGATTGTTTTGTCTATTAGTGTATACTTTGAAAAGAACAACTTAGATCAATGGTTTATGGAACAAATGTAAACAAGGGGAAAAATGGTTTGCTCAGCGTTTTTTCCTTTAAGGGCTTATGTTTTTATATAATCACGAATCGATGTTAGTTTGATCATCATCAGAAACCTGAAGGTACTGGACGGATATTTTCTACTAGTTTGAAACTATTCAGTAGTGCTTATTCACGACCTAATCTTGTTGAATACGTTAGATAGTTATCCGAACGGTGATGTTTAAGCAATTAATCGAATTGATGAAAGTTAGACATTACCACCGTTTGGACGCGAGCTCAGTGATCCTGAGTTCGATTCCTAGATATGGTGTCGTAGATGTTCATTTCTGCTGAGTTCCATATGAAAGAGAAAGAGACCTTCATTGTTTCTATGTTTTCAATGGTAATCTAACATCAGTTCACTTTTTAAATCCTACAAAAAAAATACTGTCATCTCCACAAAATCATAACTTACATCGTTCTAACATGACGCTGATTGAATGATGAATGAAATATAAATGATGAACTGATGAATTTCAATTCAAACGTATAGTACTTAATAAGTGTATTAAAGTTATTGATTGACATTCTTTGTATGACTGGTGTATGAGTGTTGGTTACTTACTTACTTACTTACTTCTGCCAATTACTCCCAATGGAGCGTAGGCCGCCGACCAGCATTCTCCAACTCACTCTGTTCTGGGCCCTCCTTTCTAGTTCTATCCAATTTTTGTTCATTCTTCTCATGTCTGTCTTCATTTCTCAGCGTAATTTGTTCTTTGGTCATCCTCATTCTCCAACTCACTCTGTCCTGGGCCTTCCTTTCTAGTTCTATCCAATTTTTGTTCAATTTTCTCATTTCTGTTTCCATTTCTCGAAGTAATGTGTTCTTTGATCTTCCTATTCTCCTTTGGCCTTCAAGATTACAAGCTATGGCTTGCATTGTGAGGCAGTTGGGGTGTTTTCCTCAATATGAATCCTGTCCACTTTCAGCAATTTTTCCCGATTTCTTCCTCCGTTGGAATCTCGTTCGTTCTCTCCCACAGTGGGTTGTTGGTGATAATGTCTGGCCAACGGATCTGAAGTATTTAGCGTAGACAGCTGTTAATAAACACCTGTATCTTCTGGATGATGGCTTTCGTAGTTCTCCAAGTTTCTGCCCATACAGTAGAACTGTCTTGACATTTCTATTGAAGATGCTGACTTTGGTGTTGGTTGACAGTTGCTTTGAATTCCAGATGTTCCTCAGTTGTAAATATGCTGCTCTTGCTTTGCCGATCCGAGCCTTCACGTCTGCATCAGATCCACTGTGTACATCAATGATACTGTCCATATATGTAAAGGTTTTTACATCTTCCAAATCTTCTCTGTCAAGTGTGATTGGATTGGTGCATTCTGTGTTGTGTTGGAGAATCTTGCTTTTCCTTTTGTGTAAATTGAGACCTAGTTCTGCTGAGGCTGCTGCTACACTAGTCGTCTTCTCCTGCATTTGTTATTGCGTGTGCGATAGAAGAGCCAGATCAACTGCGAAGTGTAGATCATCCAGTTGCATCCTAGTTGTCCACTGTATCCTATACTTCCCCTTAGATGTTAACAGCTTCATAATCCTGTCAATCACTAGGTGACCAGCATTCTTCAACCCAATCTATCCTGAGCTTTCTTTTCTAGTTCTATCCAAATGTTGTTCATTATTCTCATGTCTCTGTCTCTCACTCTTTCTCGCCATTTCTCATCGTATTGAGTTCTTTAATCTTCCTGGTCTCCTATTTCTCCTTTAGCCTTGAGGATTCCAAATGACGGCTTGCCTTGTGACATTCACTGGTTCAAATTTCATACATAATATGGATTATATTGTTTGTCTTACATAATGAATTTAATCGTTTAAAAATTCAATTTTTGAGAGAAAAAAACAAAATTTTACTAATCAATAAAGATTGATTTTATGCAAATGAGAACAGTTGACGTAACTATAGTAACGGACAGAAGACTTAATCTCTTTGTGCTTATCCGTTGTCATAGTGAACTACAGAGGGTTTATAAATGGATATGGATATGGATGGATGGATAGATAAATAATGAGATGTATTTTATGATTGAAGATTAATTAAAACAATTTAATGTCTACCCTTTTCGAAGTATCGATTGAGTATAATATTTATGCAATGATTTATCTTATCAGAATGGCGGTTTTATGAAGATTGTAATCATTTATAATCGTTGAATTCATGAGTCGGTTAAAGCTAAAGTGCCATAGACAACCTAGAAGCACTGGATGACTGTCTCGTCCTAGTGTGAAACTCCACGACTCCGCATGTGGGACTCAAACCTCGGAGCATCGGTCACCTGAGAGCATGATATGGCCGTTTCGTCCTGTTGTGGGACTCCTCAACAGTGAGAATCCACGACTCCGCATGTGGGACTCAAACTCAGGACCTTCGGTCACCTGAGAGTATTCTATGGCGGTTTCGTCATAGTATGGGATTTCTCAACAGTGTACTCTCAAGATCCCACATGTAGGATACGAACCCAGAACTTTCAGTGTTAATGTTGAACTTCAACTCATCCACGATATTACACGTTCGTCAATCATTGTCTTTAGTGATTAACTGCCTCTATAACACACAAGACTACTCACTAGAACTTCAGGAAATACCTTATGAAGTCAGTCACTAGTAAGTACATACAAGAACGAAATGACCACTTCCATGTTTTTTTTTCTATGATGATCTGTTTAACTTTAATCAATTCATAAAACTTATTCATTTATTCAATTATAAATAAATTAGACTTTGAACTGATTAGTTTTTTTGTTGTTGAGTAAACAAATGAACAAACTACATTTTATCAAATACATCAATTCAATTTTGTTTTAATAATTAAAATGAATCATTCTATTGTCAATTCAAAATACATGAGTATTATGATAATAAACGATAAAAATTATCATTCTATGAACGACCTTTGAACAACACTAACGTGACCTTGAGAATGTCTACTCACCTATTAGATAGATATGTGCCACATAAATCATTCAGATTGTGTAAGAGCTGGAATACTGCCTGAGTGCCTTAACCGAAGCAGGTGGTTTCCTTAAGAGGCTACACTTGAAGCTTTAGACTTAAAGGTCCGATCTATAAGGAAGTGGAGCAACGTCAAGAGATGAAATTCCATAGTAGTCGGTGGCCAGTAATTGGTTCATGCACCATTTGTTCCCTTAAGATCTTGGAACCCTTGTGCACCATTGATTTGGAACTAGGGTTCTCCAACTCCCCTAGGTAGATGCTCCGTATCCACCGACCCGATTAATACGTCGGACATTCTCTTTTCGTCTTTTCAATCTCGTAAACAACATCCCCTCATGGGAAGGTAGTGATTAGGACTTCCCTGTCAATAGTTGTATGCACTTGGCCATGTGAGAGCATTTGGAGATGGAGATCTGACTCTTCCCACTCTCGGCCATACCAGGGCCGAGATAAATCAATTAATGGAGCCTAATTATAAGTATTATTGAGAGAAGATAAACCCGTCTCACCTTACTTCTTGTCTTTTACTGAAACAAATCCATTAGAAGAGCCCCAAGATTGATTGAATTATAGATCAGCGCTTAAAATCTGAGTGAGAGAAATAGCTCAAGATTTACTAAGTTATTTTTAAAACTCAACTTTTCTTCAGAATTAGAGCACTCAAGTATTCTGATAAGTGATGTAAATTAAACTATTAAAATAGTTGAAATCATGGGTCATTTGAAGCTAGACCACCATGGAAAACCTGAAAGCACTGAATGGCCGTTTCGTCCTAATATGGGACGCCTCAGCAACACGCATCTACGATCCCGTTCTCCGCGAGATTCGAACCCAGGACCTATCAGTCTCGCAATTAAAAGCTTAGCCTCTAGACCACTGATCTGGCATCCAGTGGTAATAACGTCTAACTCCAAGCAATCCACGAAAGTGAGTAACACATTCTGCATTGTTCTGGTTTCGAATTTCCCAGGGGGGTGCGATCGTGTAAGAACACTGATGAGGTGTCCCATATTAGGAGGAAACGGCCTTACAGTGCTTCCAGGTTTTCCATGATGGTCTAGCTTCAACTGATTCATAATTTAAACTAGTGAAATTTCTAAAATCTCCACAAAACCCCTTCTGACAACCAAAAAGCTTAAACGACAAAACTCAAACTTAGTTTCTGAATGTTATATTCTCATAAAAGTCAATATGAGCACCGATTGTGTGAGTATCATTTATTACATAACAGATATCCTATTCTATTTCTATTATTATATATGGCATTATATAGCGTTAGTTGTATTGACAAAATCTATCTGAAATACTTCATTTGAATAAACTTTACACTTGGATCAGATTTATTGACATTCTGTTTCTAATTTGATCATTTTAGTTACCTAATTCAATTATGGAAGCAAATGCTGGATTTAAACATGAAATTTCAATTGGATCATCAACAAGACAATCAACTGAAGAAGAACTTGCATGGGGTGTAGATACACGTATTACAGTACCACCAAGACATTCTGCTTTCGCTGAAGTAAGTTAGTTTGTTTATATATATACATGTATACATGTTGGATTATTTCTTACCGACTAAATCAATATTACTACCATGGTGAATGCTACTTATATTTACAGATATAAGTAGTATGTAACACCGATCAAAGGAAGGTTGAGAAGATTAAACTGAATAAAACAGAAAGGAAAACATAAAGGAATTGAGAATCAGAGGGTTGTAAAGGACAAACTGATGGGAGGGTGTACAAATGGAGTAGATGGTGTATAGTTTTTATAGTTTAAGAAGATACTCTGTAATTTTATATTAACCAATAAATTGGTTCCCCCCATGTAAGTTTCAGTTCACTACACTTCTACTGTTACCATCAAACTTTTTTGTTGGTTGACACAAGTCAGTGTTCCACGTACAACAAAAGTACCTTAAAGATTACTGTTTCGCCTTACTGAAGAGTATTAACAAGGATGAAAACCAGGTCTAGCTGAGTTTTCTTCTGAAAACTTCCTATAGACAATTTAAAATTGTCCAATGTTCCTTAAGATTTTAGTGACATAAAATGTTTAGATTCACTAACATGGCTTTTAGGGGTAATAGATCAGGAATTCTGTTTGGCTTATGAGTTTTGTGCTAGTTGACACTCATCAACGTGGTTTTACAGACCCCTATAAAGTGGTAACTAATTTAAAAGTTGAGATCATGAGTCAATGGAAACTAGACCACCATAGAAAACTTGAAAGCGTTGGACGGCCGTTTCGTGGATTGATTGAAGTTATACATTAACACTATCGGATGACGGCTAGCTCAATGCGAGACCGATAGGTCCTGGGTTCGAATCCTGTGAGGTAGGATCGTAGATGCACACCGCGGAGGAGTCCCACAATAGAACGAAACGGTCATCCAGTGCTTCCAGATTTTCAATGGTGTTCTAGCATCAATCAGTTCATGATCTCAATCAAAAACTTAACAATCTCCATAACCCCATGCTCAGTAGTGACTAGCTTCATGAGGTGATTCTCCGAGTTCTAGTGAGAGGCCGTGACCAGCGGAGGTAATCTGAGTCAGGTAGATACAGATATCTACTTCAGACAATGTAAGATGACCACGTAATTTCTTGGATTGGTTGAAGTTTGACATTAAAACCATTGGATGTCGACCAGCTCAGTGTTCTAGGGGTTAAATGGGAGGTCATGGGTCCAAATTTCGAGTGAGGGATCGTAATTGCACATTGCTGAGGATTTCTATAATGGGACAACACATCCATCCAAAGCTTCTAGGTTCTTATTAGTAGTCTAACACTGATCAATTTATGATCTCGATCAGAAACTTGAAAAATTTCCACACAATTCCATACTGATAAACATCTCTGATTGTTTATGACTAATTCCATGCACTTTGAGATCCAGTGCTTTTTTCATAATGACTGACAATAATCTTAAATGATAAATCTGTACAAAACAAAAATCTAAGTGCAAACTACCTCCATATTTGGATTGTATAAGGTTTAGTACAATTTTGTTTACTTTATTGTATCTTCATAGAGATAAGGTCAGTACAATCAAAAATGTTTATCGAAAAATCGATATTGGGATAGGTTTCTTTTGTTTATGCATGTGAAAATCAATACTAATCACCGTTTATTTGTGACCTACATTCAATATCATAGAGAAATAATGGTCTTACTATTAATCTAATACTAATCCATATATGCTCACTAATGATTGGCTTCAAAGTGTATATCCTGAAGTTCTAGCGAGAAGCAGTGACCATTGGAGTTTAACCGGGTTAGTTGTAAGATAGTCGCTCAATTTTGTGGATTAGTTGAAGTTAGACATTAAAACCATTGGATGCCAACTCAGTGATCTATAGGTCCTGAATTCGAATCTCGCGCGCTGCTAAAGAGTCCCACGATAGAACGAAACAGATGTGTAATGCTTCCAGGTTTTCCATGGTTGTCTGGTTTCAACTGACTCATGATCGTAACTATTGTAATTTGAATAACTTCACAGTTTATAAGTAATAATTTATTATTTTGAATTCAGTAGTCATTATTTGGAATACTTACTTACACATGTTACCCTTCCTGGAGGACTATAGGATGTCCACCAGCATTGTCTGCCCAACTCTATCCTGGGCAGTCTTTCCCAGTTCTTTCCAGTTGTTATTCATTCTTTTCATGTCTGCTTCCAATTCTCGACCCAATGTGTTCTTTGGTTTACCCCTTCTTCTTTTCCCTTCAGGTTCTAAGTTAGATTTTACTTCATGATGCAGTCTGGTAATTTCCGTAATCGATATCCTCTTATCCTCCGGCGTCTTGATTTCCTCTTTAGACAGAAACTGGTTTGTTCTCTTCTATGGTAGGTTGTTCCTGATGGTGTCCGATCAACGGACATTGAGTATCTTGTGTAGGCAATTGTTTATAAATACTTGTACTGTTTTGATGATGGTTGTAACAGTTCTTCAAGTTTCAGATGCGTACAGTAGAACTATCTTAATGTTCATAGTAAAGGTTCTCACTTTGGCGTTGGTTAACAGTTATTTTGAGTTCTACATGTTCTTCAACTGTGGAAATGTCGACCTTGTTTTCCCGATCCTTAGCATTACATCCGCATCAGATCCTCATTGTTCAACGATGATATTACCGAGGTACGTGAGCGATTTCACCTCTTCCAAAGTTTTTCCATCAAATGTGATTTGGTTGGTGTTCTCCGTGTTGTATTGGAGGATGTCACCCTTCCCCTTGTGTATGTTGAGGGCTACTTCTACAGAGACTGCTGCTACCCTGTTTGTTGTCACCTGTATTTGATGATGTGAATGGGATAGAAGAGTTAGGTGATCTGCGAAGTCCAAATCGTCTAGTTGCATCCAAGCTGCCCATTTTATTCCATGCTTCCCCTTAGATACTGAGGTGTTCATAATCTAGTCAACCACCAGAAGAAAGAGAAAGGGAGAGAGTAAGCAACGTCGTCTGAAACCGGTCCTCACTTGGAAGTGTGTGTCAGCTGTTCTCCATGCACATCTTTGCAGTGTGGTCCGTCATATGAATTCCGTATGATGTTGTCGATCTTCTCGGATACACCATAGTGTCGAACAAGGTCCTATAAGGTCGTTCTATCCACATTATAAAACAATTTTTCATAGTCAAAGAAGTTGGAGTATGATGACGAGTTCCATTCAATCAATTGCTCAACAATGATCTATACTGTCGCGATTTCGTCGATACAGAATCAATCCTCACGGAATCCAGTTTATGTATCTCGAAGTTGATTGTCTAGTGAATCTTTCATCCAGCTCAGCAACACTCTGTCGAAAATCTTTCCTGGTACCGATAGTAATGTGATGCTTTTGTAGTTGACTTCTCACATTTACTCAGTTATTCTTTCTTTAGTATCTTTGTGAGGTATCCTTCTTTCCAGTATGTCGGCCCCTGTTATTTGGAATACAGATGACAATATTTATTCATTTGATTTGTGGGTTCACAAAGTTAATGAATTTCTAATGTTAATGATACAACTTATTCATTTCTTTAAGTCCTTCGACGAGACTATAATTTATCACGTATTAGTTAACAGGTCTCGGCTTTTGGCGCTAAATTCATTCATCCATTTGGCTAAATAGAGTCTTGGCATTATAGCTGATATCAGTTCGTGATGAAAACCCTTAATGTAATTCATAACTTTGACCATCAACTGTTAATCACAGTTCGAAGTCCTCACACTGGTTTATAACTCTCATTTAGTCCTGATTATTAGGTGAACACTCTCCAGGTCAGTCTAGCGTCGCTCAAAGGTTGTCCATAAATTATTGTCTCACTCAAATTTACTTTTAGGGTTTCGTGTGATCTTGATCTTCCAAAACTTTCCGTAAACATCATTATCAGAAACGTGATCCTTCATATTTCAAGATGTTTCTGAAAAGGTTTTATTCACTGCTAAGTAGATAAAACATTCCTTAGAGTCTAATGAGCTCCTAATGAGTTTGATAAGGGATAGATTTGAACTTCTCAAATAATAATAATTAACCTTCACATTAGTGAGATGAAATATGGTAGTTAACATTTCTAACTTCAATCAATTCACGATTTTACTAAGATTAAAATCTATCAATCCTCACTAACTCCTGTTTCAGCAAACCGTCGTGTAATTAACTGGTGACTAACATAGAGAGGTAAGTTGGATCTATTTTAACTTGTGGCCCTGTACTCTATTAATCTATATGACATAATGATACCGCCAATTAGAGTACAGTGATTTATTGACCGGACCAATGATGAGCAGCCTCGAATCATTATGAGTCCTTCTTCTCACCCACTCCTGCCTGCCTGTTAAGTCCAGAACACCAATCTCAGCCTCTGCAATATGAATCATTTATTTCAAACATATTGGGTTTATATACACACTAAACAGACCACATTGTACCATAAACTGGAAAATACACATTTGTACAAGATCTAGCCGAAAGTAGCTTTGAATGTGGGAGATAGAAATTGATAAACTGGGCCTAACTCAAGAACGGTCAATCGTATCATAATAGTTTACAGGTCAAAATACAGCTTATATATATATATATCGTAGAGGTCCATAAATGAAAACTGATAGTTACCATTCACTATTCTCGACGGAATATAAAAGAATCCGCTGTCGAAGCTGAAATAAATATCAGCTATACTTGTTCATTATCAAGAGTTATCTGAAGTTAAAAATGTCGACCACCGAATGTTAACTCAATCACTTGAAGATGAAACACTTTCAATGAAACTTCATTACACTAAATTCTATTCCTTTTACGATTATGAGTGGTTGTTCTCAGCTGTAGAGTCCCATTGATTTCAATGTTTTATCATCCAATCTTCATTATTTCTAATGAATATGGGTCATGTTCTTCATCTATTATGAAATTAATCATCTCCAGTTATTAAGTACTTACATATGTAAACGTAAATAACACACTGCTTATACTTTTACTACATCTACCATTATGGGATTTGAATCGGCAATTGTATCTTTGTGCCAATATGTTGCTAAGTACAAATAATCATTAACTTGTTCATTGAGTATGATATTTATATCAATAATGGTTAAGGATAGATATCCCTTTCACTTTTTAATAGTTGAATTCATGAATCGATCAATGTTAGAAATCTGGAAGCACTGGATGGCAGTTTCTCTATAGCATGGGATTCCTCAGCAGTGCGCATCCATGATCCCTTATGTAGGACTCGAACCCAGGACTTTCAGTCACGTGGGCGAACGTTTAACCTCTAGACCACTTAACCGGCTTCTGATGGTGTTAATATCTAACTTCAATCAATCCATGAAATTAAACGAACGTCCACCATTGTCTTCAGTGAGTAACTGTCTTATAATGGCCACAGGTAAACTCCACTGATTTTTGTGGCCCTGACTCCAGTAATATCGTATGACTGATGGTTATATTGAAATAAGTTTCAAATACATATATTTCATATAATCGTTGATTCAGATAAACGACCAGAGTAACAAAGCGAAGAGAAGAGAGCGAAGCGAAATGAAACGCAATGGCGAAGACCTATGAGCCAATTTGTTTTAATCAAACGTTAATCGATATTTATAGCCGAACAAAAATAAGTTACAGGCATATGATGAGTAAGATAAGATAATGTAAACACACATATGTTTACATAAAAACAGTTAAGGTTGATAAGCCAATAATTAATAAAGTCAAAATGTAACTTGAGAAGAATAGATAAATCGGTTTGTCCAGAAGGTAGAATAAACTATAGTAGGTTCGACATAAGACAAACCGCTACTACATGGTCATGGCTACGGTTATTCACTAGAAGTCCAGGATGCACATCTTGGAGCCGATCAATAGTGAGCACATGATGATTATTATCAGAATGAAGGTTTTTTTGGAAATTTTAGTAATTTATTAATTGGATTCATGAGTTGACCTAAGCTAAACTAACATGAGCCCCCAAATGCTCTGATATGGCCGGGAGTTGGAAGAGTTCGCTCTCCCTTTCGAAATGCTCTCACGTGGTCACGCGTATATAGCTTCTGCCAAGAGAGTCCTACTCACTGCCTTCTCTAGATGAGGGTGTCCTGCATGAAATTGAGAGTACGAGAAGCAAATATCCGACAGGAGCTTAAACAGGGTTGGTGGACACGGGGAGTCCACCTAGAAAAGTTGGAAAACCCTCATTTCAAACCAATGGTGCACATGAGTTCCAGTATCCTGAAGGAACAAATGGGGTATGAACCAATCGTTGGTCATCAGTTACCATGGGATTGTATCTATTTACGTTGCTCAACTGCCTTGTGGATCAGACCTTCTGGTCAAAGGCTTTGAGTGTGGCCCTCTAAGGAAACCACCTGTTTCGGTTTGGGCACTCGGACAGTATCACAGCCCTCACACAAATCAGATGAGATTTCTGTGGTGCATATATATCTGGTGCCTTCTTGTACCAATATCTTTATGTTCAAATAAATAATAATAATACTTGACTACCATGAAACACCTGTTGGCATCGAACGACATTTTCGTCCTAGTATGGGACTACAATTTCTACAAACTCTTATTTTTATTGAAAACTGAGTAGCTCTAGATCACTGTTTTGTTTTTATTTGAAGTTCTACCATATTTAGTGCCCATTGTTTAGTTTTTATTTTGGAATTGATTAATGTAATCAATGAGTACATGTACCTTATCTAACTCGTTAGACTCAACAAATCATCATTCATCATTGACTTTTCCTTGTTGATTATTCCTTACTTACTTACTTGCGCCTGTTACTCCAAATGGAATATAGGCCACCGACCAGCATTCTCCAACTCACTCTGTCCTAGGCCTTCTTTTCTAGTTCTATCCAGTTGTTGCTCATTCTTGTCATGTCTGTATCCATTTCTCGAAGTGATGTGTTCTTTAATCTTCTTCTTCTTCTTCTCCTTTGGCCTTGAGGACTCCATATGAGTGCTCGTCTTGTGACGTAGTTAGGTGCTTTCCTCAATGTGTATCCTATCCACTTCCAATGGTTCTTCCGGATTTCTCCGCCTGGGCCCCCTATGGGGCTACTGCCGGTTCGAAACCCGGATAAAGGAGGAGGGTTTGGCGCGGGGTTAACGACTCCACCCCGTAGGAAACTAACTCGCTAAACAAAATGCTAGCCAGAAAAAATAATTGTGTTTCCTTTATGGAGATTAATCACAGTACTCGCGACAAAGTTGAGAGCACCAATGAATTTTTTTAGTGTTTATTTAATGGATGAAAGCTGGATAAAAGAGTGTATTTTTATTAGGGATTTCATTCCAAATAGCTGAATATATCATCATTTGCCTACTATGAACGTGTTCGATGAAGTACATCTGGACATGAAGGATCTAAATCATAAATCTAGTAAGCATTGGTGCTTCAAATGATACAAACAAGTACAAATGATCAGAATGGGGGTTTTGTTGAGATTTTAGTAATTTGATTAATTGAATTCATAAATTACTTGAAGCTAAACCATCATGGAAAACCTGGAAGCATTGGACAACTGTTTGGTCTCAGTATGAAACTCCTCCACAGTGCTCATCTATGACCCCGACCGCAGGATTCGAACCCGGGACCTATTAAAAAACAATTTTCTACTATGACATGAATCAAAAGATTGATTGAAGGTGTATGGTACGACTAACTATGCGAACATTAAAAACACTGTGTGTATGACATTAACCTCCGATAACCACTATCTAAACTTTGAAGTCGTATTCGTGTACAAAACAGTTCATCAAAGTTTGTTATTTAGTGTCCAATTTAATTAACTTTTTTTTCAAATCAGAAGGGTTCTTGTGGACATTATAGTAATTTCCTGTAGTTCTAATGAAAAGCCATGACCACTGAAGTTCAATCGAGTTTGTTGTGAGATAGTAACTCACTGAAGACAGTAGTGGATGTATCGCTGAATTTCATGGATTAGTTGAAGTTATACATTAACACCATTGGATGCTAGCTCAGTAGTTTAGAGGTTAAGCGTTCGCGCGTGAAACTGAAAGGTGCTCGTTTCGAATCTCTCGATGCAGCATTTGGGATACACATTGCCGAGGAGTCCCACAATAGGACAAAACGGCAGTCCAATGCTTCTAGGTTTACCATAATGATCTAACTTCAATTAACTCATGTTATGCCCTTGGTCTGTCTACCTACTCTTGGTGCTGAGGATACTTATCTAATCCTGATTAAGACCTTGACGCGATAGGCTGACCGACCTCACCTTGAGGCTAGTACGAGTGAGTTCGAGGTAGGGTAGAGAGAGAAGAAAACTATTCTATCACCTGATTGGTTGACAACCACACGAATGAGAGAAGACAAGACAACTGGAACACTACTCGATCTATTCCTGGTATCCTGATTTCCGATTAGTGTAAAAAAGTACATGAATAAATAGGTGACTAACCCGACCACAATGTACAATAATTACGAAAAATACAATCATGTTCAAAACTGGGAATTAAAGTAGAAAATAAGGTGCAAAATGTTATGTTTAAATGACAATAGATTCGGAACAGAAAAGGGGTATGACAATGAATCATACATCGAATGAAAGCTCATGTTCTGTAGAATAGAATAGGGACAAAAATAAATGTCCGAGTTTTACAAGCTTTGAATAAAATGAAATAACGTCCCGAAAAATAACTTTCATAGTTTGTCAGGGCTTCCTGTTTCTCTGTTCACATCAACTCATGATCTCAACCAAAATAGATCCTGAGTTCGAATCTCTCAATGTGGCCTTATGGATACACACTGTCGAGGAGTCCCACAATAGAACAAAACAATCGTCCATGCTCATGATCTCAACCAATAGATCCTGAGTTCGAATCTCTCAATGTGGCCTTATGGATACACACTGTCGAGGAGTCCCACAATAGAACATAAACAATCGTCCAATGCTTCTAATTTTCTCATGATCTCAACCAAAATAGATCCTGAGTTCGAATCTCTCATGTGGCCTTTGGATACACACTGTCGAGGAGTCCCACAATAGAACATAAACAATCGTCCAATCATGATCTCAACCAAAATAGATCCTGAGTTCGAATCTCTCATGTGGCCTTTGGATACACACTGTCGAGGAGTCCCACAATAGAACATAAACAATCGTCCAATGCTTCTAATTTTCCATGATCTCAACCAAAATAGATCCTGAGTTCGAATCTCTCAATGTGGCCTTATGGATACACACTGTCGAGGAGTCCCACAATAGAACATAAACAATCGTCCAATGCTTCTAACTTTTCCATGATGATTCAACACCAACTAACTCATGATCTCAATAATTGAAATTAGTTTTTGTTGTTATTGTTGTTGTTGTTGTTTATTTTAGGTAAAAATTGAAGAAGAAGAAATGAATTGTTGTTTTCGTTTAAAAACATCAATGTATGGACGAATACGAATATTATTCTTAGATCCAATACATGATAATACATTAATTAAATATCTTGAAGGTGACTTCGGTACAATTATACAAGAATCATTAAAATCTGATCGTTTTAAACAAAATAATCATGAACAAAATTCTTATTTATGGACTGAATCAATGGCAAATTCAAATCAACGTATATTTTATATAGAAACATGTGGAAAATGTAAATTTCGTTTTGGTGTACATCAATTTGTTGAAGTTAATCAAAAAGTACATTTAGAAAATAATTATAATAATAATAACTGATAGTTGCTATGGCAACTATCAGTTTAAACAATATATTATAGGATACTATTATTTTGATCAAAGAAAAACAAAAATTGAATTCAAGTGCATTTCAAATGATCCTTTTAACAATCTATTTGATCCCATATGTATAAAGATCATTGATATTTTTATTCATGTGTTCATTTTCCTTTACAATTTAATATAGTTTGTTTATTTATTTATTTAAACACATAAACATTGGGATAAGGGGGCACCAGTAATATATGCGTCACATAAATCTTATTTGATTTGTGTGCGGGCTGGGATACTGCCCGGGTGCCCAAACCGAAGCAGGTGGTTATCTTAGGTGGCCACACCCCAAGCCTTTGACCTTAAGGTTTGATCCACAAGGCAGTTGAGCATCGTGAGGAGATGCATTCCTATGGTAGCCAGTGACCAACGATTGGTTCGTGTGCCATTTGTACCCTCAGGATGCTGGAGCTCATGTGCACCATTGGTTTGAGATCTAGTTAAAGCGTGGGACATTCGCTTTTCGTCCTCTCAATTTCGTAAACAGCACATCCGCCACGAGATGGCAATGAGTAGGACTTCTGTTGCAGAGGCTGTATACGAGTGGCTAAGTGAGAGCCATACCAGGGCATTTTGGGGCTAATTTTTCCTGAAGCAGAAAGAAGTACCACGCCAGTTGATAGTCAATGGAACTTATACCTGTATATCATCGGTAATGTTCAACTTAAGTTATAAATCTAATATATATATCATTGAAAGATTTGTAGCTGTTTTACTATTGATCCAACTTGAGTAGGAAGAAGTATATCAATGGAGTTGTAGAGATTATTAAGTTTTTGATTGAGATTATGGAATGATTCATGTTAGATCATCATTGAAAACCTGGATGTACTGGATGGTTGTTTCGTTCCACAGCATTGTGCATCCACGATTCCGCTCCGATAGATTCGAACCTAGGACCTATCGGTGTTGCATGCGAACAGTGAATTCTAGATCACTGGACTGAGTGGAATCCAACGGTATTAATGTGCTCACCGGTGATTAGCTTGGTGAGGGAATACTTGGAGTTCTGGTGAGAAGCTGTGACCAGTGGAGCTAATCCATGTCAGGTAGAGATGGGTTTCTACTTTCACAAGCCCATTGATGTGTTTTATTCAAGTTGAATCGTTAGTAAACATATGCGAATCTTTACTGGTCACAGCTTCTCACTAGAACTCCGAGAATTCCCTCATGAAGTCAGTCAGTGGTGAGCACATGGTAATTATCAGTATGGGGTTGTGGAGATCATTAAGTTTTTGATTGAGATCATGAACTGATTGATGTTAGACCACCATTGAAAACCTGTAAGCACTGGATGACCGTTTCATTCTATTGTGGAACTCCTCAGCATTGCGCATCTACGATCTTACCTCACGATATTCGAGTCCAGGTCCTACGGTCTGGAACGCAAACGGTTAAACTCTAGACCACTGAGCTGGCCGGCACCTAGTGGTGTTAATGTCTGACTTCAACCAATCCGCGAAACTGCGCGATCATCTTCCATTGTACTAAGGTAGATACCTGTCTCTACTCGACATGGATTAGCTCCACTGGTCACGGTTTCTTATTAGATCTCCGAGAATTCCCTCACAAACCTAATCAGTATGGGGAAACAATTGAGCTTAAATTTATTTTTACACACAAGTCATCAAAACCACAAAATTACATGCTAATAAAGATTTCCAAACTAAAACCTTGTATATTAGATATGTTATCAGTTCAAGAAGAAACATTGATTAAACATTTCGAAGTGTTTGATGGAGAGATAATAAACTTATTGAAATAATTCCATCAACACTAAGAATTAGACAAATATGAAACTTCATTGAACCATCAATGAGTTTAAGTTAAAGCACTTTTGAAAACGTGGAAGCACTGAACCTCTAGAAATGTTTTAGTATGGAACCAATCAGGAAAGTGAATCTATGATCTCTTACCTAGAAATTCAACCCCGGAAATACGGTCTCGTGCATGGACGCTTAATTTCTAGATCAACAAGTCAGCATCCAAACAGTGAGAAAGTTTAGCATCAAGCAACTCATTATATTTCACAAGCCTTACAAGATTGCCTACTTGGGATAATTGTGTTATACCAGACAAAGCTAAGTCTTGGATTCACACTGTTGAATACTTTCAGACAAGGATGAAACGGTCATCCAATGCTTCCAGGTTCTCCATGATGACCTAGCGTCAATTGATTCGTGATCTTAACTAGTGAAAAGAAAATTAGTTTGAGTAGGCCACCATGTCAATAGATTCTTTATAATCAGAATGGGTTTTGTGGAGATTTTTTAGAAATTCCACTGGTTGAAATCATGATTCCATTGAAGCTAGACCACCATGGGAAACCTGAGAGCACTGGACAGCCGTTTCGTCCTAAAGTGACACTCCTCAGAAGCGCGCATCCACGATCCCGCCCCCCTGCGAGATTCGAACTCAGGACCTATCAGTCCCGCGCCAGGCGCTTAACCAACTAGACCACTGAGGCGGCATCTGACGGTGTTAGTGTCTAACTTCAACAAATCCACGAAGTTGCGCCATCGTACACCATTGTCTTCAGTGAGTTAACTTCTCACAACAGACCTGGTTGAACTTTACGGGTAACAACTTCTCACTAGAACTCCAGGAGTATCTCCTGGTTCGAATCTCACAAGGGGGCGGGATCGTGGATGCGAACTGCTGAGGAGTCCCTTACTGGGACGAAACGGCCGTCCAGTGCTTCCATGTTTTCTGTGGTGATCTAGCTTCAATTGACTCACGATTTCAACCAGTGAAGATTCTTTATTGTTTAAATTAATCAATACGATATATGGTCAAATGTTGTTACATTTAAGAAAATTGAGACATTTATTGTTTAAAGAATGTATCCAAATGGAAATCAATATTAACGTCTTATTGTTTATGTACAGTTATCGTAGACAACTAGAAAAGAAAAAAAACAATATAAATGAAAAATTTAGAGAAAAATCACAAAATATTCATTACTAATCAAAGATGAATGGTGAGTAGAATTGGAGTCCAGTTTGATACGTGTTTCGTCCTATCTGGGACTCATCAATTGGATGTACCTGCATCCAACAGTTGATATTCACTCTGAAACTCGAAACTAGTATAATTCGCTTCAAACATCATCACGTTATCCAATAAGCCATTGAGTCCTGATAGCCACCTTCTTGTGCAATGGGGTGAAGTTTAAATTCATTTGGTATTGTTTGATATGAATCTCCACACTGTTGTTTTAGGACTGTAATTGATCAGTCTCTTGTTGGTATATGTACATCCTGTGCGTATTGCCTTGATATAGTCTTGAGTCACTAGCTTTTCAAGCAAAAATGGATAGTGGCTAGTAGTGTAATCCACGATGCGCGTTTCACTCTATAGAGACTGACCAATCGCAGTTTTAAACGTCAAAAATGAATTAAAACTTAACCTCATTGCACAAACTACTGGCTATCTGGACTGAGTAGCTTAGTGGATATGTGGTGTATGCTAAGTATATCGACATAAGTAGTACATAATACCAATCAGAAGTGGAATGTCTAGCAGCAGAAAATTGGGAAGTTCGAATCGAACAGAATGGGGACAGACAGTAATTTTTATGGTGATGAAGGAACGATGAAGTTTGAGATAATTAATGAAAGGTTTCCAAATGATGTATTGAACATATGGTTTTCATATTATACCAAATAACTCTGTAATTTTGTATTCAAACACAATTGGTTGTATCCACCTATGTTCTCATTCATCATAGATAACACATTGACATTTGAAGGGAACAGTACTGAGTTCAAGTCTCGGAGTGAATATCAATTCTGAGATGTAGGTACATCTAACTGACGAGTCTGAAATGGGACGAAACGCGCATATTGAGGCATCCACACAGGATGCACTTACCAACAAGAGACTAGTAAGCTGTTGCCCCTAGTCAACAATGAGAAGATTCAAGCAAATGACAATGCCACTAATTATTATAAACCATGGAAATTACATTTCGAAATTAACCACTAATAACCATTTTCATAAAGTCTATAAGCTTCATTTTTGTTGTTGTTGTTGTATCTATTCAATAACATAATTTTTATTTTAAAATTGACTTGTGTAATATGATATCACACAAAAAAATACAAATAAATATGTCCAAGACAAATTGAGATAGAAATTAACTCTCCCCCCTCTCTCTCTTACACTCCCCCTCTCTCTCGTCGACATTATCCATTTACCCGACAACAACAACAACAAAAAAAACCCTGTAACAATTTTACATATTCGATTGTATAAATAACTGAATATGAATGTGAGTCTGTGTGTATATGTGCATGGTTACGTTGTTTTATGACGTTTGTTTGAATATAACGGTGTGTTGTTGTTTGTTTGTTTACGGTTAAAAAATTGTTTGTATTCACTTTAATAATAAATAAATAAACAAAAAACAAACAAATAAATAATCACTGAAACTCATTCAAAGTTCACTTGTATTATGCTGAACGACAATACGAATGAGGACAATCAAATACAATCGAATGAGATATGATAGAGTAACTTGATAGGGTCTGAGAATCAAACGGTGAATACTTCATTTGTAAAATATTAATCAATTGTCTAAGATTTTATTGTTCTTTCGTTTCCACACCAATCAATCTCTATTCTTCGATCTTCTTAACCTTCTGTTGCCATGTATTACACTTTGTGATATACATACTACTTATATGTCGAATCAGTAGCAATCAATTGTCTAAGATTTTATTGTTCTTTCGTTTCCACACCAATCAATCTCTATTCTTCGATCTTCTTAACCTTCTGTTGCCATGTATTACACTTTTGATTAGTGGTACATACTACTTATATCTGTCGACATCAGTAGCATGTACCATAGTATTATCTTTAAGATTGAATAGACCATTATCAGTCATTGAAAAATATTTATACAATGTTTAAGAATAAAGAGTAGTAGAGCAAACAATCGTTTTCGATAACTTCTACATTAAGCTTTACACAGTTATAAATCTAAATTTATTATTTTGTCGATTGTATAATAAAAAATGATAATTGTGTAGAGAGGCTGATGGAGAAGATATCGAAAAAGATGGTTCGCTCTCGTACTTTAAACATCACCCAGTGATCAATTAATTATGATTACATTTCAGTTCTACAGGAGGTCATTTGCGGTCTGTATAGCTCAGTGGTAACGTCTCTCACTGTGAAGTTGGGTAACATAAGATCAATCAGTTCCTTCAAGATTATAGGTACACCTTGCTGAGGGTACCAAGTAGCATGAAACCAATGTCTAGGGTTTCCTGTTGACTACCTTCAACCACTATCTTAGCTCTAATACTCTTCATTTTTTAAATATTATTGTTGATTTGCTCTATCGGCTAAGAAATTTCAGGCATGAGTCTAATTTATTGACGAGTCAATCAGATTCAACATAGCGATTCTTAAATCTTGTCGTGCGATTCGTTCATCTATATTGACTTAATAAAGGGACAATATACGTGACCTTGAATTTATAGTGTATCCATTTTTCAGCGTTCACTCTGTGCATTTGTTGATATTTTCCCGTTTGTTTAGTGAGTAATTACTGAATATGAATGTATACAGATCACCAATGTAGGCGATCTGTGTGGATGATTCGGGGCCTACTCTAGGTTGAACGAGAATGGTGTGACTTTTCAGCTTACGTTGAAGTCACACCTCGTATTGAATACCTAACATGAATGACCCTTTCTTCTCATCCAGGCACTGTGGTTATTTTCACAACTGTACAGAAGGAATATAACGATATATCAGAAACATAATAATAAAAATAAAAAGAAGAAACAGAGTGCGATCACTGGCGCATGGTAGATTTCATGGCGCGTAACTGATTAATATATACTGAGTGTCCTTGACCGTGATGAGGATCAGGAAACTGTTCGAAATTCTTTGACATCACTGCCACATGATTTGGATACGATCCACCAATATTTAATTGGCCATAATTTTCACTGAGTCATTCATTTCATGCTTTAACTTTGATTGTACTTTTCGGATTTATCCACTACTAAGTACATAACAATGATCAATATAGAGGTTTGTGGAGACAACTGAATATTGTCATGATCGCAAACCGATCTAAATTCAGTTCACGCTATTATAACTATGCCTTAGATACATATCTTGGTATTGCCTGTTCTTGATTCTTGTCCGAGTAATATCTGATATAGCATTTCTACTGATTGCAGTGTAGATGCCTTCAAATCACCAGTATTTCATAGAACAAACTTAATATCCACTAAAAAGTAGTAAGGTCTTGGTCACTAAATGTACTTGACATCAGTAATTTAAACTGTGTTTGCCAAATTAGTAGCGTCACAGAGACCTACAAATTAGGAAAGAAAAATCAATATTTCAATCCACATTACTCATTAAAAGGCTTCAATAAGTAGGAATCTATTACTAACATATTAAAAAATCCAAAGGGGATTTTTTGGGTATTATAGTAATTTTAATAGTTGAGATTATGAGTCAATTGAAGTAAAGCGTTCGCGAGTGAGACCGATAGGTCCTGGCTTCGAATCTCATGAGCTAGGAGTTCTAGTGAGAAGTCGTGACTAGTAGAGTTCAGTCGTGTCTGTTGTGGGACAGTTACTCACTGATGATATTGGTGAACTCCGACTCAATTCCATCGATTGGTTGAACTTAGACATTAACACCATTGGATGCCGGTCAGTTCAGTGGTTTAGAGATCAAGCGTTCGCGATCGAGACCGATAGGTCCTGAGTTCAAATCTTACGAGGCGGGATCTTGGATGCGCACTGCCAAGGAGGAGTCCCACAATAGGACGAAATGGCCGTTCAGTGCTTCTAGTTTTACTATAGTGATCTAGTTTCAATTGACTCATGATCTCAACTATTAAAATATTAAAAAAAAGCCAAACTCATTGATTTGTTGGAACACCATGTACAATCCTGACCTTTAAACTTTGAACCATGTACGGAGGTCAGTAATGAATCATTTGACTGTTTTTTTTAAACATCCAGTCTAGTTATGACAAAAGACAATGCTAAACAGTATGTGATGATTTCACAATGATGAGTGTTAGGTAAATCATACTAGTTACCAGTAATGATTAATAGCCATTGATTGACCAGCCTCTATTGGATAACTGCCTCAGTATAGTCATTTAGTTACAAGCCTTTGATGTGTTAGATCGTAGTGGAATGTAGGATACATGTTTTTATCTTGTTTGAAACCCATCTTGATTCTTTGTGTTGGTATTCTGGACTTTAATAAGATGTCCTCTATTCAAATACATTAAAACTTTCAATTACAGGTCTATATTGAAGTAATTCAATCACTATAGAATAGGTTAGTAGTTATACGAACTCAGTTGCTCTCTGGATAAAGCATTAATGCTTAGAGTGAAGGGTAATAGATTCAAGTCTTAGAGTAAATTCCAATGCCAGAATTTAAGATTCCAGTATTAGTCACAATTTAAGCATGACAGATCACAACAAGCTTAATAAACCAACTATTGAACTTCAACTTAGTGTTTATTTTAGTTGAAGATGTTTCGTTCAGATTGGTTGAATTCGTCACAGATTGAACTTAGTTAAAGGACCATTTGAAATCCGTAAACAATGAATGACTGTTTTATTCTGTTATGTGACTCTCCAGAACCTCATAACCACGAACCCGTTAGGGATCGGACGTAGGACTTACAAGTCTCTCTAAACGTTTTATTATGAAAACAACTGGGTTAGTGTCCATTAATACAATGCTAGCTTTAATCGGTTTCTAATATAGCATTAGGACTATCTGAATGTATACATACTTACTTACACCTGTTACTCCTAATGGAGCATAGGCAGCCGACCAGCATCCTCCAACTCACTCTGTCCTGGGCCTTCTTTTCTAGCTCCATCCAATTCTTGTTCATTTTTCTCATGTCTGTCTCCATTTGTCGGCGTAATGTGTTCTTTGGTCTTCCTCTTCTCCTTTGGCCTTGAGGATTCCATGTGAGGGCTTGTCTTGTGACGCAGTTGGGTGCTTTCCTCAATGTGTGTCCTATCCACTTCCAGCGCTTCTTCCTGATTTCTTCCTCCACTGGGATCTGGTTTGTTCTCTCCCACAGTACGTTGTTGCTAATAGTGTCCGGCCAATGGATCTGAAGTATTTTACGTAGACAATTGTTAATAAACACCTGCATTTTCTGGATGATGGCTTTCGTAGTTCTCCAGGTTTCTGCCCCATACAGTAGAACTGTCTTGACATTTGTATTGAAAATCCTTACCTTGATGTTGATTGACATATAGTTGTTTTGATTTCCAGATGTTCTTCAATTCTAGATATGCTGGTCTTGCTTTGTCGATCCGCGCCTTCACATCTGCATCAGATCCACCGTGTTCATCAATGATGCTGCCCAAATATGTAAAGGTTTTTACATCTTCCAAATCTTCTCTGTCAAGTGTGATTGGATTGGTGCATGTTGTGTTGTATCGGAGAATCCTGCTTTTCCCTTTGTGTATATTGAGACCTACTGCTGCTGAGGCTGCTGCCACACTGTTCGTCTTCTCCTGGATTTGTTGTTGCGTTTGGGATAGAATGGCAAGATCATCAGCGAAGTCTAGATCGTCCAACTGCATCCTAGATGTCCATTGTATCCCTTGCTTCCCTTCTGACGTTGACATCTTCATGGTCCAGTCGATCACCAGGAGAAAGAGAAACGGTGAGAGTAAGCAACCTTGCCTGAGAGCGGTTTTTACTTCGAACGACTTTGTCAACTGTCCTCCATGCACAATTTTGCAGTTTAATCCATCATATGAACTCTGTATGGCATTGACTATCTTCTGAGGCACGCCGACTATTATTCTTCTCATTGATTTTCTATCATTGTTTATTGAAACGTTTAAATTCTATGACTTCAATAGAAGCAAACAATCAAATAGACCGCCGAAATAAATTGGCGGGAATTTATACGTAATTTTGTTTTGTTTCTCAAATTAATTCTAACAAAATTCCTTCTTTTTTTAAAAAATGTTTTATGTTTATTTTATTATCCCATAATAAACAAATTAGTTAAAAGTCTATAATGAATATAACAGCAAAACTGTTTCTTTTTTGTTGGTTTGTTCGTTTGTTTAATTTTCCCTCTATTTTCTTTTTCTTTTTCTTCTTTATCAAACAAAATTTCGTTCAATGTTCAATTGATATTTATTATTTTATTAAATCTCTGGCTTTTTATCCCGTGATTTATCCACTAATCAAAATACGACTAATACAATGTTAGCACTATGCCAAAACTAATGACGTTCGACCGGTATGATCAACCTAGCGTCCTTATTGGTTCTATGTTCTCCTAACCCGTCAATTTGAGTTCAGAACACCAATACCAGCTTCTGCAATATGAGAATCGACTCGAATTACTTATTTCAGACATACTGGGTTTATATACCAACCAGACAGACCGCAACGCACCATAAAATAGGAAATAATATTTCTACACAATAAAGCCCAAAAATTGGCTGTGAATGTGGGAGGCAGTAGTCAATAAACTGAACATAGCTGAAGAATCGTAATTCGTACAATAGGTCAAAATAAAGCTTATAAGAAGGGGAATATAAATATGCCTAATCTAATTATTGAATAGTTATACCATAAGAATATATAGATTATATAAGTCAATTAATAAGTCTCAGAAGTTACTGGTGATTTAATCTTCTATCTGAAGTTTGTGCTGCTAATGATGTCGTTCAGAAGAACAATGAAAGCTTCACGACCAAACCATCCAGCTCAGAGAACAAAACTCCATCAAAATCATCCACCTGAGCTACAAATCTTCTCCACCATCTCAAGATATAATCTTCACTAGGATATAACATCTATATTCATATGTTAACTTAGAAAAGATTGTATAACATTTTCATAGACTTTAGTGTCATATAAATTCACTTGATATTGTTGTTTACTTGTATCTTTCCATTGTTATTTAGGGCTACAATTAGCAATATATGCATCCTGTGCGAACTGTCTCGATATTATATGAAGTCACAAGGTATTTAAACAAAGATAATTTCAAGTCTTGGAATGAACATTAATTCTGGAATGCAAATATATCCAATCGACGAGTTGAAAATAGAGCGAAACGCACATCAAACTGGATTATACTGCTAGCCACTATCTATCTTTGCTATAAAACTTTGTGAATTCCCGAAGCATTCCTGAAGCAATCCACACAGGATACATATATGCCAACAAGAAACTGGTCAGTTGGAGTTCTAAAAACTCATGGGAAGATACAAGTAAATAATAATACCATATGCATCTAGCAATAGATAGTTGTCTTTTTATCATTAAGAAAACTATATAGTGAAATGAATCTGTGATACTGTCAGTGATCAAATGCGTATTTAAACTGTCAATCACCAACTTGATATTAAGTGGAAATGAACTTTCAACTTCCGGTTAGTATAAATCCTGATAATTCAAGAGAAGTCTTTCGTTTTCCTAGATCGTTTATCAAGATTAAGATCATGATCATCTTGAAAGTTGGTGGAATTAGCCAATTCTGTCTTCTTTTTTTTAAAAAATATTTTTGGTTAACAACTGCATGCCAAATCGAGTTCCTCCCCGCTGAACAAGTTGTAATACAGTTTTTTTTTAGTTTTGAAAATCGCCTCTGATCGTCTATTATTCGAGTCAAGAAAAAAGAAAGTACCTGTAGACAATCATCAAGGTGATACAAGTATTCATAAATAGTTGTCTACGCAAGATACTTAACATCCATTGGCTGGATACCATCAGCAACAGTTTACTGTAGGAGAGCACAAACCAGCTTCCAGCTGAAGAGGAAATTAGGAAAAGACGTGGTAATGGATAGGACATACATTGATGAAATCATCAAACTGCATCACGAGGCAAGCCCTAACCTTGAATCCTGAAGGGAAACTGAAAAGTGGAAGGCCAAAGAGCACATTACGTCGGATAATAGAAGTAGATATGAAAAGGATGAATAAGAATTGAAAAGAGTTGGAAAGGATTGCCCAGGATAGTGTTGGATGGAGAGTGCTGGTGGATGGCCTATGCTCCCCCACGAGGAGTAACAGCAGTAAGTAAGTATGTTTCTTTTACAACTGAAATCCGATAACAACATAACAGGTTGGTATACATATTCTTCTATCGATTTTAGTTTGCATTATTCAGTAGTTGCAATTGTTGGAACCTCTAAAAATAATTTAAATCGATAATGATATTGTTGGATTAAAATATAACGGTAAAATCAGAGTTTTGCTTGCAAAGAACATTTGTAGGCTGCAAGTATTTAATCATAAATGCCTTTGAAACATTACTCTTATATGTAGTTTGGAAGAACTAAGTAAATAACTTCTACTGGTGCTCCCCTGGGGCTACTGCCGGTCCCAAGCCGGGATAAAGGAGAAGGGTTGGGCATAGGGTTAACCACCACATTCTATAGAGAACTAAATCACCAAAAACACGCTTGAAACGCTGAGTGAATAAGGTTCATATAACACGTTGGGTATTTGGTATAAACAGTGTAGATCAGTTGATGAAGTAATAAATATTTTTTGATTGAGAAAATCAGGATTTGTAATACATAGACCTAACCACCATCCACTTTGATGCGCGATGTTGACCTCATTAGGAACAACTTAGAAAATATGATGTCCATTCATGAAGTCATCGTTTATTGTTCGATGTTGATAGGTGCAGACTAAAAGACTATCATGATCAGTAGTTTGAGATGTTCAGTGAGGTGGTTAATAAACCAGTGTGATTTAAAGGATGCATTTACCAGGTGTCTTTCCTTGAATCTCAGGTTTTAAAGTTATTTACCGCTTTTTATTCTGTAAATTCATTCACCTAAGGTAGTTTTACCACCTTCTATTTCACTATTACTTATACTGCCTTAGTATTCATCTTGATAATTTCAACGTGATATGTTAACTTGAACCGATACATATGTGTACCGGTTTCTAGATCGAACATTAAGAATCAAACAGTTTTATTTTGTTTCTGATTGACATCATAAACTGATTGATATCAAATCACCATGGAAAACCTGGAAGCACTGGAAAGCCGTTTCGTCGTATTGTGGGACTCTTCAGCAGTGTACATCTACGATCATGCTCGCGTGGTTCGAACCCAGGGCCTTCATTGTCGCGCGAGAACTCTTGACCTCTGAGCCAATGGACCGGCATTTAACGGTGGTAATATCTAACTTCAACCAATCGAAGAAATCGCGCAACCATCGTCTATTGTATTGAGGTAGATACTTCTCTTTACCTGACACGTATTAACTCGTTTTGATTGTAACAAAAAAATTGGTACTATTGTAATGAATGAACATCATTTACACATCTTTCTTGGATTTTCTCTTACAACGTCTATCATTCTTTCATCCAACTTGCTATTTGAACTGCTTCTGGTTTTCTTTCTCTTCTCCTTATGTTCCTCCACTGTCAGGAAGAATCCTACTTGCGTTTCTTGATGCATACTACTTATATCTGCCCGTATAAGTAGCATAAACCTCACTATGTATACAAATACACAGGAAGTAATATTCTTTAACTATAACACATCCTTCTAGGAATTTGTTTAAAGTCCAAGTTTATCAAAAAGGTTTAATGATTAACTATGACAAAGGGTGGGTCAACAATCAAACAAATTAATTGTTTCAATCAAGTGTGTGACCACCATTGTATACCTAAAGGCATTGAATTATTACTTCATCCTATTGTGGTAATCAGTAGTGGATATTTACAACTCTACAAGCAGAGGTCTTATCCATGAACTACGGTTTCGTGAGCGAATGCATAACTGTTGAATCATTGAGTTGTAAGTCAGAGATGTTGATGTCTAATTTCAATCAATTCATGATATTACACAATCAACTTTAATTGTCTTCCATGAGAAATTGTCTCATACTCAACGCAGTTAAACTCCATTGGTTACAGCTTTATGGACGAAGACGGCCATTTAATCCTAGTGTATGATCGCTCATCAAAGGGCATCCACCATTGGTGTCCGATCCGTGTCCGATAGAGACAGTTATTATCCACCTCAGGCAATTAATGAAGGATTGTGCAAGATCGTGAAGTGATTGAAGTTAGATATTAACACCATTGGATATCGGTTCAGTGGTCTAGAGATTAAGCGTTCGCGAGCGAGATCGAAGATTCTCAGTTCGAGTCTCACATGCGGAATCTTGGATACGCGCTGTTAATGAGTCTCATACTAGGACGAAACGGCCGTCCAGTGCCTCCAGGTTTTTAATGGTGGTTCAGCTTAGATTGACTCTTGAATTCAACTGTTAATCTATTCATATTAGTTGAACAAGTTAGTAAGTTTCTAGACTCAGTAGATTAATGAATAGCACAATGGTATTTGAAACGGTTGTAGTGACCTACTTTTACCAAAAGAACGCGATTGGTTTAATGGAAACAATTATTATTATTATAACCAATTGTACGAGTGATTGTTTTACTGTGCTAGTTTGTTTAACTGTACTGAAGGCATCCATTACTCCTCCTTTATTCTTCCGTTGACTGTGGCCTTGTACGCTCGTACGTTTGCCCATTGATTCCGCTCGTATTTCCTTTGGCACGATCTCGGTATACTTTCGACACCACGAGATCGCCAGCGAATAAACCTTGTTACAGCCTTTATCTACCTCCTGATTTTCTGGTACGCGCTCTTCTTGTAGTGGTGTTCATAGTCAACGGCGACTCGACTCCACGCTACACGCTAAACATTAAAATCGAATGTTATCATTCGCATCAACACAAAGATGTAACTTCCAGCTTACGAGTTCAATACGAGACTAGATTTACATTCTACACTCCTCTACTAACCAGAATTCAAACATACTAAACCTCTAACTTAGCTTTCTTTGAGATCTCTAAACTGATTAGCTGTTTAAATATACAAACAGTACTGAAACGTCTACTTTCGACTAAACTTCTTGGTTAACTGTCCGTTTTACTAGTTATCTTTGTATTTTAGCTAAAGGACTGTGGGATTCCACACAGCGATACAGAATATAATTATAACATACAACCATTTGACTTCTCACATTGAATATTAAAATATATCCATTAGTGATCAGATTCAAGATGAATTTCTTCCAGTTCCAGTGAGAATACCAAGGGTTCTGTGCCAATTTCCCTGCTGTTACTGATCGTATTCAGCAGAGCTATACTTTAACTGCACAGTTAGACTGAAAAAAAGAACAATCAGTCCATTATGGTGTATTCTACTGATGTTGACAGAGATAAGTAATATGTTAGACCAACCTAGTAGCCGAAGGTTGTTAAGACTGAAATGAAGAGAACAGAAGAGGGAAACTGAACAATTGTAATAACAACAGAATTGAAAGGACAACTAAAGGGAGATGTGCAAATCATGTATTTAATGTACAGTTTTCATGTTCTAAGATATAATCTGTCGTAGTGCAACAAAAAACTAAAAATTGGTCATCCCCACCAAGTCTTCGTTCACTACACCATTAGTCATAATAGGCAGATATTTTGAATTATCAATATAGGGTTGTACAGATTATTTAGTTTTTGATTGAAATCATGAACTGATCAATGTTAGACCATTATCGATAACCTGGAATCGTTGGAAGACCGTCTCGTCCTATTATGAGACTCTTCAGGCACTGGGTTCTAAGATCATGAGCGAGATCGTGGATACATACTGCTGAGAGGTCCCACAATAGGACGAAATGGTCATCCAGTGCTTCCAGATTTTCAATGGTAGTCTAACATCAACTGGTTCATGACCTTGATCAGATATTTTTAATTCGTAAATATACTACTATTTATTGGAAAAGTAGTTAAAGATTGTGGGCAAATTTATCCAAGCTACGTCAAAAAATCATTCATGCAAGAAAAGTTAAGTACTTATACATCTTATTATCAGCATGTTTCATAGATTCAACACATCTTCAAAGTATAGACGAGATTACCTTGTTTATGGAGAGAACATTTCATTTTTGTAAGCAATGATGGATAGTGGCTAGCAGTGGAATAAAGTTTGACGCGCGTTTCGTCCTATTTGGGACTCGTCAGCTGGATGTATCTGTATCTCGGAGAGTTGATGTTCACTCTGGGACTCGAATCCAGTACCATTCGCTTCAAACGCCATCGCATCATCCACTCAGATACTGAGTCCTGCTAGCCATTTGCTTGTGCAATGGGGTGAATTTAAATTCACTTGGTATTGTTTGGCTTGTATCTTCCTAGTGAAGTTTAAGACCGCAATTGATCAGTCACTATTCATCATTGCTTACAAAAAGCTTGTGAATTAAGGCAATATATCGAGACTTACGCACAGTATGCACATATGCCAGTAATAGACTGATCAATTGCAGTCTTAAACCTCAATGGGATGATACAAACCAAACAGTACCAGGAGAACTTTTCATTATCCAAATTCTCTTTTTCATGAATTTTATTCTAATTTGAACAAAGTCACTTGTGATAGTTTTGAATATACTTTCTATTAGATGTAAGCTACATCTAATGAGTATCTGAGGGCCTAATTATCTTAGACAGATTCTTCATTTTAGTTTCAGACTCTCCTTCAATTTGTATCCTTTATCTCATATGAAATGGGATTGAAACGTTGGAGGTACGTGATGATCAGAATATCATTGACAGAGTATAGAATTAGGTATATTCAGTGTCATACTCATTATGAAACTTGTAAATCATTTGTTTAACGAAGTGAAAGATATTCAGATGAGAAATCTTGGAGAGTCATACATTCAGGAAGTATGTCAATTAGGTTCTATTCATTCTACATTTATCCTCATCTATTTATATGATCATCATCAACTAAGCTATATTGTGACTAGTATATCGAAGAAGAGGGAGAAACTACACACTTTTTAAGTGTCCAAATAGAGCAGCCCGCACAACTGACTGGTCACGTTATTTATTTATGTATTGAAACACATAAACGTTGTCACATGGAGGCATCAAATAGATATGTGCCACATAAATCATTCGATTTGTATGAGGGCTGGAATACTGCCCGAGTGTTCAAATCAAAGCAGGTGGTGTTCTTAGGAGGCCACACTCGGAGCCTTTGAAATAAAGGTCTGATCCACAAGGAATGGGGAACAACGTCAGGAGATGCAGTCCCATGGTAGCCGGTCACCAATAATTGGTTTATACGCTATTTGTTCCCTTAGGATCCTGGAGCCCATGTGCACCATTGGTTTGGAATGAGAGTTTTTCAACTTCCTTAGGTGGATCTTTCACATCCACCAACCCGATTAAAGAGCAAGACATTCGCTTTTCATCATCTCAATTTCGTGAAGAACACCCTCGTGGCAAGAAGTTAATGAGTAGGACTTCCCTGTCAGGGGCTGTATGCACATGTCCATATGAGAGCATTTCAAGCGCGAGAGCTGACTCTCCCCATTCTCGGTCGTGCCAGGGCATTTAAAGGCCAATAGTTACATTTCAGATTATGGACACTGAATCACGCGTTTTCATATCTCACATATAGTTTGAGTTCATTTAAAATAACAAGCACATAGTAATAACTATTGTCAACTAATATGAACAAGATTCCCTGTTGACTATCTCCAACTAATTAACATCAAAATATGATGTACCTGATATTGAGTCATATAGTCTTATCACCCCATCCTAACTTCATGCCCTATAAAAGACTCTGGACTAGCATGATATTGGTTACTATTCAGTGATCGATTCATCTACTGACCAACTATATTCACTGTCTATAAAATACAGTATGATATCATGACTATGTAATGGTTATTTAGTTGTAACACAATCACAGTATAACAACTAATGAATATTTGAAAAGATATGGGACTTCATCTCATTTCATTGAATATATAACCTTGAGAGTAAGTTTTCCCATTCTAATTGTTGGCTCTTTTATCATCATATGAAGCGAATACATACTACTGCTTCACAAACTATTCAGTAGTGGATATTTTCTAATACTTGCCTTGATTACCATATCATTAACAATATATTTTTAAAAAAAGATCATTTCGCAAGTAATATATATCTTTCTCTTCATTGAAATGAGTACTCAACGTCAGCTGGTGAACATACTTCTTACTAACATACGCCTTTTACCCCTCGTAGAGGGGTATAGGCGACTAATCAGCATTCTCCATCCAACTTGGACCACGGTAATCCATTCCAGTTGATATTCACTTGCTTCCGATGTCTGCCTCCAATTATCGACTTACTGTATTATTTACTCTACCAATTTTCCATCTCACTTAAGAATTTCAAGTTAGCGATTGCCTCGTTAGGCAGTTTACTGATTCCCTCAATGAATGTACTATACAATTCCAACATCATTTCCTAATTTCCTATTCAGATGGAAGCTGGTCTCTTCTCTCTTACAGTAGGCTGTTCCTAATAGTATCCGCTTAACGGACATTGATTGACATAGATTTGAAAATCTCTCACCATTCTCCACACTTCCTCTCAATCCATCGCGTCCCATGATATCTTCATATCCGGTGTTGTCCATTCCAACTTTGGCGTTTGGGTTTCCCATTGGAATTGTCAGGTCGTTCTCAGGTCGCTTTACTGTGATTGATTGCAGCATCTCAGAGAACTGATCTATATCGTCGTCATTGTTATCATAGTTGATTGCATGACAATGGATATCATTGAATGTGATTCTCTCGTTCTTTATTTTGATGGATGTTTTGATGAATCTGGATTCATGAGATTGCCATCCTATAAGTGCTTCTTGCACAGTATCAAAGTAACTCCCTGAGTGTGTAGAACATTTCCTCTTTGTGACCGAAGTTCGTCTGCATCTCCCCTTTATCTAGTCTTTACTGTCCAGCATGAATTCAATGGGTCTCGCTGATTTCGAGTACTGTCATATTGTATCTTCACATTTCTGTAGCTGTTCGACTGATCTTTCCAATCTTCCACATCGTCCATACATTCCATGTACCTATAAAAATTGTTACTCTAATTCTTAGAAGCGGCATCAAATTCATGACTTTTAAAGAATCTTAGCTTTCTTCAACTTACAGAGTAGAGTTTAATTTGTTCAGTCTTCTTGGCAAGGGCCGAAATCCTACTATTGAAGAACATATGAAACTCAAAACAACTGTCTGTCAACCAATATCCAAAATCATAATCTTCAATACGAACATCAACACAGTTTGTTCTACTGTACGCAGCTGAAACATGCAGAACTACTACAACCATCATCAAAATTGTTCAATTATTTATAAATAGTTGTCTACACAAGATACTCAACATCCAATGGCCCGATACCATTAGCGACAGTCTACTGTGGGACAGAACAAATTAGCTTCCAGCTGAAGACGAAATTATAAAAAGACGTTGGAAGTGGATAGAATATACATTACTCAAATCATGAAACTGCATCTTGAGGCTAGTCGTAACTTGGAATGCTGAATGGAAGCGAAACAGAGGACAACCGAAGAACACATTACGTCGGGAAATAGAAGTAGATATGAAAAGGATGAATAAGAATTTGAAAGGGTTATAAAGGATTGTCTAGGACAGTGTTGGATGGAGAGTGTTGTTGAGCGACCTATGCTCCTCTTCACGAGGAGTAACAGGCGTAAGTAAGTAACTAGTTGAGATTTTTTTTAACATGATTTTTTTCTAAGGGATTGGGTTGATCTCCTCACACCCAACCTTCTTCCTTTACAATGAAAATTTGATTGAAACCTACTTTATCCTTTTGTTTTTCATATTGAACCAATTGCTTTAATTATTTGTTTAAGGGCGTATCAAATGAACAAATTGAATATTGGATAATGAAAAAAGAAAACATAAATAAACCATTCGATATATGATATCACGTGGAAATAAACGAATAATTTGTTTAACGATGTATGAACTATTATTCAATTGATGAGGTTTTGAATCTTCTTTGACTGAGATAGTTGTTCACGTTTTAGAGGTTGATTATAAATACAGTGGTCTTGAGTGCTGTTAGAGGTATGAGGGCGGTTATCACTTCCTGGTTGCCCACACCGTGGAAGGGTTGTTCTGGAGGTACCTGAGAAAGAAAATTGGATTAGCGGTGGTCTTAGTGACCTGGGAGTGTGACCGCAGTGCACAAGGGACAACTGCTTGATATCGGTCACACGAGACTGTTTTGTGAGTAACTTTTGTGTTAGCTCCGTACTTGTTGAGACCTTACCGCCGGAGACGGATATCCGTGGAATAAGGCGAGGTGTGCATTTTTAGGGTCAACCTTCCTAACATCACCCCTCCTTGTGGGAAGACAGCATCGCTGTTATGCTGGTTGTCCGAAATAAACACCTTACTGCTCTCACGCCTCTGTACAGTCAGCAGTACGACTTCACCTTCGGACCTTGGGTTTGTTGCTTTTAGTCTTACCGTTCTTCAACCGACCTGTCTGACATGGTAGGACTTTGAGGAACGGTTGTTCCAGCCAGCATGGCTCGGTCGCTTCATCGGGATAGGCAAGCCCGACCACCACGTCAAGATAGCAACAACGGTCAGGTTACGTTTTACGTATACGTGAACATCGAGTACCACGACGCTATGAATGTGGTGTTCATCTTGTGTTAGTGCGGTATGACAACTTGGACCGATGCACATATGTGGCTGGTTCTACGTTGTAGCTGACTGACTGACTATTCAGTAGTTGATCAACAACTATACTAAGATCATACTATATCAAATACACGATTCATGATCAAAAGTTAAAAATTCATAGAATAGATTTGACAGTAATTCATCCAATACAGTTACAAACTGACTACCCTTAATAAATTCAGAAAAGAAGTGAATGATAAGAGGGGAGGAAAACACCAATTGGATAATCTACTTGTTTAATCAACCTCAGTAACAATATATCAATTACAAGAATACAAATCCAACATATCATCCGGTTAGTATTAGTTGTTATACCACGAAATAGGATGCATGAAATGCACTTATAGGATGGAAATCTCATGAATCCAGATTCATCAAAACATCCATCAAAATAAAGAACGAGAGAATTACATTCAATGATATCCATTGTCATGCAATCAACTATGATAACAATGACGACGATATAGATCAGTTCTATGAGATGCTGCAATCAATCATAGTAAAGTGCCTTGGGAACGACTTGACAATTCCAATGGGAAACCTAAACGCCAAAGTTGGAATGGACAACACCGGACATGAAGATATCATGGGACGCGATGGATTGAGAGGAAGTGTGGAGAATGGTGAGAGATTTTCAAATCTATGTCAATCAATGTCCGTTAAGCGGATACTATCAGGAACAGTTTACTGTAAGAGAGAACAGATCAGCTTTCATCTGAATATGAAATTAGGAAATGATGTTGGAATTGTATAGTACATTCATTGAGGGAATCAGTAAACTGCCTAACGAGGCAATCGTTTACTTGAAGTCCTTAAGTGAGATGGAAAAGTGTTAGAGCTACCAATCCACTACGTCGATAATTGGAGGCAGACATCAGAAGAGAGTGAATATCAACTGGAAAGGATTGACGTGGACAAAGTTGATGATGTTAACTATGAAGATCAATCAAATCCATCCTTAATATTGCTGTAAATTTCTACGGTCACATCACAACTATACCACAAAATAAAACTATTTTCAGTATTTGAGATTGTGAATCAATTGAAGCTAGACCACTATAGGAAACCTGGAAGCAATAGACGACCGTCCCACGATCTCGCCTCAATGGATTCGGACTTTGGGCCTATCAGTCTCTCGCGCGAACACTTAACCACTGGATCACTGAGCCGGCCGGCGTCTAATGGTGTTAATATCTAACTTCAAACAATCCGTGAAATTCAGTGACACACCCATCATTGTCATCAGTGATTTACTATCTCACAACTGACCCCGTTGAACTCCAGTGGTCACTGTTTCACACTAGAACTCCAGGAAAAACTTCATGAATCTAGTCACTAGTGAGCATATATTAATTAATATCAGAAGAGATTTTGTGGAGATTGTAATTTTTTCATTAGTTGAGATCATGAATCAATTGATGCTAGACCATCATGGAAAACCCTGAAAGCCCTGAACGACCGACCCACGATCTCGCCTTGCTGGATTCGAACTTGGGACCTATCAGTCTCGCACGCGAACACTTAACCACTGGATGAATGGTAAACAACACTTTTCAGAATGGAATTTCATCCCAATCCACCACCACCATCACTATCACCAACCCCCTCACAATTGGGCTAATAACTTATCTTTTAATTGAATAGAGAAACAAAGGAAAACAAATTGTATTACATATGTGAGTTAATGCATTTTAATGCATAATCTAATAAGATAACTTATGTACTTTTATATCACATGTTGAATAAAGATTATTACATATTCTTTCATTTATCATTAGCATAAATCAACACTTAGATTTAGATAATACTTTAATCTAATCTATTCACATATAAAGTTTTGTAATATAACAATGTTTATTCATAGATGAAGGTCCTATTGAATAATCAAGATGATCATTACAATAGTTATGATTAGACGTTTAAAACGATGTAAAACAGTTAGATTGACAATAGATTTGAGTTGATGGAGAAGATTTGGAGTACAAGTGAATGATATTGATTAGCGCTTTTTTTTAAGTTTTCTATGGAATGAGATAAAAGACGCCGTAGACGCCCAACGTTGAGATCCATAGGCTGGATTCTGTAAAGATCGGTCGTGGACAGACCAAATTGCGATACTATGGATCATTGTTGAACAATCAGTTGAGTTAAACTCGTCATTATACATCCACTTCATTGATTATGAAAAGTCATTTGACAGTGTAGATAGAAGAACGTTATGGAAACGTTTTTGACACTATGGAGTTCCTGAGATGATTGTCAACATTATCCGGAACTCATACGACGGACTACAGTGCAAGATCGTGCATGAAGGACAGTTGTCAGATGCATTCCAAGTAAGGACCGGAGTCAGATAAGGCTGTCTACTCTCTCCCTTCCTCTTTCTTCTGGTGGTCGACTGGATTATGAAGACCTCGAAATCTGAGGGCAAACACGGCATAAAATGTACAGCTCAGAAGCAATTAGACGATTTGGACTTTGCAGATGACCTAGCCCTCTTATCGCAGATAAAGACAGCCAGTGTATCAGCAGTCTTTGCATCAGTAGGCCTCAACATACACAAGGAGAAAACCAAGGTCCTCCAATACAACACGGAGAACAATCCAATCACACTTGATGGTGAAACTCTGGAAAATGTAGAATCCTTCACATACCTGGACAGCATCATCGATAAATAAGGAGGATCAGATGCAGACGTAAAGGCGAGGATTGGCAAAGCAAGGGTCGCATTCCTACAATTGGAGAACATATGAAACTCAAAACAACTGTCTGTCAACCAATATCAAAATCATAATCTTCAATACGAACATCAACATAGTTAGTTCTACTGTACGCAGCTGAAACTTGCAGAACTATTACAACCATCACCAAAATGGTTCAACTATTTATAAATAGTTGTCTACACACGATACTCAACATCCAATGGCCCGATACCATCAGCGACAGTCTATTGTAAAGGAGAACAAACCAGCTTCTAGCTGAAGAGGAAATTATAAGAAGAGGTTGGAAGTGGATAGGATATACATTTCGGAAATCATGAAACTGCATCATGAGATGTGCGCTAACTTGGAATGCTGAAGGGAAGTGGAAAGGAGGAAGTTCGAAGAACACAGGACTTCAAGCACCGATGCCACGTTTTGATTTCGTCGCTCCTTACTTTATTCTAACCATCCACAACACTAGTCAAAACAAGGACTAGATCATTGGTTTCGATAGTCACGTGGACTATGTAATACAACGAAGAAACCAACAGGGAAATATAGTAAACCAGAGAGACCAGTCAAAGATAAAGAATGCAAGCCAAGCACTGAGATTTAACAACAGAGAAACGAATGAGTTGAATACTTCGAGAAACTTTTGAATAGACCAGATCGAATGAATTCATCACACATCGAAGCAGCATACACAGACCTTTCTATCTATGTTACTTCACTAACGATCGAGGGAATTAGGATAGCCAGACAAATTGAAAGCGAGAAAGCAGTAGGACCTGATAATATACATTGAAATCAAATATAAAAGCAACTGCAAACATACACCATGTTCAATTCAAGAATGTTTGGGAGGGGGAACAAGTGCCGACAGATTAGAAAGTAGGATATTTCATCAAGAAACCTAATCAGGGAGATCTGAGTAAATGTGGGAACCCAGCTATAGAGTCATCACGCTACTGTCAATGCCAGGAATGGTTTTCAACAGTGTTGCTGAACCGGAAGAAAGATTCAGTAGACGACCAACTTCAAGATACATAAACCAGATTCCGTGAGGATTGATTCTGTATCGACCAGATCGCGATACTATGGATCATTGTTGAGCAATCAATCGAATGGAACTCGTCATCATACTTACTTACTTACTTACGCCTATTACTTCTCGTGAAGGAGCTTAGGCCATTTCTCGCTCTCCTGGTAGTTGACTGGATTATGAAGACCTCAACATTTGAGGGGAAGCATAGAATACAGTTGACAGCTTGGATTCAACTAGATGATTTGAACTTCGCAGATCCCCTAGTCCTTCTATCCATTCACATCAACAAATATAGGTGAAAACAAACAGTGTAGTGAATTATGACTAAATTAACCACTATCATTTGATTTCTATCTCCAGCTTATAATTGTCAATTTAGTTAGAAGGTAACCATAAACCAAATAAGCATTAACTTCTTGTTTGTTATTTATTGGTCGATTTATAAACTGATAACTTATACCACCTAACAATATAACTGAGCTGATCAATAATGGTACTAGAGGGGTGAAAGAAAGAGATGGAGAGAGAGAAGGGGAGCAGAGGAGGGGAAATGAACAACTACCATCCTGTTATTACTGTCCTAACACATAGGAACTAATACAACTGAAGCATAGAATACATTTTTTGACATAACAACCAATACTAACGTCATAATGTGAATAAGATGGGAAGTTCTTATTTCTTAGATTCAGGACAAAACTGATAACTAACCTTTTCTAATGTTACATAATTTATGAACTTATGTCAGTTATGATGTAATATTGATCATTGATATGAATGTTAGGTTGTTACTTTCTTTTTAGAGTTTCATGTCTGGTTGAATATTGATATAATGATAAGACTGTAGTACAGGACAATCAAATGTACTTCCACAAATTACAGAATCCCTTATTGAAATACTTTATTGACAAAATTTCTTTTGTTTCCACATCAATCACTCATTGCTCTCGTACTGTTCTCTTCGATCTTCTTCACCTTCTGCCTTCAAGCATTTTACTTTCGATACATGGTACATACTACTTATATAAGTCGACATCAGTAGCACATACCACAATATCAGTACCCATATTAACACCTTCAACTAATGTCATTGTTGATGTTAAGCAATGAGTTTCAATCATCAAATTTGTTCCATTGGACAAACTAGAGAACGTGTATGTTGATTGTAAAGATAGTAGGTTCGAGTCCTATAGTGAGCATTAACTATTGAGATGTAGGTACATCAAGGTGACAGGTTCAAAAGAGGTCGAAATGGGTGTACCCACTTTCACTGCTAGCCAATATTGATACTTATATTTATGAAATATGTTTGGGATAATTGTAGTGAACGAGAACACAAGTGAGGATAATCGGATATTAGATGATGGTTGGAGGTAGTCGACAGGAAACTCTGGACCCGAGTTTCGTGCTACTTGGCACTCGTCAGCAAGATGTACCTGTAATCTTGAGGGAACTGGTGCTCCCTGGTGGATTCGATCTCGTGTCACCCAGCTTCACAGTTAGAGACGATAGTGTTCGATCTGCATTAATAAGGACTAGAGACGCATGACATTGATCACCACCCAGTGATCAATCAATTGTGATAATCGAATGTATTTCAACACAAAATTACAGAATCCCTTAGTGAAATCTGAGAATCATACAGTAAATACTTCATTGATAAAATGTCAATCAATCGTCTTAGACTTCATTGTTCTTTCGTTTTCACACTAATCCTTCGTTGTTCTCTTTCTCTTTTCTCCGATCTTCTCAAATTTCTGCCACCAAAGATATCACTTTGATTAGTGATACACACTACTTATATCTATCGATATCAGTAGTATATACCACATTATTAGTAGGAAACTCAAAACCATAACCGGATATATGTAACTATCAATACTTCATTATGATACTTCATATAACTGTTGTTTTGGTTGTTGGAAATCAAAAATTAATAAATAATTATAATCAATATTTAAAATAGTTGATGCATTCCGGTTACCATAGTAACCGATAGTATTTATCTCCTCTATTCGATTCACAAATGATTGGAAGGTGATTTATGATAATATTAACTAATGAAGTTGATCTTAAAGGTTGGTAACAATCATTTTAACATTATATTAGATATTCTGGTTTAGGTTACTTTAGGAATAGATTTATCAAACAATCATTGTGGATAAGTTGGATGCTGGTCAGTTCAGTAGTTTAATGGTTAAGCGCTAGTGCGCAAGACTGATAGGCTCTGGGTTCGAATCTTATGGGGTGGGATCGTGGATGCGCACTGCCACTGAAGAATTCCACAATAGGACAAAACAACCGTCCAGTACTTCCAGATTTTCCATGTTGGTCTAGTTTTAATTGACTTATGATCTCAACTATTAAAACAATCATATGATGGACAATTGAATTTGGAATCTGTGTATGTGTAAATATGATCCGATGGATGTGAAATGTGTGGTTGAAACGACTATGGTTTATTCTTAATAACCTACGGTATAAGCACAGTATTTAGATGGTGATTTAACAGTCCTTTATCGAACTCCAATTAAGCCTGGTATCCTCGTAAATAATCCTTATCTTAAGCCGCATTTGTTAATAAAGGGGTGAGACTATAATTTATGGACGAACCAATCAGGTATAAGATAACAGGTCACAGATTTTGGCGCGAAATTCACTCATCCATTTGGATAAATAGAGTTTTGGCATTATAACTGATATGAATTCGTAATGAAAACCATAAATGTAAATCATCATTAACATTCTTCACACTGGTTTACAAGCTTCAATTAGTCTTAGTTATTAGATGGATACTCTCAAAGTCAATCTGGAGTCCCTCAAAGGTTGCCCATAAATAGAGGAATTAAATAAGCCAAATACGAGAATGAAGTATGAATACGTACACTGACTGATCTGAACAGACAATCAGGGTAACGAAATGACGTACAGCGGAGATGATGAGTGAGCTAATTCGTTTTGACCCTTGTATTTGTCGATATTTATAGTCAGGCAAATATGGGTTACGGACACTTGATGAATAGGGTAAGCAATTAACATATATATGATCATATAAAGACGGTTATATGACTTGAGAAGAATAGATAAATTGGTTAGAATAACCTATATAGGTTTGACATGGTACCATCTGCTATAACGCTACGCATTTTCAATAATCTGGTCACTTCTCTAAATATTTAGAAACATAACAAACGAGTAGTAGATAATAAAAATATTGTAAGATGTAATGTATGTTTTCACATGAAGTGTAAGAGATATTTAATTGTTTAGTTAAGCCTGTTACTCCTCGTGAAGAAGAGCATAGGTCGCTCAACAACATTCTACATCCAACACTGTCCTAGGCAATCCTTTCCAACTCTTTCAAATTCTTATTCATTCTTTTCATATCTACTTTGATTTCCCGACGTAATGTGTTCTTCGGCCTTCCTCTGTTCCGAGTCACTTCAGCATTCCAAGTTACGACTAGCCTCGTGATGCAGTTTCATGATTTGAGTAATGTATATTCTATCCACTTCCAACGTCTTCTTATAATTTCCTCTTCAGCTGGAAGCTGGTTTGTTCTCCCTTACAGTAGACTGTTGCTGATGGTATCCAGCCATTGGATGTTGAGTATCTTGTGTAGACAACTGTTTATAAATAGTTGAACCATTTTGATGATGGTTGTAGTAGTTCTGCATGTTTCAGCTGCGTATAGTAGAACTAACTATGTTGATGTTCGTATTGAAGATTATGATTTTGATATTGTTTGACAGACAGTTGTTTTGAGTTTCATATGCTTTTCAATTGTAGGAATGCGACCTTTGCTTTGCCAATCCTCTCCTTCACGTCTGCATCTGATCCTCCTTATTCATCGATGATGCTGTCTAGGTACGTGAAAGTTTTTATTTCTTCTAAAATCCCTACACTAAGTGTGATTGAGTTGGTTCTCTCTGTGTTGTATTTGAGGATCTTGCTTTTTCCTTTGTGTATGTTGAAGCCTACTGATACAGAGGCTACTGCCGCATTAGTTGCTATCATCTGCATTTGTTCATGTGTATGAGATAATTGGCTAAATATTCTAGGTAATACTACTACCTTAGGATGTTATGTAAATATTTCCTGTTATTCGTCCCTGATATGAGTCATTTAAGTAGTGAAATCCTAATAGATTCTACAAATAACTTATATGTTATACACCTATAACGTATCTGTTAACACCCGATTAAAGGATCGTTTTATTGAGGTTTTGTTAATTAACTTGAAATCTCAAGCATTATAAGCAAAGATGGATAATGGCTAGCAGTGAAATCCAAGACATGTGTTTCACACTATTTGAGACTCATCATTTGAATGTATCTGCATCTCAGAGTTGATGTTCATTCTGGGACTCGAACCCAATACTGTTCACTTTAAACGTCATCAAATTATTCACTTAGCTACTACTGACTATGAAATAGATCCTGGTGATAATAATAACCAAACCATCGAACTCAAAACAGAAAGAAACAAATCAAAACTCAACAACAACAACAACAACAACACTGAAATAATCTTTAATACAACTTCCTATTACGTAATTAAGTATTTCAATAGAATAACTCTGATCACATATTTAAATGTAAATAATAAACAATTGGAAACATTCATTATTCTTTATAAGAAGGAATAACTATAAAATATGATAAATATAACCCTCCCTTTCCCCCCCAGTGCCTCCCCAAAAAACAAACACCAACTTCTATGAATCTCATTATTCACAAAATCATTAATAATAATACTACTTATAATAGTTATAAGTAATAATAATAGTGGATAGATATTCAAATGGTATTAAAACAAGCAGCAATAACGACGACGACGACAACCACCATCACCACCACCACAACAACAAAACACACAAAAAACTCACTGAGAAAAACAAAGAAAAACGACATACGAAATAAACAAGAAAAAAAACAATAACAAAATGCATGGTAATTTTCTTCTGTTTTTTTTTCTTAAAAAAAAAGAAGAAAAAGAATACTCATCTTAATTGTTTCAACAAGAAAAAAAACGAGAAACAAACAAACCCTCTATCCATTTCAATGTTTCCATAGAGGTTGGATTGTTTACATAGAAAAAAAGTTACAAAATAAGTTATTCATGATATGTCAAAGTGGGATTCGAACGGTGAAAATATGTTGTTGATATGTACTTTTATTGATTGATTTGTTCGTTTATTGATCTGTTTATTTGTTTATTGATTGGTTTGTTTGTCTATTGATTGATTTGTTCGTTTATTGATCTGTTTATTTGTTTATTGATTGGTTTGTTTGTCTATTGATTGATTTGTTCGTTTATTGATCTGTTTATTTGTTTATTGATTGGTTTGTTTGTCTATTGATTGATTTGTTCGTTTATTGATCTGTTTATTTGTTTATTGATTGGTTTGTTTGTCTATTGATTGATTTGGTTTTGTTTAAATAAAGGAATGTAAAATTTGATTGAGCAAGAAAAAATTATGGAAAATTGTTCAACATTAACTATTGAATATGAGTATTTAAGTAGTATATATATCATTCTTATGAATTAAAAGGAAAATAACAATAATAATAATAACACAATTGATTTTAATGATTTAATAAAAAGTAATTTAAGCACAACGTAGATTTGTACCAGCTTTTAATCCTTTGGAACCAAAGTTTTTAATATAACAATCTGTAAAATAGGAAAAAAAAAGATGCCCCATTAAGTACACACATATATATATATAAGCAAAGATGGATAGTGGCTAACAATGGAATCAAGAATGCCGGTTTCGTCGTATTCGAAACTCATCAGTTAGACGTACTTGTATCTCAGAACTGATGTTCACTCTAGGACTCGAACCGAATATCGTTCGCTTTAAACACCATCGTGTTATCCATTTACCTACTGAGTCCGGATAGCCACTTGCTTATGCTATGAGTTGAAGTTTAAATTCGCTTGGTTTTGTTTGCTTGAATCTTCGGATTAATGTTTAGGACTACAATTCATCAGTCTCTTATTGATATATACACATCCAGCTGACGAATGCCAAGTAGGACCAAATGTGCATCCTGAATTTCACTGCTAGTTATCATCCATCTTTGCTTATAGAGTTTTTGACGTAAGGCGATATCAAGGCAGTTCACACAGGATGCAGGTACGCCAACAAGAGGATGATCAAATGCAGTTTTTAAAAAAATGGTAAGATACAAGCAAATAATACTAAGTGAATATATATATATATATATGTTTGTAAGTAGTCGGTAGGAAACTCTGGACTTAGATTTTCTCCGAGTATTCGTCATCAAGACATATTTGTTATCTTGAGGAAATTGTCATAGTACAACCAGTAGCAGTCAGCTTCACAATCTGACTACCTTGTAGTGGAAATCCAGATTCCTCAGATCTTTGATGAATACGAAAAGGTGAAAAATATAAAGGAAATTCGATTGCAGTACAGAGATTTAGAACTGGAACGTAGGAAACAATCAATGTTAGATTAGATTCCTACTACTGTTAATGTAGTGAACAAGAACCCAATGAGTGACAACCAAATGTATTTAAGTACAACAATACAGAATCTCTTTGTAAAATCATTGGTTCTTCATTTTCACATCCATCATTCTTTGTACTTGTTCTCTTCTCTCCGATATTTTTTTTTAACCTTCTGTTCACCAGACATTCCACTTTCGACTAGTGACACACATACTACTTATATCTATCAATATCAGTAACATACACCATAATCAAAATCTATCATAACTCAAATGACTAACTTCTAATATACTTTAATAAAAAGATTAAGCTCATATTTCATATTACATAATAATCACTAGGACTATATCATCATGAATACAAGTGATTGTTTCGATCATGTTCATTGAAAGAACAAAAAGAAGTGAGAGGTGATCAAATTACATTGTTTACATGTATTGTAATAAAATCTGATCCACCCATGAACTATTTCAGGGCGTATGAACTTAATTCAATACAACTATTCAATTAGAGATTATTTATATTAGATAGTGTAATAAATATAATTGTTGTTGTTTAGATTGATGAAAATTGAGATGACTGAATTATTGTTGATTAAGGTAGTCGAAGTATACATAGTATGTATTACTGATGTTGATAGATATAAGTAGTATGTGTATCATCAATCGAAAGTGAAATGCTTGGAGGTAGATGGTTGAGAAGATCGAAGAGAAGAGAATGAGAACAAAGAATGATTGCTGTGGAAACAAAGGAACAATGAAGTTGAAGACGATTGATTGACATTTTGTAAGTGAAGTATTCACTGTATGGTTCTCAGATTTGATTAAGAGATTCTGTAATTGTGTGTGTTCAAATACATTCGATTGTCCCCACTGATGTTCTCTTTCACTCCACATATAGTTTGTATGTTCAAGCATAATCTAAGTCAATGAAAAGTATTGAGTATTATCTTAGTAAGACCGTTGATATCAATCATCTGTGTTGTAAAATGAAGGATTGTTTAGTTGAAGTTCACGAGATAACCGTGATAATCTTTTGGATATATTGAGTAAAATAGTTTAAAACCAATCTCGATATTTCAAATTGATGGATTATTTGTCAGAACCTCTTCTCATAATAATCATCGTATGCTCACTAGTGACTGTCAACGAGAGTTATTTCCTGGAGTTCTAGTGAGACGCAGTGATTGGTGGGGTTCAACTGGGTCCATTATGAGATAGTAACTCACTGAGGACAATGGTGGACGGCAGCTCAACTTCCTAGATTAGTTGAAGTTTGACATTAACACCGTTCGATGTCGGCCAGTTCAGTGATCTATAGGTTAAGTGTTCGCGCGCGAAACTGATAGGTCCTGGACTACAATCTCGCGGACAGGAATCATGAATGCGCACCTCTGAGGAGTCCCACAATAAGACGAAATGGCTATTCATGTATCGATAGAAGGTAGTCATCAACACCGTTGAATGCTTCCTCAGTGGTCTAGAAGGTGAGCATTCAAGCACGAGACCGAAGGTGCTCGGTTCGAATCCTGTGCGCAGGGTCATGAATCCATACTACTTAGGAGCTTCATACTAGAATAAAACAGTCGTTCAGTGTTTCCAGGTTTTTCATGGTGGTTTAGCTCGACTCATCGACCCATTGTGATTACATAATTCATATTACATAATTTAATAATATTATGCAATATGTACAGTTATATATATATATATATATATCAACCTATGTGACATATATGCATGAATTAAATATATCGGTCAAATTCATCATTTCTTGAAAGACAATCATCAACTGTACTATGAAAACCATTTATATACATAGAGTTTACTTCGAATTAATCTACACCTAATTAGCAATGAACAATCTTTATTGTTTACAATGTAACTTATTAGGGTGATGCTGTATATCCAATTTGATAACCTTAAGTTAATTAAATAAGAGATAATCATATGATAAGAGAAAAGAAAAACTTATTCTATTTAAGATGTAACAATTATGTACATAAATTATAATGAACAGATAATATTACTGATATTTAATTTATTAGTATAAGGTTGCATTGACACCTGAACTGATCATAGGAAGTGAAATAGTTGAGCATGTCGACTGTTTCACTTATTTTGGAAGTCTCATCAGCCCCTGTGGTCTGGTGTGTGACGAAATCTCAACACGAATACAGAAGGCTCGACTAGTTTTTGCTAACTTGCATCATTTATGACGTAGGCGAGATATCCGTCTACTAACCAAAGTAAGAGTTTACTGCGCAGCAGTTCGTCCCGTCCTATTATATGGCAGTGAAACATGGACGGTAAGAGTAGAGGATATTCGTGGGTTACTAGTATTCGATCACCGGTGTCGTCGAAACATTGCTCGTATATCCTGGGACCACCGATTAAGTAATGCAGTTGTTAAGAAACCGGTACTAGGTAAGGATAGCAAATCAACTGATGGAGTAGGGAAACGTCATCATTTGAGATGGCTAGGACACGTGTTACGTCTGCTCAACCACCGACTGTCCCGACGTGCGATGTTTTCTGGTGTAGGAGTAGGTTGGAAGAAAGCTAGGAGCGGCCAGACAAAAAACATAGCACAAATCTACGATGTCACTGACTAATGGACTGAGACGTGCTGGTAGTGTAAACTACATAGTTGGAGTCCGTGTGACGATAGCAACCGATGGTTAGAGACCTTGAATGTGACATGGCTCAAAATCGTTTGCAGTGGTGCAGGTGCATCCATTCTTTGTGTTCTCTCAAATTTTAATCTTCTCAATTCATCATGTCCCATGTTTTTCTCTTTCCAAATTTATTTCACTGGATTATACTCCTTGAATAACATCTTCAAATCCTAATGTTTCCGATTACGGCTTATAAATTTACTACCACTACGGGATTTGAACCGACAATTGTATCTGTGTGCTAATGTAATATGCCAACTCGAACTGATGTACGTACTTACGAAGTTCTGCGTTGTAACTGACTGACTGACTGGAGTATAAGGTTTTAGAGATTGTTTATGCTTCTATTTGAAGTTTGTGCTACTAATGATGATGATGTTGTTGTTTAGAAGAATGATGTAAGCTCCACGATCAAATCATCTAGATTAGAGAACAAAACATCATCAAAATTGTTTATGATTGTTTGAATAGGATCAATGTAACTCGTTGTGCATTTGAAACATTCTCTACTTCATGGTCGGAGCATAACAAGAGCTCTCCTGAAGTTAATTTTTGTTGTCCAACCTGCGTTCAATGTGTTTCACTGATTCCAAGCATCTTCAGGTTGTAGCTTTTTATTTCTGCAGAAACTTGGTTGACTCTCCCGTTCTCCTACATTGTACCTGAATTAATGGTTGCTCTGGTTGTCAGAATAGGTATCAGCCTCGTGACTTGTGAAGGAACTCGGTTTTCATCAAAAGATGTCATAAAACTTCTAAATGAAAATCTTCTAACTTCTAGAGCACAGTTTCAATGGTTGGAATTATTTTATCTATTTGACGTTTTTTTAGCGAGTTAGCGTTCAGCGAGAACTAGGATCGCTAATCCTATACCCACTCCTCCTCCTCCTCCTTTATCCGAGCTCGGGGCCGGTAGCAGCCTCAGGGAGGCTCTAGGCGGAATTCTCAGGGCCAGAGAGGAAGGGGAAATTCAAAGAACATATTACGCCGAGAAATCGAGATAGACATGAGAAAAATAAACAAAAATTGCATGGAACTAGAAAGGAAAGCCCAGAACAAAGTGGGTTGTAGAATATTGGTCGGCGGCCTTTGCTCGATTGAAGGTCACAGGCGTAAGTAAGTAAGTAAGTAAGTGGAGAGATTGTTTGAAAGTTATTGAGATCATGAAATGATCAGAAGTAGACAAACATTGAAAATCTAGAAATATTGGATGGTCATTTCGTCCTAATTAAAGACTCTTCAGCAGTGAATAACCATGATCTCGTAACCGGAGATCGAATACAGAACGTTTGTTCTCGCGAGCAAATACCTAACCTCTAGACCACTGAGCCGGTATGCAGTGGTGTGCAAGTCTAATTATAACCATTTCATAACGTTTCATGACTACCTTTCATTGTCTTTAGTAAGTATCTTTCTCACACTTGACACAATTGAACTTAGAGAATTCGCTCACTGACCAGTGAAGACATGATTTTTAAGTTATTGGTTTTAAATTACTGAAAGAATATAAGTTGTCAATATCTATTCATCAATGTGTCTTCGAAGTATTATTTTTATGCATGGTAATAGTGCTAAATGAATATTGCTGCGCGTTTCGTCCTATTTGGAACTCGTCAGTCTAATTTACCTGCACCACAGAGTTGGCGGTCACTCTCGGATTCGAACCCATTAACTTCGGCTTCAAACGCCATCGTGTTATCTATGATGGATGAGAACATAGGTGGGTGAAACCGATGGTGCATTTAATACAAAACTACGGAGTTCTTTGGTAGAATATGGAAACTATACGTGCAATACTTGATTTGCAAATCTTCTATCATTTATCTCAAACTTCAACGTTCCTTTACTTCCACAAAAATTACTGTGAGTTCAGATTCTCTTAGATTCGATCTTCCCAAACTTATGGTGCTAGACATCCCACTTCTGAATAGTGTTATACACTACTTATGTCGACAAAAGTAGCATGCATCACGTATCCACTTAGCTACTAAGTCCAAATAGCCACTAGCTTATGCAATGAGGTTAAGTTTTAATTCATTTTTGTACTGTTTTTTAGTCTTCTCATTGATGTTTAAGACTGCGATTGATCAGTCTCTATAGGACGTAATGCACGTCCTGGATTCTACTGCTAGCCACCATCTATCTTTGCTTACAATTCAGTATATTCATTTGATTTTAAGTAATTCTCTATAGATCATTACGATGTAAATGGATAGGACATACATTGAGCAAATCATCAAAATGCAACACGCGGCAAGCCCTAACTTGGAATCCTTAAGGGAAGCGGAAAAGAAAAAGGCTAAAGAACAAATTACGTCAGGAAATAGAAGCACATATGAAAAGGATCAATAACAACTGGATAAAGCTAGAATAGATTGCTCAGAACAGGGTTGGATAGATAGCGCTGGTGGGTGGCCTATGCTCTTCTACGAAGGATAACAGGCGTAAGTAAGTAAGTGGGTAAGTATAGATCAGTGTTTGAAGTCGATGTTAGCTAAGTAAATGGAACGTAAAGTAAGCATGTTTTTATTCTTCACTACATAGAATTGTATAGTTCGAATACACAATACAGTTGCACAATTTATTTGATGTTGTTTCAAGTGAAATGTTAATTCATATTCATTATTTTCAAAATTAAAAAGAAAGTGATTAACTAAGGTAGTTATTGTTACATAATGATGAAGAATACAATTGCAATCAGAGAATAAGAAGATTACATAATCAAGTGAAAAGAGTTTAAAATATAATTTACAAAATCAGTTACTTAAAACGTTGGAGTCAGTCAGTCGGTCAGTCAGCTACAACGTAGAACCAGGCACATATATGCATCGGTTCAAGTTGCCATACCTCATTAACACAACAAGATGAACACCGAATTCATAGGAGTAGTCAAATCAAGGGTGCTGATATAGAAAAGAAAGATTGCAATAAGGGTATAGTACAGGAAGAAAGATTTAGTACGTAGAAATAAAGATATGAAGCGATTTTAATCTCTTAGTTTAAGGGAAGACAGTGAGTGTATGCACCTACGCCATTGTGATCGATTCTGACCCGTATCACTCAGGGTCTCCAATCATTGGTTACGATAGTCACGCGAACATCAACCAAGTAGTCTGCATCTACCAACATAGTTCAGACTGGAATTTAGTGACTTCAAGGACTGATGCCACGTTTTGGTTTGGCCGCCCCTAACTTTCTTCCAACCGTCCCCAACACTAGTCTACATTGAGCATCGTGGTAATCGGTGTTCAAGCGTACATGACACGTGAACCAACCATCTCAATAGATAAAGATTCACAATCTCATCAACTGATTTACCATCGTTCCCTAATACCCTGCGTCTAAACTCACTATTACTTACCCGGTGATCCCAGCGGTTGCAAGCAATATTTCTAAGGCATTTCTGTAGTCAAATACTAGTACCTTACGAATATTCTATACTCTTAATAACCACATTTTGCAGCCATAAATTAAAACAGAACGAAGTGCTGCACAGTATACTCGTCCCTTAATTGACAGACGGATATCTCGCCTCCGCCATAGGTGACGTAAGTTGGTAAAAGCTAAACCAGCTTTTCGCGCCCGTGCTGAGATTTTGTCAGATTTCTGTAAAAGATTAGTAGCATATCATCATCTCAAAGGTGATTATTCCGAGTGTGGACAGCTATTGGTTAACTGTTTATAAATAAATCAATTTTATTGTGAATAACCTGACGAAAATGCAATAGGTATGTTTATCCAAATGTTAGCTTTCGTCTATAGACAACGATATGTAGAGCTGTTTTATGAAGAACATGTTTGAGATGAAAAAGATTTCAAGAATGAGGTAGATGGTAGCTGAGAATCTCCTAAGAAGCAGATCGGATCGATACACATCATTATCAAGTTCTAGAACGCTTATAAGTGAATATGATTGATTGACTATAGGAATCATTAGATGAAATAATGATGCGATTGGTGATTCTTGTGAGATTCTAATCCACAATAGCCAGTGTCACAGTTTCAGAAGTTTCCTTTGAGCTATTTGGATCGTGACTATTCTCCGGTAAGAGCGGAATATTTACTAATGCCATCTTTGTCTAGTCTATAATGTTGATCGAATTTTATTGATCAAACTGTGATTTAGTATTTTGTTAGATAACAAATCTACGACCAGTGTAATTACATTCATGTATATAAGTGGATGATGTAATAGCATTTGAAGCGAACAGTACTGTGTTCGAGCCCCGGAGTGAATATCAACTCTGGGATGCAGATAAATCCAGCTGACGAGTCCAAAATAGGACGGAACGCATATCATGGATTCCACTACCAGCCACCATATATCTTTGCTTATTATTCTTATATTAGTAATGGTCATTTGATTATTTACAAAATGAGTATTACGTGAACGATTATTCTAGAGTTCACAATAACAACAAATAAGCAAGTTTCTGAACATTAAATAAATAGTTAAAAGGGTACATAAGCTTAAAACTATTTACATTAAATAGTTTGAATTATTTTCTTCTGGTTGAAGTTTTTCGAGCAAGTTAGTGTTAAACAGAAACTGGGGTCGCTAACCCCATGCTCAACCCTTCTCCTTTATTCGAACTTACGACCGGTAGTAACCCTAGATGGGGGCTCCAGGCGGGTCGGCAAAGCAAGAGCAGCATATCTAGAATTGAAGAACATCTGGAACTCAAAACAACTCTCTATCAGCCAACATCAAGGTCAGAATTTTTAATGACAATGTCAAAACAGTTGTACTCTATGGGGCGGAAACTTGGACAACAACGAAAGCTATCATCTACAAGATACAGGTGTTTATTACCAATTGTCTACGCAAAATACTTCGGATCCGTTGGCCAGATACTATCAGCAACAATCTACTGTGGAAGAGAACAAAACAGATTGCATCGGAGGAAGAAATGAGGAAGAAGTGCTGAAAGTGGATGGGATACACATTGAGGAAAGTACTCGAGTGCGTGACAATGCAAGCGCTCACTTGAAATTCTCAAGTTCAAAGGAGAAGAGGAATTTTAAACAACACGTTACTTTGAGAAATGGGGACAGATTTTAGAAGAATGTACAAAAATTGGATAGAAGTAGAAAGGAACATTCAAGACAGAGTGGGTTGGAGATTGGTGGTCGGCGACCTATGCTCTATTAGGAGTTACAGGCGTTAGTAAGTAACTCATCTCTTTCTATTATATGAAATAAAAGTTCCTCCCTTTTGAATTTCGCGCAAGACGCTTTACTCGATTCTGATTGGCTCATTCCTACACTCCTTACAATTTTAACTATAAGATTTGCAGTACGTGATATTAAAATGCAAATGTGTATACGTTTCTATGATTTAGTGTAAATGGAAGTAATACTATACTTTACAAATATGAATATATATCACACGTTTCCATCTTTTCTAACTTGTAGATTTTTGATTGAGATCACAAATCGATCAATGTTAGAGCATTATTGAAAACCTGTAAGCACTGGTTGACCGTCTCTTCCTAGTATGAGATTGTTCAGCAGTGTATATCCACGATCCCACACACATGATTCGAAACAGACATCTAGTGCCTCCAGGTTTTTAATGGAGCTCTAATATTCAACGATTCATGATTTCAATCAAATCTCAACAATCACCAAAATCTTATACAGAAAGGGAAACGGAAAATTGGAAGGCCAAAGAACACACTACGTTGGGAATTAGAAGCAAACATCAAATGGATGAATAGCAACTGAATACAGTTGTAAAAGATTGTTCAGGATAGAGTTGGATGGAGAATGCTGATGGATGGCCTATACTCCATCACGAAGGGTAACAAACATAAGCAAGTAAGTAAATAAGCTTAGAATAGATTCTTTTATGTGTGGTAGAGTTTTAGAACAGTGGTGAGACTATAATTTATGGACGAGTCAATCAGAACCGTTTGATGGATTTCAAGGTCAGAGCGCTAATTTCAGTACCTGATACTCACGTACGATCAGTTCACAGCGGAATTTAGAAAAAACGTGATAACTGAGCGATTACAACAAATGGGGCTACTAAGAAGTTCCTTTACTTGTAATTTTGTTAATCACACTTGTGAAAACTACCGTGATGATGTTGTCTTTCGAGGTAATATATGTTGGAGGAAGAAGTTTGTTAGAATAGGTTTTCGTCACTCGATCCAGATTGAAACTAAGGCAAATTTCAAACTGGAAAATGAAAGCACCAGCAACACTGGCTACAGCCGTGTACTACAATATATACGGATGATTGGAGAGAGTATAGATGCCTACATAGACTTGATTATGTGCATCGTGTCGTTATCCACAAGTGACATTTTGTGGACCTAACAACCAGAGTGCACACAAACAATATTGAAGCTAAGTGGTCGAGATTGAAAGAGTTTTCGAGATCTCACCATATCTCCAGAGGTCAACTATTATAGAGCTATATAGATGATTTCCTCTACCGTATGCATTACGACTTTAGATAAGTTTTTGAACCATATAAAAGAGTGTATTCACTTTATTTCTTTGATTTTTTATAATATACTTTGACTTTATACATACTGTTTTCTGATGGCGTTTTGTTCTTTGAGCTGGATGGTTTGGTCATCGTTCTTCTGAACGACATCATCAGCACAGACTTCAGATAGAAGTGAAGTGTTCAAATTTCTCCATATGCATTTCACAGATTGTTCTGTACACCTCGACGTCCAACTGAGCTACAAATCTTCTCCACCATCTCAAGACCGTTTTCTGATTGGCTAATATTTGAATAAGAAAGATTAGTTCAACGTTGTGGAGATTGTTAAGTTTTTGATTGAGATCATAAACCGACTGATGTTGCACCACCATTGAAAACCTGGAAGTACTGGATGGCTGTTTCGTCTTATTGTGGAACTCCTCAGCAGTGCACACCCACGATCCCGCTCGTGGGATTCCAACCCAGGGCCTTCAGTCTCGCACGCGAACGCCTAACCTACTTGACCACTGAGCCGGCATTCAGTGGTGTTAGTGTCTATCTTATACCAATCCACGAAATTGCGTGACCATCTTTCATTGTACTGAGATAGATACCTATCTCTACCTGATACGGATTCGTTCCATTGGTCACGGCTTCTCACTAGAACTCCGAGAATTCCTTCATGAAGCTAGTCACTAGTGAGCATTAAGTTTTTGATTGAGTTCATGAACCGATTGAACCGATTTCTCAGGATCACTTAAGATTCGTTCAAAGGTCATCCATAAACAAATAATTGTTATGACAAAAAAAACCACACAAAAAAAACTATTAACTTACTATGACAAAATACTTCACGATTATGATCACATGCAGTACCACGATCAAGAAGACGTTGACAATCATTACATTTAAAGCATAAACGATGAAATACTTTACCAACTGCATCTATTCTTTCATTTGCATAAACAATATCTGAACAATTTGCACAATGTGTTGAATTACAATTTCCACTAGACCATCTTATACGAAATGGACGTGGAATATAATTACCACTATGTTCTAAATGAGTTAAACGATCTTGTGAATGATAATCTTGTGATTGACTATAATATTGACTAGATTAAGATAATGAAAGACTTACTTTATCATTGGACTATGAGAATGTGAATAACCATTCATTTTAGTACAATCTCTGTAGAATAGTAAAAAAAAATAGAAACAGAGGGATAGTGAGATACTGGAGAAGATTTGTAGTTCAGTTAGATGAATTCTGTTAGAGTTTTATTCTCTGAGCTGGATGGTTTGATCATGGGAGCTTTCATCGTTCTTTTGAACGAAATCTTCAGTACAAATGTTAGGTAGAGGTGAAGTGTTCGAATTTCTACACATGTGGTTCACATCAAAGATCTACAGTACAAGTTGTGAACTATATGTATAGAAATTCGAACACTTCACTTCTACCTGAAGTTTGTGCTGATGATGTTTCTCAGAAGAACGATGAAAGCTTCATGACCAAACAATCCAGCTCAAAGAACAAAACTCCATTAAAATAGAAGAATAATTTTTGAAGATTTCTAGAAGGATTAATTCTTTTGTTGAGACTGTAATTTATGGACTAAAATGATCTTGGAACGTCTATCTAATGACTAGCGTTATAGATTAGTGTGAGGAATTAGAATTCAGATTTATGATTAAACTTTAGAGTAAGGAATTAGATTTAGTATTTTCATCAGGAACTGACATCAGTTATAATGTCAAAACCTGGTGGCACTAGACGGCCGTTTCCTTCTAACATGGGACTCCTCAGTAGTGCGTATCTACGATTCACAAGACTCCTCTCTAATTATAACTATCATATGCTCACTGGTGAAGGTTTCCAAGAGGTATTTCCTGGAGTTCTAATGAGAAGCAATGAATATTAAAGTTCAACCGAGTCTGTTGTAAGATATTAACTCACTGATGACAATGGTGAACGGTGGCTCAACTTTGTGGATTGATTGAAGTTAAATATTAACACTGGTGGATGCCAGCTGGCTCAGTAGTCTAGGGGTTAAGTGTTCGGTTGCGAGACCAATAGGTCCTGGGTTAAAATCTCTTGAGGTGGGATCGTAGATGCACGTTGCTGAAGTGTTCCATAATAAGACGAAACGACCGTCAAGTACTTCTAGGTTTTCCATGATGGTCTAACTTCAATTGACTCATGATCTTAACTATTAAATTACTACAATCTCAACATTAGTTAATGAACAAAAAATGGGCGTTATATAAAAAGAGATTCAGTTATACATTTAGACAACCATTCTCATTTAGATGATGAGTAATTATAGTTTGCTATGAATTCCACCCTCGTTTATTGCTCTGATTTATTCATTAATATATATATATAAACTGTTTTGCTGAAAAACACTGTGGAGGGAAGTTATAAAAACATAAATTTACAAACTTCAATACAGATTAGTACAGTCCTGAAATTCGTCAGGAATTACATTTTCCACTTGCCTTGTCGTTGATTTTACATTTTCTCATTTACTTATTGTCTAAGTACTACTTCGCTCCCGAATGCCCTGGTACGACCGAGTGTGAGAAGATCCAGCTCTTCCTCTCCAAATGCTCTCACATGGCCACGTGCATACAACCATTACCAGGGAAGTCCTATACACTGACTTCTTGTGGAGGGGGTGTTGTATACGAAACTGAGAGGACAAATGGCGAATATCCGGTGCTTTAACCGAGTTGGTGAATATGGAAGATCCACCGAGGGAAGTTGGAAAACTCTCATCCAAAACCATTGGTGTATATGGGATCCAGGATCCCAAGAAAACCAATGGCGTATGAACCAATTGTTGGTGACGGACTACCATGAAACTGGATCTCCCAACGTTTCCCCACTGCGTTGTAGATTAGACCTTTAAGTCAAAGGATCGATATATGGTCCCTTAAAGAAACCACCTGCTTCGGATTTCATAAACAGAAAACTTGTCGAAAGTTAATTGTGATGATTAGACTAAATGATCTACAATAGTGATTGAATTATGGTTCAATTATGAATAACAACTTCTATCTAGCTGAGAAAGTATATTTCTTGACTTTGGAAAGAAATTACAATGTTCATTAATTAGTACCAGAATGAAAACATGCCATTAAGATCAATAACAACTCAAGTTGTCATACGTTTTAATACAAGACAATTGTAGCTATTTGAGTCGCTTATCTCATGTACTAAGTAGTATACTAGTTTTGTAAAGGCATATCTATCAGATCAAATGATTACTTTAAACCAGTTATCAAACAAATTGTGTGTTTTTTTATTATTAACAATTTCAGTAGTATGTAGGTTAGAACAATACATACAACAATATTATTTTGTACTAGATCTTCATCGGACTTTACTCTAATATACATGAATATATATACATGGATGGTGGCTAGAAGTGGGATCAAAGACGCATGTTTCATTCTAATTGGAACTTTTCATCTACATGTACCTACAACCCAGAGTTGATGTTCGCTCTGGGAATTGAACTCAGTACCGTTCACTTTAAAGTTCATTGCGTTATTCACTTGGTTTATTCATTTGAAGTGAATGGTACTGGGTTCGAGTCCCAGAGTAAACATCAATTATCGGATGCAAATACATCTAGTTGACGAGTTCCAAATAGTACGAAACGTGCGACATTGATTCCATTGCTAAACACCATCCATCTTTGCTTATAAAGCTTGTGATTTAAGGCAATCCACACAGGATGCACATATGCCAATGTGATACTGATCAATTGAAGTCCTAAACAACAATGATAAGATATAAGCAAATAATATCAAGTGAATATATATGCACATTTGAGAAATAACAAACTAATCAAAGTAATTCGAAAGTCAATGATAACAATGAAATAGAATACGTGATTCATCATAATAATTAGTAGGTACACGTTGATAGTGAAATGACAAGTGTGTTAATTGTGAATGAATAGTAAAGAGCATGATAGTATGAATAAATCTACTTAAATAAGAAGTAGGTCAAAGTTTGAAGAAACAAACAGTCAATTTATGCATATAAATGTTAAAGAGGAGAATAGGAACTAACAAATGATAGATATTGACGAAATCTCGGAACGGATACAGAAGGCTCGACTAGTTTTTGCTAACTTGCATCATTTATGACGTAGACGAGATATCTGTCTACTAACCAAAGGAAGAGTTTACTGCGCAGCAGTTCGTCCCGTCCTATTATATGGCAGTGAAACATGTCCGGTAAGAGTAGAGGATATTCTTGGGTTGCTAGTATTCGATCATCGGTGTCGTCGAAACATTGCTCGTATATCCTGGGACCACTGAGTAAGTAATGCAGTTGTTAGGAAATGGGTACTAGGTAAGGATGGCAAATCAATTGATGAAGTAGTGAAAATTCGTCAGTCAAGATAGCTGGGACATGTGTTACATATGGCCAACCACCGACTGCTCCGACGAGCGATGTTTTCTGGTGTAGGAGTAGGTTGGGAGAAAGCTAGGAGCGGCCAGATCAAAACATGTCATAAATCCATGATGTCACTGGCAAGTGGTCTGAGACATGTTGGTAGGTGTAGACTTTATGGTTGCGATCTGCAAAACGATAGCAACCGATGTTTAGAGACCTTGGATGTGACATGGCTCGAAATCATTTGCAATGGCACAGGTGCATCCATTCTTTGTGTTCTCCCAAATTCCAATTTTCTCAATTCTTCATGTCCCTTATTTTCTTTCCAAATTTATTTCACTGGTTTATACTCTTTAAATAACATCTTCAAACCCTAATGTTTCCGATAACTGCTTATACTTTCATTATCTCTACCACTATGGGATTTGAATCGACCACTGCATCTCTGTGCTAATGTAATATGGCAACTCGAACCGATGTACGAACGTACGAGGTTCTACGTTGTTGCTGACTGACTGACTGTTAGGTTTGATTTCAGATAAAGAAAAGGACTGAGACATTCGGAACCTTTTTTGAATACGAACTCTGATGTTGTTAGCTTGAGTCATTATAGGTTCTGTCCTAAGTAAGTGACTGTCGTAACTAATTTTTGAAGACTCTGGATGACGTAGCTCAGAATCGATCACAATGGTGTAGGTGTATAAACTCTCTGTCTTCCCTTAAACTAAGAGATTAAAATCGCTTCATATCTTTCTGTCTACGAACTAATTCTTTCTTCCTGTGCTATGTCCTTATATGCCATCTTTCTTTTATATATTACCACCATTGATGTAACTACTTATATGAATCCGGTGTTGATCTTGTTGTTCTAATGAGGTATGAAAACTTGAACCGATGCATATATGCACGTGGTCCTACGTTGTAGCTGACTGACAAGAATGAACTTTATATGAAAAATGTTTAATTAATCGCTTTGAATGCTACTAATATGACCAATCTATTGACCAAGTTGGATAAGATAGAGTTACACATTTGTTATGCTTGAAACATTACGAACCTTTTTAGAATACTGAGTAAGATGTCTTGTATTATTATGGATGTAACTTTCTTCAAAGAAGTATTGAAATTACCAAATTTATAATGGTGTACAAAAAAACAAATAAATTGAGCCTAAGTTGAGGTGTGATTTGTGCTACTTATATCGACGTAAGTAGTGTATAACGCGAGTTTGGCAGTAGAAGATTGAGAAAATAGTGAAGGAAAGAAAGGAAACAGAAAGCGATTGGTATGGAAATGGAGGAACAGGCAAGTTTAAGACAATTGATTGACATTTTGCAAATGAAGTATGGTTCTCAGTTTTTAGTACAGTATTCTGTAATTTAGTGTTCAGATATAATCGGTTGTCCTCACCTATATTCTCCTTCACTACAGAGGGATAATCATTGGTCAACTAGAAAGTGCGTAATGGAGATAATTTCACGGTTTCATCTACCTGGTTATCATATCTGTTCATCGCCTTAAAGTACATACATAACTTAAACGAACAGTAATGTTTTGAGCTAATAAATGTTTCGTTTCTAACGTGCACAACTTTAAAGATTAGAACCTTGCGAACTTAGTCTCTTAGCTGATTACCACTGAGGACAACTACTGTATAATGTGTAGGTTTTGCATGGTGAATATGTTCAGGATAAGACGAGTAAGTAACCCACAGCTCTAAATGCCCTAGTACGGTTGAGATTGAGGAGTGTCAGCTCTCCCTCTCCAAACGCTCTCACATGGCCACGCGTATACAGCCGCTACTAGGGAAGTCCTATTCACTGCCTTCTAGCGATGGGAGTGTTGTTTACGAAATCGAAAGGACGAAAAGTGAATTTCCGACAGGGGAATAAACCGGGTTGGTGGACAAGGAGGTTCCACCTAGGGGAATCGGAAAACCCTCATTCCAAATCAATGGTGCACATGGGCTACAGGATCCTGAGCGAACAAATGGTGTATAAACCAATTGATGGTGACCTGCTACCATGTGACTGCATCTCCTGACGTTGCTCCACTGCCTTGTGGATCAAGTCTTTACGTCGAAGGCTCTGGGTGTGATCCCCTAAGAAAACCACGTGCTTCGACCTGGACACACGGGCAGTATCACAGCTCACACACAAATCAATTGACTTGTGTGGTGCATATGTTTGGTGCCCTTTTCTACTAATATTAATGTGTTCAAGTAAATAATAAATAAAAATAATCTACTTCTCTCATGGTAATGACTTTAGTCCCCTGATGTCAGTTTCTGATGAATATCACTGAATCAAATATTTCTACTTCACCAAAAGATACCATAAATGATGAATAGTTGTACTCCCTGCTAAACGTAAGTTTTTTTCAGTTGTATTCCTTTTAAACCGATTCTTCTGACTGCATGAATAATTTCAAAGGAAAATTATGGGGATGCAGAGTGATCAGAATGAAATGGATGAACCAGTATTAATATTTCCGTCCTTAACATCTATCAAGCGAACAGCTGTCTCCAAATTTAAATTGTTCATAAGCCCTTTGATTATTGCTGCCATTCAGTCAAAAGAAACGTAGAATGTGGAGCATGTGTATATCAGTATAAGTTACCATACTCTCTTAACGCAACAAAATGGAATCTTCATAGTAAATAATAGAGCAGTGAAGGTAGTTATGTTATTAATAGTTACAAAGAAGACTAGGCACCAAAGACCTGATTCTGGAAGAAAATATAAATTTGTGAAATAATGTAGAGGTTTTGGGGAAAGTAGAAACTCAAGGTCTAAAGAAAGACTACGAGTGAATACACCATTGCATATGTGAATGATTTTGATCAGTGCTACCAGAAGTACCCAAAAAGTAACTACAATGGCCATGCGAACTTTAATCAGGTAGTCTACACCTAATTACATGACTGAATTCAACAATCAGTGTTTCCGTGAACTCATGCTATTTCTTAGTTTGGCTTTCCCTAGATTTTTTCCAACCTACTCCTATATCAGCCATCCTTACGTTTCTAGGTAGTTGGCAGATGGAAATACGCACTGCACATCTAAACCACTACACAATTTCCTTCCAATATCTGGTATTTTCAAATAAGTTATAGCACGATATCACTTAAATGTTTCTCAGTATTCGACATTATTTTGTTTTATTATAGACTGCTATTCTGAGTGGATAAACTAACTATATATACGATTGTACTGCTTAATCAAATAAAATCATCGAAAAAAACTATTTTATTCCCCGAATTAGTTTTTATACTTGTTCACTGATATAACAAATATCTTTTATGATTTGAAAATTCAGAATTATTTGGATATTGTGATTTAATTGTTTTATAGCTTAAAATTTTTTCCCAATTTAGACAGAACATGAATAGATGTATACTGAATAATGCCTCCAAATGCCTTGGTACGGACAAGAGTGGGGAGAGCTCGCTCTACCTCTCGAAATGCTCTCACATGGCCACGTGTATATAACCTCTGCCAGGGAAGTCCTACTCACTGCCCTTTCCTGGCGGGGGTGTTGTTTACGAAAATGAGAGGACAAAAAGCGATTGTCCGGCGCTTTAACCGGATTGGTGGACATGGTGAGTCCACATAGGGGAGTCGGAAAACCTTCATTCCAAAACAATGGTGCACATGGGCTCCAATACCCTGAAGGAACAAATGGCGTATGAACCTATTGTTGGTCACTGGCTACCATGGGACTGCATCTTCTTACGATGCTCCACTGCCTAGTGGATCAGACCTTCAAGTAGAAGGCTCTGGATGTAGCCACCTGAGAAAACCACCTGCTTCGGTTTGGGCACCTAGGCAGTATCACAGCCCTCACACATATCAAATGAGATTTGTGTGATGCATATGTATTTGGTGCTTTCTTGTACCAATATCTACGTGTTCAAATAAATAAACGCTGAATAATATACACCCATAGTTTCGGCTACACTTTATTGGGAGACCTTTTTTGAAGAGAGTTGATCATACTATTCAACTGCCTAAATTCTAGTATAATAAAATTTCACTCAGTAGCTCATTGGTTAGAAATTGAAATCTCCAATATGTGGTCTAATGTCTTAAAAAAAGCGAATTTTATTTTATTATCTATGTAATTTAAAATATAACTTTTCTGAAATTATTGGTTTTGTCCTTTTGTCACATTGACATACAGTGGAAAGTTATTAGTTAAAAAGTTTAGACAACACATTTTAGGCTCAAACTTGTCATACCTTCTGCAGTTTGAACAACTAAACACGTATAACAAAGTCAGTAAATTTGAGAATTCTAATTAAAGCATCGGTTCATCCAAAGTTGCAGAAGCACTTTGCTGAAGGATATCAACTAACATGAAACTTGGACTGGACAAAGTTTCACATCGACCACTTTAGACTACTTAACCTTATTTATTTAGGCTTTAGTTTATAAGTTTCACCACAAAAACTTTATATCTCTCATAAGCTTAGCGAGACGTTTGATAAAAATACCGGGTAAATACAGCTTTCTAAGACCCTGTGTTCCTTGCTTCAATAAAGAAAAATACATGAATTTGAAATTGTTTTCATGCCTCTGTTTTGTAATCAGAGAAAAGGTTTCTTTCCGACACAACATAGACTAGTATTTATTGGTGGGTGATGAACATGATTGTGGTCAGATATCTGTATTCATCACCCTCCATTCAAATAATATTTTCAAGTCTTTATTTTTGAGACGAAACCAGTTGCTGATTTTTCATCCAGTGTAAATTTAAAATCGCCCTTCCAACTGCTGTTAACATAGCCGATAAACTCTCTCTTCCACACTGTGTATGCATTCTAATCATCCCCTCATAATCCATCTAGTGGAAAAGCATGAACCTTACTGAAATTACAGGTAACTGCTCGAACGACATAATTATCAAAATGACATAACCACAGATGTTACGAACCAAGTTTTTTTCAGTTCTTATAAGTGATTGGTGTCGTAAACGGTGTGTAGAGCATTTAAGTTTACCACAATAGTGTTTACCGCCCATTAACGCTTTGCCAGGAACTTAGACAAATTTAGTTTTAGACACATTTTTAAACAATATTCTACTATATTACAATTATTAAGTTAACTTATTCATGATCAATTTTGATGATAGTAACTATCATTGGAGGTGTCATTTTTGAGCTTTTCTCAAGTTCTTTTGTGTGTACTAGTTTTTAAAACTGATGAACATTATGGAAAAGATGCAAAATCAAGATAAGGAAGCTAGAAATCTCGATTACTTACCAAGCAAACTTGAGAAGTTCTATTTACTTGCTCCTTTAAAGGTTCAAAAACGTACTAAAAATGTTTCCACTTATAAGTTTGGTAAACCTAAATTATTTCATAATTGCATGAAATACTTAAAACACTACCAACAAACCTTCACTTCAAATTGCATAAAGATTCAGAAATTCATAAACAATGCGTATTGATAGACGATTACTGAATGACAAATAACATCACTATAAGATATTCATGTAGTTACAGTAAATAACTTGTCTGGTATGTACTGAACATCGTCAATAACGGACCTCGAGAGCGGCGATCGTTGCACCTGCTTACTTCTGCATTCAAGGCCCTCTAGATTGCTAATTACAATATACTGGCTTTTATCTTTGTAAGTTCATTTAGTCTTGTCTAAAAACAGTAGGTCAGCAGAGTAAAAGCATTTATGAATTGAGAATATATTTCAGTCTTTGAACTTAGATTATTTTCTCACATCCTGACAGAATGCAGTGTCACAAATGTGTGAATGTACATAGTGAATCACTAATTTTTATGTTCGGAATTATCGAATTACCAGTGTATGCCATTATACAAAAACAAGTAAGCTTTCAAGAGGAAACTTGAAGCCGGAGATTATGTCTTAAACTGTTTTAATAATTGTTATTACCGGTGATATTTTATATATGTTACAAGGAGGAAAATTCAAAACAGTTGAAGATCGCCATAAATGGAAAGAAAAAATCTACTTACCGAAGATCATAAGTACTTCTCATTAGTGTGCTATTCGTTGAAAAACCATAGACATTTGGTCCGTAGTTCTTTGCATAGCAATTTTTGCAGTACAAAGAACCCTTGTGATCATTTGCAGTAAAACTGTCTAGAGCTTTGGAACATTGACCTATAACGAAGGTCAGTCAAAGGCCATAATCTTACAGCATTTGAAACATTGTTTATGAAATGCACGACCCATAGCCCTTGCTTCTTCTGCAAAATAAACGTTTTTTGAGCAAACAGGACATGATATTGGTTCGAATCTGTTTTTCATCATTAATTAATCAGCTATGAAGTAAATCGAAAGAAACCCATGTATTTTGAATGAAGCACAGATACACAGGACATGGCAATTCAAGGTTGCTTGTTATATTGAACAGGTAAAACAGAATAAGGGTTACAATAATTGTGAACAAAGACACTCGAACTTGTCCCTATTTAACTTTATGTCTAAGATTGTAGTATTTTTCATCTTTGTGTCGCATTCAGTGAGAGCGAATTCTGAAGGATTCAAACGAAACTATCTGAAGTACTATAGAATTAAGTGAAGTCTGAGGCTCAGCTGTTCGTAGGAAGAAAAATACTCAGTCCGTAGAATGACCAGCAATGCCATATTTTTACCTTTTTTATTTTCTGTTTTCTGTTAATAGTCACAACAGTGACGCTGATTTCCGCCATCAGTTTTCTCTGGTCTTTCTTGTCGAAATAAGTCTATTTATTGCACATTTTTTGACATTAAGTAATACCATTCTCCAAATTATCATGGTGCTCTCAACAGTGTTTTTATCCATAAATATCCAACTGATCTTTTTGTCTCTTGAGTCACTACGTTCTGAAAAAAAGTATTATTTTTCCTCTCAACACATCTCCTAAAACCAACTTGCTTTTCTTCAGATTATTAACTTAAACACTAAAGTTATATTATATTTAAGGCTGTGAAAGCTTTTTGTGGTTATTAAAAGTATTTAAATTATTGTGGAACTATGAATCCCAGAAATAACCAAAAACGACTAGATGGGCACAAACGAAAGTATTGTATTTGGAGTTCGAAATTAGGCAATCATCAAGTACAAAGGAATCATTAGTTCGTACGAGCATCACACTTTTCTTTATTTTTTTAAAGCATAAAATGCTCCTTGAATCACACGTTCAAAATGCACGATTATATTTTGACGGACAGCAAGATATGTGATGATGAGTTTGAATTTACAGTTGACAGAACTTTGACTTACAGTTGGGACTGTATAGCTCAGCCATAGAAAAGTACACTGATATCAACACCATAACTGAATCCCACAATGTCCTGAAACCAAGTTATTTTAACTTCTGCATATTTTCGAGTGAGATAATAGAGGGTAAGTTCCAGCAATTTCGAAGTTCGAGATGGTTATCTGCTAGTTATAAGTAAACACAATTCAATGGATGGACTTCAAGTATACTGCTGGCTATCATTATAATGCGTTTAGACATTTCTTTAAACTGATCGAAGGACAGCTAGAGACATGGTACATAGTTTTGGTATAAGAAATAAAAATGTCTTGGCTCCTGCGCTCTGTGAAATCTCAGCGGACGATATGAGATGTCATAATGACTTCATGGAATGTCTAAACAGCTGGTGTGTAGTAGCAAAGGGCCCTAACCACACAATCCCTAACGCTGATTACTAGACAACTAGGAAACTTGATATTCAATATTTAACGCGGAGAAAATCCCAACTATGGAGAAGGCGGGAAGAAGGAATCGAATTAATTCGAGTTGACCGAATGGCATGGCTTTGCCTTGCAGGCGTGGTCTCTATTGGATGTTACCTTATATCTTCTACTCATATAAAATATATTGTTCTATCTCCAGCCTAAATGTGTTCTCCATCATACATTGATAATTGTTACGATACGATGTGTCAGTGTAGACAGTTATGTGAATTCCATGTCAGATCTTATAGATTAAGCAATTACATCATGATTAGTTCACAATTTTAGGATCAGGTCTATTATTAGCGTAGTACTAATATCATAGTAGACCATAATTCTACAAGTGCTCATGTATGAAAAAAGCAGAGAAAAGGGAATCGATAATGATGAACAAAGGCAGCTAAGCAATACTGACCAACTATTTTTTCAAATATTCTATACAATTAGCCAGAGTTTTTAGCCACCTAACTCGGGTACTCTTATACCGAAACTATCTAACATTTTAACGATCACATAGTCTATGTCATGTAACTTGGTATCTAAGACATCCCACAACCTATTGAAAGAATAATGCCTCAACAATCTTGGTCATACTTGATAGGTAAAAGGGATAAAATAACAATGCATACCGAAAATGGACAAGCTTCTGCACGCGCTACAATTAGTCCAATCGGAATCGTCAAATCTGATTCTGATGAAATAATTTAGCATTTCGTGACCAGTCTTTCGAGTTCAAGATGTGCATGACGTAAAACAGTAACATAATTGCAGTTCGTAGTTATCTAAGTAACTTGGGGTAGTATCATTTGACACCATCGCCGACAGTAGGAGACTAAAATGGCAAAGACGTTTTCTCAAGATTTTTCATTAACACATCTCAGCGAAGAAACTGTTCCGAAACCACAAAAATGATGGACTTTATTCTGGATTCAAGATACAGTCACTGACCACTTAATAGCCAGAGTTCCTTGACAAATTTAAAAACTTTAACTATGATACTAAATTATATCCATCCCTTCCCTGGTATTTGTTAGGCTTTTGATTTAACGGCCTATTCGCACCCTCAGTCTAATTATTAGAGTTCATACTCAACACAGAAATGTAGCCACAAAATGCCTAGAACAACCTCGTCCCCCATTCCGTATTTGCGTGATTACTTCCAAATATTCCCTTCAACCCTATCTATTTTCACTGAATATATGTTGAATCACACGGTCGATTCCTCATAAGGTATAGGATATATGTATTGCTTCGACTCTGCATCCTTGCTCTTTCTACATGTCACCTCACAAACATAAAAAGCACGTAACGTGATGTTTACTTCTTAGTGTGGTGCTCTGGTGGTAGAATCTATGGATACGACAAAGCACACAATAAATATATCAGTTCTAGCTGTCACTAACACTGTGACTTTCAAATTGTGACTCATTTTTGATATCAGTCACCCATTTACTATGTTACGAGTCCATTTATGACTACAAATGTTATAGCAATAAAAATGAGTTATAATAAATTTGACAAAGAATAAGCAAATTAGCATTCGAACACTTTATTCTCCTCACTAAATTTAAAAAATACATATTATCCTGAACTTTTAGCTCTTTTGAACCGTTTTCACGTGTACATTACTTTGCTCATTGAACACCATACTGTGGTTTGTTTTCTTTAACCTGATTAAATATGATTGCTTGGAAACTTACCTAATAAAAGAGAATGAGTTTAAGTGGTAATATCCTAGCTGTTTCGTTACAAGTGATTAAACTTCACTAGTCATGAACACCGTCCGTTATGCTTTCCGCCCCTCCCTTTTTATTTTTCAGTTCCCTCATGTTATACCACCGAAAGCATCTGTGGAACATACGACTTTGTCCTGCGCCATCACTTTTACCTTGGGAATTCATCTGGGATCACCATCAAGAAGCCCGAGCCAATGCACCCAATCTAACGTTTTTGAGTGGCTACCCTGGACTTTAATCCTATTAATTCTCGACCACCAACTGCTTGTCAGTATCAAATGCAATGATTCAATCAAATAGCAGGTGACAGGATGTACCTATAAGTGTCGTACTTGTAAGCAGTGCTATTCATTAATGATGCCGGATTCCGTTATTAGAAATTCACTAATTATCCTCACAACTGGTGCAAACGCTGGAGGTTAGAGCTCAACATAGAGAAATGCGGCTGGTTATGTATAGGAGACACGTCTCTTAAAATAAAACTAACACTTAGCGATCACACACTGCCCAGACTGGCATCAGTAACTGACCTAGGGGTACATTACTCACACAGTCTTAATTTCTCTGAACACATCTCAGCCAAAGCATCCAAAATGCGGAAATTGCTTGGCTTCATTCTCCGTAATTTCCATCAAAATGAATCTAAAATCCTTCTTTACAAAGTTTGTGTAAGACCTATCGTTGAATACTGCTCGTTCTTATTTTCCAACCTACGCCTATCTGATATACTAAAGGTGGAAGGAATACAACGAGACTTCACCCGCAAAGTACTTAAGACTGACTCGGTCATTGACTACAGTTCTCGATGCCAAATCTTAGGAATAGCACCCCTTTGGGAGAGAAGGCTTAGGTCTAATTTGATTCTCTACTTCAAACTACTCAAAAACCTTACTTACTCAACATGTCAGATAATTCTTGCCCGAGATTCACATGAATACGGACTTCGAAACAAAGTATCTACGGTCAAAGTTGAGAAATACAGATCAAAAACTCGGGAAAACTTCTTCCTCACCAAGTATGCAATAATATGGAACAGTCTTCCCTCCGAGACTCGCATGGCAGATGAACTACATACGTTTGTGAAACTGCTTGATCAAGCCCTCACTCGCACTGATCTTGCACGTACGAACACATCTGCGCCCCACTCAGACATCATAGGCTCTCTCCATGTCTAGACCAAAATGGACTTCAAGTTCAGTTTGCCTTATTTTTCCTACTTTGCAGTTGTATTAATTACTTTTTCCACCCCATTTCTTCACTTGAAGTAGACAGGTAACTCACTGGACCTATCATTACTGCTAAACTAAACTCGGTCGATAAGGGACACTCACTACCACCCTAAAAAGTCAAGAGGACCGCACAATCGGCTGCCTACTACCAGTGGTCTTGCATCTATGGAACCTGTTACCAATCAACTGGTTAAGACAACCGAAAATAACATCGGCACCAAGATGCTGTGAGTTCCTTCCTGTTTACCCTGTATTAACTTTTTACTCTTCTGTACACTATGTTGACTAGCAATTAATATTATTTCTCCGCTCGTTCCCTTATCCACAACTCATATACTTCTATACTTTTTCCTCCTGCTTAAATAAACAACTATCCTACAATATACCCTTCTTAACGCTTATACTCTGTTTGGCATACTATAGACAACAGAGGCACTGCATCGATGCTTTACCCACAGTCCATAGCCTGTAACTGCCTGATAAGCTTGTAAAATGGTACTTATAGAAATAGTGCTTTCCAACAGGTTGTGAAACAGAGGATTGTGCGAGGTATGACGTATACACAAAAATAAGCCTAAATGAGCCTAACATCACAAAAGGAGGGAGGGTGGAGTTACTGACCAGCAAACATTGATGGTGAGGGCGATAACTTCAATCCACCCGTGTTTGTGGGGACAGAACATTTTGTATGTATCAGGCTCTTTATAATTGAGAATAAGACAGTCAATCTAAGATATAGATTGTCTTCCTACGCTCACCACTCAGACTCATGTTTCCAATAATATGCTGGATTAGCTATTCTACTAAGACAACCTATAACATGCTAACTCGGACTTTTACACTAGGATTGCGTGGCAGACATCGGATGGACAAAAAAATAAAAGAAAAAAGACAATAAAAGATATAGTCACTAGTATTCTTAACACTTCACCCTCTATATACACACCCTTCTAATAAACCGCTTCCCTTGTACCAACCTTGACTTCCCTTCCTTCATGTGAGCTTACTCCAACTTGTTAAACATCATAACTCGTTGTTCTTTATTAGTACATTCTCTAATATGGAGCCTCTGACTTCACTTCACTCTAACAAGACATTATATGAATTTATTCTAATTTATTATACCTCTGTCCGTTCTACTACACAATGTTAAGCAACTTTCGGCGTTCATATCCAAGTGCCTTGCTGCTCTTCTGTTTCTTTTTTTTCTCCTTCAGAATCTTGCTCTGAGAGCACAGCTATGAAACTTCTGACGTTTGGAGCAAACTTGACGTACGCGTCCTCCCAAGGTCATAGTTTACAGCAAGCGCTCTACGATTTCACTTTATAACAACTATAAACTTAATAAGTTGGGAAGCATTTTGCGAACCAACAAATGTTGTAATTTATAGATCATGCCTGTAAAAACGGTGTGTACCTGCACATGTAGAAATATATTATTATTATTATTATTAACAGACTCATCATAAATTATTGGTAATTAAACTTGGTTTAGTTAACATGCTCACAACAAACAGGCATCGTTAGACTTATGACAAAAATGTGACTGATTAATGTTGCACTCATAGTAATGTTATACAAAGTTCCTTGCTGCAACCTACATTTAACAAACAGGTATGAACATCCAAGTTCAAAACTAACATAATTAGGGAGGTGCATGAATTGCAAATGTTTTCTTAGCTCATTTTTGCATATAATTCCGATATGGGTAAATAGATGATCAACATGACCACAAGTTATAAACAGTTAGAAAAGAACGTTAGTGTCCACTCGTCAGCATAGCCAAAAGCAATATATACCTATGTAGTACGTGCTTGCCATTATTAAGAATCGACCATCTGTTGGTGAATTTGTCTTCCAGATTAAACGTTATTTATCTACACAAGTCATATTTGAATATTTGAATACTTTACCAATGTTTGTCTTATTACTGAGTTTCTTGGCCAGAAAGGAGATGTGAGTGTTTGAAATTTGTGATTAAGTTGGATTGCTCGTTCAATTTTCACCAAGTATTAGGCCTGAATTATTTTGGATTTATACCCAGTCAGTCTGTAATGCAGTAGGAATTCAAGAATTAACTCATTGATACTTGTTATTTGATTCTAGTTCTTCTAGGGTTGTGTCGTATCATATGCTGAGAGCTTCAAATCCCCATCATATAACTATGAACGCCTCACTATGTTATTAGTTTACTTTATACCATGCGTAATTTCTTCAACCTACAGTTTACAAACAGTTACCTACATCCACGTTCAACACCACCTTAATTAAGGACATAAAATAAATGCAAAAGTTCTTAAAGCACACGGTCTGTTTTTTGACTCGATAAACGCTGAATTTTACTAGCCTAAATTAGTAATGTTACAAATAACCACACTAAGCTTACTAAATATTCACACGGGTTATTAGCAACAAATATGTAAAACTACTAATAAACTGCAATAAATGTCATGTAACAATCACAAACATTACGAAAATTAACGTGAGACGGAAAATACTTTTAATATCTGATGAATAATGACATCCCGAAATCCTCGATAATATGTTGCATATGCGCGAAAACCCATGGCGTAACGGCCTGATTGTGCCCTGTTTGTCTAAACACCATACCCTCAAAGCGCGCCAATGCTCATATTGGACATTAGAGTCATACTAACATTGATATTCTAATATATGAAAATTTATTCCCTTTTTATATCGCTCATGTGCCTGATAAGACATCAACACAGTTGAGCAACCTAAGAAAGTAAAGCCTGTGGCATTTGTAAAACTTAGTCTTGCTTGTAAATTGGCATGCCTCATGTGACATATTGAGGATACAAATTATTACTATCTCTCAATAATTATTCAATTTTATGAACCCGATAATAACCTGTTTAATTATTCTTCCTTTATTAGTTGACACTTTTCGGTAAATGTTTTTAGCCCTCACCATTTATATTGCTCTATTTCGTTCTACTTTCGACATTGTGTCACGTTTTGTAGAACTTTCGAATGATGCATATTAAGTATCTATAAATTTTCCCTCGTTCTGTTGTCACATACTTTTGTAATCTTTGTTACGCATTTGTCAATACGTTGTATTAATAACGGTTATCATAATCATACATGTGTTTCAATTGTATTTTTTGAACTATGATCTTTATGTATCAGGAGCTTTCTTATTAATCTACATAATAACGAGTTTGTGTCGTGTGTATCTAATTCCAGAAAAACCTGGTGAGCTGAATATTTTGCAGTTCCTTTTGACTGAGAATTATGCGCTTTATACTGTTTCCTGGTTTACAAGCTTCCGTACAAAATGTCTATTGGTAGATCTGTAGTGACTCACATTTATCACGAGAACACGACTGGTTTAATAAAAGCGCTTATTATTATAACCAACTGTACCAGTGACTGTTTTAATGTGCTTTTGTTTGACTGTGCTAATGACAGCTATTTTGTGCTTCCATTCTTATACTTACAATTCGATTGTAACTTCGCGCGAATACGGTTACCTTCTGTAACCAAGGTTGTATCCTGGCACGATCTCGGTATCCTTTCGATGCCACGAGATCGCCAGCTAATAAACCTCGACTTGGTCCATTAACTGTCTTCTGATATTTGGCTTCTCGGGGATTTTATGGAGTCATTTGGAACGAGCTTCTTACGCCTTCTGATCTATTTGGCACGTGTTTCTTGGTAGCGGTGTTCATAGTTAATCTCAACTCGACACCACGCTACAGATCGCTACCAAATACTTTTCTTATTAGTCACGAAACGTGTCATGTTATATAACATATAATCCTTTGGATCTTTCCCTGTAATTTTCAGATCAAAACTACATAGAAAACAGACTTCTGCACGCTACTTATCAAATGTTATTACATGTCTTAAAATTTAAAATTAAGTATCCATAAAAAAATGGACCAGTACATCTACTAATAATATCGACGCTATGCAGAATCTCTGTATTCACTGACGGGTCAGGTTTAAATATCAGCCGTTGTTGGATTATTAAAGCAGAACAAAAACATGTTTGACTAACTAATATCAGTGCAGTTTCAGCAACTAATGAACAGTGTGATTATTTATCTGATGACAATCTTTCAGTTTTGGATAATGTGTATAAACTTTAGCACGGATTTCCAGAAAAGTGTAAATTTGCAGCTTTCCGGACATTCGTGAATCTCAAATCGAATCTGGATGTGTGTAGGCCTATTAAAATTTAACCTATATAGCCACTTGGCTAGATTTGACAGCTCACTTCATTTCACATGAATGCTGCTTAATAATTGCAATATAAACGTTTAGCTTGAAAGCTTCTTAAATTAAATCTAAAATACACAATACCTGCTTTTAAGTCAGTAATGACAAGAGTGTTTCGGCAAAATAAACAATGTTATCAACGAATATTTATGTACCGAAAATTTCAGCATAAGATTGAGAAGAAAATTAACCAAACATTTCTGTGTATAGCATAGGGTTATGTAGAGATCATCCAGCACGAGTTACCTTTCGACATAGTAAACTTCAAGGACTTGACACTGGGTTTGAGTAGACTTCATAAGTGTATGCGGCAGTTGTAGTGCTGTTATACTGAAGGGAATACATAAGGTAGAAGACGTTGTTGAAGAACTCTTACCAGTATGCGTTTTAATAACTTCAAGGTGACCTTGTTTCTGTGAAAGTCTAATTTCAATCCATTCACTCAGGTAGTTTCAATTTTCTGGACTCCTTTAATTGCAAAATATTTATCGACCGGATCAACAGAGACAAATGGTCCTCTATAAGATTGTTGCGGTATATGTCTCACGGCATCCACTCGAATCAATAAAACTTTGTAGGTCTGTGTAAGCATACTGGTCTGGTTTTGGTAACATATCAGGGTATCACTTTTTAAATGACGCATGTAGTTTGAAAGTCAGTCGTGTAATCAAGTAACGTCACAACTTCTTGGTTCAAGAGCTGGCGCTTCAGGTCAACGGAGAATAGCACGGTTAGTCTCGTAAAGTAAATACATAGACTGACATCATACTTCTGCTGAAGAATTAGACGTGAAGCAAGGCTCTGTCTGATGATGAGCTGAATGTGCCAGACTTCCCATTTCGATCTAAAACTTATCGTATCTAGAACATCGATAGTGGTACATCTGTAGCAATGATATGCAGTGGTGTTGATCCTGAACCTCACGATCTTTGAAGCTGAACATATAATTCCTGCGATTTACATTCAACATGTCGCGCTTAGAGACGGCCAAAAATGGAGGAGAGTAAAATTGATCGGTTTGGTATGACTAGGTTTGCAGGTGTGGTCATTCTTTTAATTCATTTTCATCCACATTGAATATATTATTATATCCTCAGCTTAAATGTGCTCCTCAGAAGAACTAAACACCATTTTGCGGATTTTCATAAGAGGCCGAGTCAGCATAAACAGTGATGTGTTTTCCATAAAAAATCTTATAGATTTGATGGTCTCATCACGACAGACCTACGGTTTCGAGACCCATTATTATGATATTAAAGGTGAATGTACTAATAGAGAATTCGATCATAACTCCATGAATAGGTCTTTTGATTAGTAGAAGCTGTCTGAGGATGACTTTTTAATTTAAGGACTTTGAAACATCTGCTAGTATATCCTTGTGTCATTATTCGAATGCATTAAAGCATAAAAAGCCTTCAGAACGTACTGATTTGTATTCTCTTTTGTGAAATACAGAAAACCTAGGCTTGCATCGAATGTTCTAACCTGTCTTTATTGCACTTTTGGTAGTTCTAAAATATTAACGAATATCCTCCGCAAGTTGTGCTGTATCAACAGCGAATGGCTAAACCAATATACAATCACTTTCGTTAGGTGCTCTTTTGAACTATGAAAAGCGTGACACTGCAGTGGTATCGGATCCCAACTACACACGTCCACAAGCTGAATGTATAAATACTGAAAAGAATGGCATTCAACACACAACACCTGAAGTAGGCCGGTAATAGTTAATGCGGCAAGAATCACTCAGGAAGGCATGGCTCGACCATGTAGACGTGGTCATTGTATGTAAAACGTATCGTATTTTTATTAAATAGGTTGTTCTCTGCTGACCCCAAATGTGTCCTTCAGAGGTGCTAGACAATGTATTGCTGATTCTTACGATAGTACGGGTTTCTGTAGACACTGTTATGACCTTGTGGTGGACCAAAAAGTACAATAACAAAAATTAGCGATAAAGTTATTACGTCCAAAAGTTAATGTAACAGTAACAATTTTAAAATTAGTAACACAAAATAAAAGTTCAGGGACGTCACTTAAATCAGCTAGTTGTTGCGTGTTTCGTTGAGTTTTGGTCCCAAAAATCCACAATTATAAATGAGTAATAATTCCAATGAGGTAAATACGACTCCAGTAAGTTTCTTTGACGTAGGGTGTAATAGAAATGGCACAGCAGTTTGAAATGTGGATAATATTTGATTTAGAATCCGATCAGCTTGATAACGCGTGAGAATAGAACAAGGAGCGTGTGTGTGTAATAGTGTACTTGCGAACAACCAAAAGTGTGTCACGCTATGTTAGTATCACAACGGAAAAAGTGGTCAAGGTCATTTACTAAAACAACAGGTACAATCATTTAATGATAAATGTACATGTAGTGAGAAATTGACAAAATAAATACCAATAATATTAAAAACTATTTACAAAATAAGCTTGCCAGACCTATCTCCACAACCTCCATGTAAGATCTTACTTATTAGACAGTCACATCATGATATATCTATAATTCGGGAATTAAGTTTCTTGTTATGTTGGTGGAGATAAATGTATCAACCCCGAGGTAGACCATAATTCAACAATACAAAACCTGCGTGTGGTATGGTTTTTTCCACTTAGTGCACAATGGTGAAATCACAAGCATTCAACTTCAAATTTCATCTCTGGATTATGTCGGCAGATGACCAACGAAGTGACTTCCTTGGATGGTAACTCAATTGCAACGCTTAGTGATCAGTTACAAAATGGAATTTTATATAAAACAGGTACTTGTGCAATCATTTTACTGTCATTACCACAGCTAAAACCTTCTTTTGGGCCTGAGAATATCCTTGTTCACCCTTGGTTAATAGTATCGAAATAAAATTAACGGTTTTCGCATTCCGCTGTAGAATCATACCTAATACCAATGGGGATGCATTTGTAGTAATGATAGATTTTTCCGTCTATGAAAGAAGTCTGAGACTGACCTTACTATTAAATACTGCTAAGAATTCCCTTATTTTAACTGGTGTCGTTGTTCTCATACAAATTCTTTACTAGAAACACATTTAAGAGATGATGATAGCATTTGTGCAAACTTAAAAATAAATCTGGAATAGAATTGAATGAGATAAATGTACAATCTTAGTGCTGAGATATTCTTAGGTGATTGTGCTTGTATCATTTCAAATTTAAAACCATCAGCATCTACAGTACAGCCCAAGCAGTTGACCGAACTAAGTTGAGACTGACACTTGAATAGATTGTCGTCCATATATGTATCTCAGAAGCGTCTGAATAAGTTTAAAAGTTGTTCATTCTGTTACTTAATATTTCCAAAATGTGCTTCGGTAGCATCTTTATACATTTTGATACCATTAAGACCTGTAATAATCTGATTTTTAACCTTCTGAAATATCTCAAGGGAAACATTTAACCCGAATGGCAGGAACTTGTATCTCTACAGCCCGAATAGGGCATTAATAGATGTTAGTTCACTCGGGATTTTATCTGGTGGAATTTGCAAATTTTCACCTTTCATGTGTATTTTCGATTAATGCCTTGACCCTCATAATTAATAAAGAGTAGCTTCAATTTCTTGAGCGGTGCAACTCTGTTGAGATAGATCGTACAACAGTAGCCGATAGGTCACATTAAAGCTTACGATAAGAGGAATATGAAATATGCATATAGTCTAGATACTTAATAGTTATACAGTGGAGATATATGTAATAATAGTTCATAAATAATTTCCAGCAGTAACCAGTCATCTATTACCCATTAGGATAGAACAGGTTTCACACAATGGAACTAACAAGTACCCATCTTTCTGATCTATTTCAGAAAAGTGGAAAAGCGTCTTTAGCTTGTTTAGTGGTACAACCGTATTGCGATAGCCGAGTGTTTAGTTTCAAGTGGTAATCACCAGAAGTTCCAAATGCTTTATCTCCCACTTTTAATGGACTGACATTGTAATGCCGGATCTTTGCTTTCCTCAAGGGAATGTTAACTGTACTAATGATTAGTAACTGATGGTCAGTGATACTAGTTACCGTACTTCTTTTAGGTTTCAAATGAATATCATCATAAAGAAACAACAAATTTCCCGCGGAAATAATTGACTCTATGTTACCAAATCCAACAGTAAACGGATAGAGCTTGCATGTGCGAGTAATCAATTTTCGCTTTAAATGTGAGTTGCTACTGCATTTTTCAGTAAGTCACGAGTTACTTCTTCTGTCCTAGTCAACTGATTCCGACCAAAAAATTTCAGTATCCTTATGGTGAACTATCCAGTTTTTTCACACTTATGGGAACGTGTATAGCAAGACCAAAATGAACTATGAAAATTCAGTTTACTATATGAAAGACAGAATTCAATACTCAAAGGACAACTAAAAGAGCTTTCTGAATACTTCACATGCTTCGCTGAATCGGAGCAGTTCCTGTTAAAAGTGAGAGACTTCTGTAATGTAGGAGATTTATTCATGTTCGATAACATAACATCATGCTGTTTCGTGAACGCACCACAAAGAATGTCAAAGTGTTCATGAGTGAAGAAGCGAACACGTTACCTGAAGAGTGCAAGAAGGCATTCGCATAAGACGCTTCTCTAGTTTAGGACCATTAATATGGTTTATCATGCTGTCAGGAAGTTGGATATGCAATCGTTCATCGGAGTCGCATTAAAGCTTGTGCTTTTGAAGCTGTAGTATGAAGTCAATTACAGCAAGTGTAGTGGTTAATCAACCCCTGAAATACATAGCACGGTAAGCCTTCGACGTCTATGTTAGCCTCATTATTTTACTGGACAGTCCAGTCGAAGGAACTCAGTCACACATCAGTACCAAACCATGAGCGGGTATGAACTGCTATTCATACGATGCAACTATTAGCCAACATAAATCAAACACTTCCCAATACACCGAATGTCTTCCAAATACGTCTTCGAGCTCATTCACCCTTGATATCTGACCTGGGTGTGTTGGTATACCTTGATTATAAGTATGTTAAGAACGAAAGTGTTGCTAAATCCTGAATATGTGTTGCTTCTGTATGAGCGTGAACTACTTTGCTCAACTGTAGTCTTTCGAACGTTTTGAATGATGTTACGTGAAAATGATCCACTGATAATCTCTTAAGCTTTTTGGATGGAAATGAAAGACGTGTTTCAGGATGTAGAAGATTCCCTGAACAACTATACGCTCTTCCAATAAAATCTGTTGAGGAATGACCTGAGATGTGGATTTAAAATAGTCTAACTAATTACGACCAATTCTAATTGGCCTAGAAATTCGGCAAGGCACAAGTGAGAAGTCGAAAGTGAAGTCACCAAAATAAAACTGTGTTGCGTTGTTATGACAGATTTAAACACGAAATAAGGCATTTAGTTGTGAGGTAAATGTAACTGTTTTATATGCAACTAAGTTGGCTCGAGGTAGCTAGTAGTTTTGTCAATAACTTACTTAGTTGACAAGCTTTTGATCTATTCAAATATAGTTAGATCTTCACTAACATGCAAATCAAAAAGCTTGCTACACATCATGCTGCCATATCTGTTTCTGTCGGCGCACTCAGGAAAACTTTAAACCAGTGGAGAGACCCGAAGTGCTGAAATAGTGCGGAGATAACATCCTTCTGGTTCTATCAGATAAAGTTTAAAATAACTATGCTGAGTTTGGAATTGGACGCTGAAGTCCTTTCGGTACTCCCGGGATTTCGAACGTTTGCTTTGTAAGTGTCTAAAATCATGGTCATTAATTAATGTGGTGTGTTCGGTTGATATTAGTCATACTCTCTCGCTCTTAATCATAACCACTCCAAATATGTCTGCGAAAATACTGAGATCTACTTGAGTGTCATGTCTTTTTTTGAACGAGTCAATTAAAGGTGAAGACGCAACTTATTTGAGTAACAGGTTCCAAAATCGATGGCTTGGTGTAAAACCTGCATGCCACAAGCATTTTGTTTGTTATTGGTTTTCGTTTTGTGAGTTGTACCGATCTTGTTGGAAGGAAGAGAAGATAAATCAGGTCCAAAATTATCTCTTAGTAATCTATATGTTAAAATCGGCCTACTTGATCTGCTATGGGGTACAAGTTTTCACCGTTCAGGCGGCGCTCGTTTATTTCTGCCTCTGTTAATCGTCTCAATACAGTCAGCCAGGTTGAAATATGTACAGACATATTCTGAGTCCAATCAGTATAATGCTTCTTTCTTAGCAGTAGTGAAACTAATTTTTAAGAGGCTGCTTGCCTGTGTACTTTTGGAATCCACTTTGGTCCCATTCTATAAAGCCTAAGAAAGCTAGCTCCTGTTACTGTTTCCGCTGGTACGTTGCTTATCAAAGATTTAATACGGCTTGCTTGGTTTTCAGACTCGGCTTATGGTTCCCTTTCGAAGGACCCAATTTTCTGTGACATCTGTTTTGATAAGCTTTGGTCTTTTGTTTCTTAAACTCTTCTCATCACTACAGTCCGGCAACGGAAATACAAGTCTTAATTTTTCCCCTAATTCTCAAGGTGCTGCTGTAAACCAAACATTGACTTCATTTTGTATCCTAATCAAATCTGAAACGTTGAGGCTTTGCTTCTACATGGTCTGTTTTGGGTTGATAAGAGGGTTTTATAGTTGAAACCATCGGCCCATACTTTAGAGTTCTCTGTAATTTGTTTCTTATTTGCGTGCTTTTCCTTTGTAACCATGCCCAAGTTTGTGTATCTATATTATAACATCTATTGGTCTCGCTAATGATAAATGGGAAGGGTTGTCAGATAGTTATAAAGGTGTTAAAATATAAAATGGTTAGGTTTGATTTAAACATTGCTTTTTCCTGTAGGTCGAATGTTATAAATTTATTATGAAGCAGTCTACTCTTGGTTCTCATCTATTCCCTGCATTCGTCTAAACCATGTGGATGCAGTATATCTAATGTCTTTGTTATGAGCTTGTTTGAGTTAATTGTTTCCTTTGCCATCACTTCTTGTTTCCGTATGGTTCCAGGTCTTCGGTTATATTGTAAACGCGTTAGTCTAGCCACTCGATTAAACTAATCCTGGTTACTTTGATACTAAGTGCGTTTGTTTCATGGCAGTGGGGATCCTGGATATAAGCAGCTATCAAATTAACATGTAGGAGGTTGATTGGGTGCAGTGTAAATAGCAATATAAAGAAAGTCTGGATGCGAGAGAAGACAATTGTTTCAAGAAATAAATAAGTAAATAATTGGTTGGTAATGCAGACAGTGTGGGAAGAACAGTGTAGGAATAATATAGAACAAGGAAATGATAATGAGGTACAAATCCTTGACTAGGTGATCATTTTCCAGAAAATTATTAAGTTTGAGGGCTCTCCATCCTCACCTCATATTGTGGCTTCACTCACCATTCAGAGTGGTTTTATGCGCGACTGAACATGTGGGCGACACCACGAGATGAGGTAAGGACATAAAAATCCCAAACAGATTATTTACTGACAAATGATCAGCCTTTAGTCAAGGATGTCCACGTCCACAAACCAGAAGCTTGGATATCAGCCAAACCACATAGGGATCCAGTCAAGTTGAACCCAACTCTCTACTTTATACTAAGACAACTTGGTTCAATCAACCCAGAACTTTTCCTAACTCTTTAAAGCATACTCATGGCTCCATATTGAAGTCCGTAATGTTGTCCCTCTCTCTCCAAAAGAGCTATAAATCCCCTGGACCAAGTACAGAAACGGGTAACTAAATGAATGATGTCTAAAGAATAAGTCTTACTAAAATAGACTTCAACACGGGATTATTCTCGTTTAACTATAGGAGAATAAGTGGTGATCTGATAATGTCATACAACAAATTAAGTTGTCTAAGTCACACCAACATCCTAATAGAACATCACCATTACCGCATTCCTCGAGGCAACTCTTGAAAAATTGCACATCAAAAAGCCAAAATCTAAGAGACTATAGCCTTTCAGTGGCTAACTTCAATAGGAGACTTAACGGAAAAGAACTCTGATATGTGGATAGATTCAAGGATTGTATAACCAATGAATAAATAGTATGTGTTAGTATAGACTGTTCGCTTAAATGTACAAGCAAAAAAATTTTTTTTTCAGGTTTTACTATAATTTATAACTTATTCATGTTTACTGTCAAAAACATAAGGATAACAGTACTTCTTATCATTATTTGTCTAATTTCTTTGGTCTTGAAATGGATTCTATCATATGTCACTGAATTTTGTTTTTGTTTTTTCATTTTAGAAGACTTCAAAGATGTCAGAAGGAAACAAAATGCTGCATCCTGAATTCGCTGTTCGTCCATTAATGTACACTGGGTACGTTGTTTTCTAAATTAACTATATTAATTTTCATTGGAGCACGGGGGCAATATGTCAATTTAACTCAAAGAGCTGCATGACTTGGTAGCAGTCTAATTTCAAAAAAATTCTTGTTTATCTGTATACTAAGTTGTTAGTTATATCCATTGTTATTTGTACATCACATCTGGTGATACCAAAGTAGGCACACCATTTTTCAGCATTAACCTGTAACTCATAGAATTTAAGTGAAGACCTTAATCATCACATTTTCGTAAACAACACCCCCGCCACGAGAAGGCAATGAGTAGGACTTCCCTGGCAGAGGCTATATACGCGTGGCCATGTGAGAGCATTTCGAGAGAGAGAGAGCGGACTCTCCCCACTCTCGGCCGTACCAGGGCATTTAGGGGAAAGTGAGAAGCGCCTCCGGGAGTGTAGACTAAATTGTTACAACTTGAAATTTACATGGGCTTCAATTTCTTAATGTATAGTAGATTTTTCAGTCAGTCAGTCAGCTACAATGTAGGACCAGGCACATATATGCATCGGTCTAAGTTGTCACACCTCAATAGCACAGCAAGATGAACACTAAATTTATAGACATCGTTAATTCAATGGTGGTAATATATAAAAGAGAGATTGTGTATAAGGATATAGTAGAGGAAAAAAGATTTAGTACGTAGAAAAGAAGATATGAAGCGATTATAATCTCATAGTTTAAGGGAAGACAGAGAGTGTACACACCGACGCTGTTCTGATCGATTCTGAGCCATATCACCCAGAGTCTCCGATCACTGGTTACGATAGTCTCGCGGCCCCTAACCAAGTAGTCTGCATCTACCAACATGGCTCAGATTAGAAGTTAGTGACTTCAAGCACTGATGCCGCGTTTTGGTTTGGCCGCCCCTAAATTCCAGCCATTTCCAACACTAGTCAGCATTGTGCGTCGTTGTAATCGGTGTTCAGGCACACGCAACACGTAGCCCAACCATCTCAGCCGATGAACATTCACAACCTCATCAACTGGTTTACCTTCATCCCCTAATACCCTGTGTCTAACCTCACTATTACTTACCTGGTGATCCCAGCAGATGCGAGCAATATTTTCCGGCGACTCCTAGCTTTTTTCTCACTCATACTTATTATGTTCAAGACAAAATTACTACTCAATTACTAGAGATGGTAGAGGATAGTTAAATATGCAACACAACTTCTCGAAGCTCAAACACGAAACCTTACAAAACTATTTAAAGAATTTTTCGCATCGATATCTTTTATCTTGAAAATAATTCACTGCACAACCTCTCAGTTTATCTCCGCCTTTGTAATTAGGTTGTGGTGAATGTGTTTATAGTAGGACCCTAGTTTGTGAATCAGTAACTGCTGTGTATAACCTAAAATAATATAGTAGTCTTCAGAATTTCGACTCTTATCCACTCTATGTGGTAGTGCACATTTATTGTGTACACAACCCATGGCATCTGTGAGTTGGTGTCAACCTGGAACCTGGGGACAAAGTGCTCATCGGTCCATTTAATCATATCTCACACCAACACAGCTAGTGAAAATCAATAAGATGGTAACCATAAAGGACGTAGAAGTAGTTCAAAAAAACACTTTTATGTTTTGTATGCTATTAAATTATTGGAGTAAAAACCGAATATTTCTTATTTGCCAAAAGTATCCGCATCCGTTTACTAACTATAAGTTGAGTGACTCACGATTAATTGCATTGTTTGATGACTATAACTTATCTGATATTCATAAGGACAGAGGGATGGTTGCTAGCAATGAAACCAAGGACGCGCGTCTTGTCCTATTTGGAACTTTTTAGCCAAATGTGTCTACATCCTAAAGTTGACATCCACTCCATAACTCTAACCCAGTACCGTTTGCTTTAGCTCATCCCCTTAGCTACTAAGTTCAAGTAACCACTGACTTGTGCAATGAGGTGAATTTTAATTCGTTTGTATTGGTTACTTGAGTCACGGGGTGAGCATCGACTCTGAGATGTAGGTACATATATCTGAATAGTTCCAAACAGAACGAAATGCGTGTCCTGGATCCCATTGCTAACCACCATCCATTTCTGCTTATTATGCTTGTGACCAAGTGAAAATATCAAGACAATCCACACAGGATGCACAAATACCAAAAGAGATTAATCAATCACAGTCCTTAATATCAATGGAAAGATCCAAGCAAACAATACATACGAATTATCTATTGTTTGATCTAGCTCATTTATTTCAAGTACTATGACTTGTGGTAAATGATAAAACCTTGGAAACGAAAAGATAAAACTACATGTTGCGTCTGTAAAATGTCTAATGAGGATAGATTTCATGGAGTAACTATTTACAAGTTGGTATATACTTCTCCAAGTCATACTGTAGTGAACGAGAATACAAGTGGAGTCAATCAAATGTATAGGAATACAAAATTACAAAACATCTTAGTAAAATCTGAGAATCATAAAGTAAATACTTTATTTGCAAAGTCTCAATTAATTGTCTCAAACTTGACTGTTCATTTTGCAAATATCAATCAATCGTCTAAGACTTCATTGTTTTTTCGTCTCCATATCAATCGTTTACCGTTCTCATTCTCTTCTCTTCGTTCTTTTTAATATTCTGCCACCAGACATTTCACTTTCGATTGATGATACATACTACTTATATCTATTGACATCAGTAGCATACACCACAATACATTTAAAATCTATGTAGTTCTAAATTAATTACATCTGTTTATTCTTATTTATTTATTTGAACATATAAATATTGGTACAAGGGGGCACCAGATACGCATGCGCCACATAAATCTCATTTGATTTGTGTGAGGGCTGTGGTGCTGCCCGTGTGCCCAGATCGAAGCACGTGGTTTTCTTAGGGGGCCACACTTAGAGCCTTCGACCTGAAGGTCTGATTTACAAGGCAGTGGAGCAACGTCAGGAGATACAGTCCCATGGTAGCTGGTCACCAGCGATTGGTTCATACGCCATTTGTTCGATCTTGGAACCCATGTACACCATTGGCTTGGAATGAGGGTTTTCCAACTGCCTTTGGTGAATCCTCCATATGCACCAACCCCGTTTAACCCCCCTGCCAGACATTCGCCTTTCGTTTTCTCAGTTTCGTAAACAACATTAATGCCGCGAGAAGGCAGTGAGGACTTCCTTCTCAGTGGTTGTATGCACGTGGCCGTGTGAGAGAGCACTTGGAGTGGGAGAAATGACTCTCTCACTCACGACCGTACCAGGGCATTTGGGCAATTGCATCTGTGCTGAGAATTAAATACTTGGGTCACCTAATTAAAGTTCTTTCTGGAAATCTACTAATATACTGTACTTTTTCTTAAGTAAAAAATGTTTTATCAACCAGTTTTGAGCACTGTTTTAATCCTCAAACTGAGGAAATAATCTTTAGGACAGATTTCTTATTATTTATTATTACATAACAATTTTTTTGAAACTTAACGACCATTTACTCAATTGCAAATGACTGGCGTGTAACTTTGCACCTGTTTTGGTGTTTTTTATTTATATATCTATAACAGTTTAGGTGATGTGATTGGTTCTACTGTATGGTCAAGTGAACAAGCATCATCATTGGCCGCAATTCCAGGATCTAAAGTAGCAGATTCAACTAACTTTCCACATCCGGTAGCTGAATCTCTTGCAAAATTTGGTAAAGCAGCTGAAAAAGCTAATAGAATGAGAGTTTTAGCTTCTGCTCAAGGTTTACATGCACCATTACGTTTATCTATGGAGCAACGTATAATGCAACGTATTCAACCTCGTCTACCTGGTTTATATTCTTATCATCCTTTGGCTAGTCAGCTAAATGGAAGTTTAGATGAGATTGATGTAGCTGACTTTATTAATCGTAAGTAGATTTTGTTTGGTAACATATTGATTTGTCTTTTGTTTTTCCAAATGTCATCGATACCATTATTGATACAATGGAAATTTACTGGTGTTCCTAACCTTCATATATGTTATTACTGTATAAAATTGGCATTGTCTTCCATTTATTTCATATCACAACTGTATTTATTCTTTGGTCATTCTAATGTTTCGAATTGACGAACTAATTAATGTATATGAACAGTCATGATCGGTAAGAGTATATTCCTACGTTAATATTATTCGATTATCGGTGTCTTCAAAGCATTGCTCGTATATCCTGGGACCACCGGGTTAGTAATGCAGTTGTTAAGAAATGGGTACTAGGTAAGTGTTGGGATATTTTTCTGAATATCCCAACACATCCCTTTTTGTGAAGATCTGGAGTTGATATCCGGATTTTAAAATTTTCCGCGTCCATCCTCCCCCGCGAAATAATGTCGGGTCCTCATAAACCCAAATTACAATTAATTTGACGGCATTTAAAACATATTGAACAGGGAATCCAGTAAGACTGACCAGATAGTGAGGATAAACGCCATTCAATCCGAAGTCATCAGAGTTTGGATCTTCTGGAACATTGTCATCGAATTTCTTGAAAATCTCATTAGTAGATAATTGATCACTGGGATAATCAGCGTGTGACAAAACTGCACCAGGTTCTTGACTATTATTTGATGCATGTGACATATTTTCTGGCAAAACGATGGGATCTTCTTGTGAGCTGGATACCTCACTGTCTGTACATGTTTCGGGGACAGTGGGATTTGAACTCGCGACAGGGCATGTTTCTGAATTGGACATTTCTGGACCACTGGGCGGATCATGAATGGCTGCTGTGTCGTTTGAAATACGATTTGTCGAGGATTCATGGAGGCTGCAATCATTTCCCAGCTCACTGTGCAATTGAGAAATCAACCCATCTACTTCCGTCGTATCTCCAAAGCATGGGTGATTCAGCAGCTGCGTGCGGAATTTGACTAAGAAAATATGTCACATGCATCAAATAATAGTCAAGAACCTGGTGTTGTTTTCTATTTTATGGTACGATGTGGTCTGCTTGATTGGTATATAAACAGAGTATGTTTGAAATATATTGATTCATATCTCAGAAGCTGACTTGCTTTCTGGGCTCAACTGGCTGGGCTAGACAGGGAAGCTGGGTCAATCAGAACTCTAGGCCTTCCTTACGTGTCTGACGCGTCTTTGGATTGATCGGTACTTCGCTAATCTCCAGTCTGCAGCACCTTCACGTTACAACAGTAAGGATGGCAAATCAATTGGCGAATTAGTCGAACTTCATCAGTTGAGATGGCTGGGACATGTACTACTTATGCTCAACCACCGACTGCTCCGACGTGCGATGTTTTCTGGTGTAGGAGTAGGTTGGAAGAAAGCTAGGGACGGCCAGACCAAAACACGGCACAAATCCATGATGTCACTGATAAGTGGACTGAGCCATGTTCTTAAGTGTAGAATAATCACCTGGTTGGGATCCTCGAGGCGATAGCAATCGATGGTTACAGACCTTGAACGACATGGCTCAAAATCATTTGCAATGGTGCAGGTGCATCCACTCTTTGTGTTCTCTCAAATTCTATTCTTCTCAATTCTTCATGTCCCTTGTTTTCTTTCCAAATTTGTTTCACTGGATTATACTCCTTGAATAACATCTTCAAACCCTAATGTTTACGATTATTGCTTATACTCTTACTACCTCTACCATTACGGAATTTGAGTCGACACTTGTATCACTGTTATGGTGTATCATGGCAACTCGAACTGATGTACGTACGTACGACGTTTTACGTTGTTACTGACTGACTGATATGAACACTCAACATTTCTCCAGCACTGATTTATACCTAACAAAAAGAGAAATTATGTTGAAGTAGTGACCAACTAATTGATATTTAACTGAAGGATTTGTATTATTGTCTGATGAGTGTATAGTGTTTATGACATTTATTTTTTAAACACAAATATTGGTACAAGCAGGTGCCAAATATATATGCACTACACTTCGTCATTCGATTTGTGTGTGTAGGAGGGAGGGGTTAGAATATTACCTAGATGCCCAAACTAAAGCAGGTGGTATTTTTTAGTAAACCACTCCCAGAGCATTTCACTTAGAGGTTTAATCCACAAGACAGTGAAGTAACGTCAAGAGATGTAATCTCATGGTAGCCAGTGACCAACAATTGGTTCATGCTCCATTTGTTCCTTTAAGATCCTGGAGTTCATGTACACCATTAGTTTGGAATGAGGGTTTTCCAACTATGCTTGGTAGATCCTCCGTATCCACCGACCTTATTAAAACATCGAACATTCGCTTTTCTTCCTCAATTCGATTTCTCTCCACTCTCGACCGTACGAGGACATTCGGGGGCATAATTCTCAGTGTTTCCACAATCCATTGTCTGTAATGGCTGATGAGTTTTCGTAAAATCTATAGTTTTAAAAAATTCTCATCAGATTTCAGTGTTTATTAAGGCGAACTATTAACTATTATAAAGAGTGAAACATGAAAACTATCTCGTCAATTTTAAGAATCATTTGGCAACATGCTTCCTCTCAACTTTCGGGGTTTCTTTCATGTTTTGAAGTTAAACCTGTTGGTCTCCGGAACAAAACGTTTACTGGAAAACTTAAAATTATGGTAAGATGATGAACTATAATGTGCTACTGTTGCTTCTTCCCAGTAATTCTTTAATCACTGTCAATCTCTCTACATACATTTGTAATCGATCACATGTATAATTTAAATCGTTACTTTATTACCATCCTTCTTTTTGTTTTTCAGCTGCGGAAGATTCTGAATCTGTTGGAATGCCCCAATTAATGATAGAGCATAAACTTGGTCTTTTGTAAATGACAATTGGTTTTCTCCAATTGAATGGAACAGTTAGTCTTTCTTGAAACTATTATTGCAAAAAAAAACTAATAACGTATACTATTCTACCATCTTTGTAAGAAATAAACATGTCAATTATATTTTTTAACATCCAATGTTGTTCATGTCTGACTTCATGATCTTGCACAAATCTTCATTCCTTGTCTGAGATGTGTAACTGTCGCACACTCGACACGGATTGAACTCCACTGGTCGCAGCTTCTCACTAGAACTCCAGGAAATCCATCTTGAAACTAGTCACTAGTGAGCGCATGATTATTATCCCTGTACTAATAAGATATTGTGTTTATCATGAATAATGGTTATATTCTCTACTGTCTTGTGTATGTATCTGTGCATGATATGGTTAATTTCATCGTATAGAAGGATTAAATCAGAAGTCTGAAGAGTTGTTGAACACACGAATTACTTACTTATGCCTGTTACCCCTTATGATGGAGCATAGGCCACCCACCAGCATTCTCCACCCAACTCTGCCCTGGGCAATCCTTTCCAGTTGTATTCGTTCCTTTGATGTCTACTTCCGATTCCCGACACAATATATTCCTTGGTCTTTATCTTTTCCTTTTCCCTTCGGGATTCCAAGTTAGCACTTGCTTCGTGATGTAGTTTGATAATTTCCGTAATGTATGTCTTATTCACCTACAGAGTGTTTCTTAATTTCCTCTTCAGCTTGAAGATGGTTTGTTTTCTCCCACAGTAGTCTGTTGCTGATGGTATCTGGCCAACACCACCTGTAGCTCTTTTAGGTTTACTGCCGGCCCGGGTTGGGCGTGGGGTCAGCAACGCCATCCCGTATAAGACAATCTTGCTAGAAAACGCTAACCAGAATAAATAAATGAATCGCTTGAGAAACATTCGTTTTACATGTGTTACTGTTTAGATGCTAAATGGATGACTTGATCATAAAATAACTAAACAATTTCGTAATTGGTATTTTGACGAAATCCTACCTTTTTGTAAATCACTTGGTCAAATGTAGCTGTATTAGATGTACAAATGAATACTTGTTAACTGAAATTCAAGTCGAAAACTACGTTTATTGCCGAGTCATTTGAAAAAAATCAGTGAATATATCCTAGATTGAGGATGTAGAAATAGGTCAGAATATTGCGAGTAAGTTCCTTAAGACTGATGTCTATTATGGCTGTTCATCGACTCAGGTGGCTGGAACATGTGTTACGTATGTCCAACCATCACCTACCTCGACAGACAATGTTATCTGCTGTAAAGAAATAAGTTGGAAGGAAGTTAGGAGCGGCCAAACCAAGACGACTATATTCCACGTAAGATTTTAAGTAATGAAGTTGGTAATGTCATTCTGGATTTCCTTACGGATGATACGAAGAAAGTTACTACACATACATCAGATACTCCAAGACTACACTGGAAAACTATCCGGATAAATAGGACATAAGGAGCTAACTTATGGTTCTGAAAACGCAAGACACTTCTTTCAGTGTGTTCAATTTTAAATAAGTCACTCAAATTCATCCAGCTACCAAGTTTGAACACTGGGTGGTAATGTCGACAGACGCTTTTAGTGTCCAAGATCATTGAACAGTTGAATTCAACTATCAAAATGCTTTGTCACAGTGTTCCAGTCATTTTCTTAATTCTAATGGAATAGCGATATTGAGAAATAGTCTACTATTTTGACATTGTAGTACAATGCTTCTTGTAGTGATATGTTGGAGAAGTTACACGCTAAGACATGTAAAATGTGGAGAGTAGTTCATAAATGCTCAATAACGTAACCTAATAACAAACTACAATTTTTATTTCAGCACTGCGAGTTAATGTATCCGGGATAATTGTCTAAATGCTTCAAAGTCAAACCTTTGATTATTTACTTTCAGCCAACATAAAATTAGCTATCAGGAGTTGAAGATGTTAACTGCAAAACTGATTTCCAAGCCTCATTCCGTAAACGTATGCATCCATTTCCATTAGGTAGCGAAAACAACCTTCTGCATATCCTGTTTGCATGTAGCTCGTAGTGAACATGTGTTTTACAATACTCAGTTATGCTTTACTGTATAGTATCTCGAACTTAATTGCTAATCTGATGTGGTGGCGTTGAGCTTACACACCGTGTCAACCTGATCGAATCACATTGGTTGGAATACGTTGCTTCAGGTGCTACCATGCTAGATAAGTGTCAGTTGGAGAAAGGCAACATGAAGAGCGACCAACTTAAAGCTTTAGAGTAAACTGTTTTCGGGACGTGACAACCGCCCCCGTACTTCGCTTAACACTCGTGATCACCTTGATTGATTACTTGGTAGTTTTTGATTCCCATTCAAAGTGGACTAAAATTAGAAGGTACTATTAAGAATGGCGAAATCTTTATACAGTATTAGTTAGGTTTTTCGATGGTCTGGAAACTATAATTCATTTTTGACAACGGTCCCAGTTTACATAACAATTCTTTGTCTATTTTTGCTACCGATACCTCATGAACCATATACATTATCTTCCATTCCAAATGAAGTCGACATAAGAAGTCTGGAACTCGACAGGATAAAAGTTTTATAATTTTGCAGAGATTTTATTGATGTAGAAGAATAATTGCTAATCTGTGATTTACTTACAATGCTAATAGCCCCCCTTAATGCCCTGGTATAGTCGAGGGTGGAGAGAATTAACTTTCCCTCTCGAAATGCTCACACATGTCCACGTGCATACAACCACTGCCAAGGAAGTCCTACTCACTACCTTCTCACTTCTGGAGTGTTGCTTATGACATTGAGAGGACGAAAAGCAAATGTCTGGTGCTTTAACGAGGGTAGGTGGTTATGGAGGATCAAATTAATGGAGTTGGAAAACTCTCATTTCAAACTAATGGTGCACATGGACTTCTGGATCCTGAAGGAACAAATGGAGCATGAACTTATTGTTGGTCACCGGTTACCATAAGACTACATCTCTTGATGTTGTTCCACTGTCATGTGGATTAGACCTCTAAGTGGAAGGCTGGAGGTTTGACCTCTTAAGATAACCACCTGCTTCGGTTTGGGTATCCGTGCAGTATTCCAGCTCTCACACAAATCGAATGACAAAGTGTAGCGCATATATATTTTTGGCGCCTGCTTATACCATTATTTATGTTTGTTATATCCCGTTGAGAATAATAATGAATGGTAACTGTTGTGATCTATTTATGGACTAATCCTATACCTTTTTTATTGTATAATTGTTAAGTAACTAAACTATACTTATTCACGTTCCTATTATTATAAGCATTATTTTGACTTAAAGACTATTATTATATGATTTACCGTTCTTGAGTTATGCCCAGTTTATCAATTATTATCCTATATTCACAGCCACTTTTGGCTAGATCTTGTACAAATATTGTTCCCTATTGTGTGGTACGATGTAGTCTGTTTGGCTTGTATGTTTGGAATACTTCATTTATATTGCATAGGCTGGGATTGGTGTTCTGAACTCAATAGGCAGGGTTAGGAAGAAAGAAGGACCAATAAGGACTCTAGACTGCTCGTACAGGTTTATGCGTCATTGGTCCGTTTGACAAGTCACTGTTCTCTAACTGGCGGTATCATTACGTCATATAGATATTAATAGAGCACAAGTATACGGAGGATTCACCTAGGATAGTTAGAAAACCCTCATTCTAAATCAATGGTGCACATAGACTCCAAGATCCTGAGGGAACAAATCACGTATGAACCTATTGTTAGTCACTGGCTTTCATGAGATTGTATCCCTTAATGTTACTACACTGTCATATGGATTAGATCTTTAGATAAATGACTCTGGCAGTGGATCTGGACAGTATTCCAACCCCTCCCTCATCATACACACAAATTGAATAACGAAACGTAGCGCATATATATATACTTGGCGCCTACTTGTATCCATATTTCTGTGTTTAAATTAATCAACACAAGGTCACAAGTTTGTAATAATATGTTTAAATATGATAAAATAAATAATGACAAAATCAAATGATTTAATATATTGTTTTGTTTTAATGAAACTATTATTGATTATATGTTTCACCGAGTAGTACACATAATGTTCGACGATAATCACCAGATGTATCATCTATTACTGCATTCAATAATGATTTACCATAAATTGATTCATATGAATTCATTATATCTTGAAGATCAATCTTGGTAATGTATTGGAAATCATTCCAGTGTGTATGTGTGTGTGTGTGGGAGAGAGAGAGGGAGAGGTAAACGGAGACAAAGAATAATTTATTTATATGGAATTAATCGAATGTACTTTAAAAAAAGAAGTTAAAAAAATGGATTTCAGCGAAGGGATCGTCCGATCGCGTCTATGTACATCTACCAGTTTACCTGCTGTTGTGGAGCCTTAGCCAGTGATTACTTTCAACATAGATACGGGAACATATCCTAATGTTATTTTATAAGGGTGAGAGAAAAGCAGTTAAGAGTTTCATACTTGAACACTTAATCAATTGTAATCATTCTACGGATCCACAATTTGATTTTAAGGTTGGAAATATGATTCGTTCAAATTTATCTAGATTTCTTTGTATTCAACTCCTGAACATAACCAAAGCTCTTACTATCTATGAACTCAAGCAAGAACTATACGTACAAAAGAGGTACGTCCTATCGTTATCGTTACCGTGGCCTTAATTATTATTATTACTGCGTCCCTCCTTTTACTTATGTCTCATATTGTCATTATTTCATTCATAAGTACTCATGATATCACATTACCTATTTATTTACACCTCTATGACCCTTATCGACTTTCAATTAATGTAACATAAACATTTTATCATCATCTTACTACATTGACGTTATAATTCGTTACTGATTTACTAAGTCTTTTGTTATTTCAATGGTTGAGATAATGAGTCAATTGAAGCTAGACCTGGAAGCAGCGGACGATCGTTTTGTCCTATTGTAGGACTCCTCAGTAGTGCGCATATGAAATTCCGCACTCAGAACTCGAAACCAGAACTTATCGGTCTCCAGACCATTGAGCCGGCATCAACCAATCCACTAAATTGTGTCACCGTCCACCATTGTCTTCAATGAGCTACTATCTTATAACAAACTTGGTCTTGGGTTCAAATCTCGTGGGTCAGGATCGTAGCTGCGCGCTACTGAGGTGTCCCATACTGGGATTAAACGACCGTCTAGTGTTTCCAGGTTTCTCATGGTGATCTAGCTTGAATTGATTCATGAATTCAGCTTTTCTGATCGTTCCATCATGCAAATGAAGCTAATATTAATGGCAGTTTAAATAATCTAATCAATCACATGCTATTCTCCTTTTTTCTATGTTATTCATTTCATTGAAACAACATTTTACAAATAGTCTAAACTTACCTCAGAACGTGTAATTAATAAACGCATTAATGCATAATCTTTTGTTCCTAAACCAGCCATTGAATCATGTAACCATTCAGCAATTAGACCGGGACGATCGATTGCATATCGTACTAAGTGTGAAGAGTGAATCAACAAAGAACAATGATAGAACTTTATGTATGATATCAAAGAGATGATTAGTTTACTTTCTTATTGAAATTACAAATTAAAAGTCAAAATAGCTGATTAGTTTACATATTTGAAGAACATGAATGCTTCTAGTTATCGAACCTGGAATCAAAACAATTACCACTCGCTTTTTACTACTGTGGTGTGTACTACTTATGTCGACAGGTATAAGTAGTATGTATTATCAACTAAAAGTGATAGACCTGGTGGCAGAAGGTTAAGAAGATCGAAGAGAGGAGAACGGGAACAGAAAGTGATTGGTATAGAAATGAAGGAACAACAAAATTGGAGAAAATCGATGGACATTTTGCAAATGAAGAATTGAACGTATGGTATTCACACTTTTAATGGATTGTAAACATATACTAAGCATTCTAAATGGGGATGATAGTAGCTAGCAGTGGGATCCAAGACCCAAGTTTCGTCCCTTTCAGGACTCATCAGCTGGGTGTATGTGCATCTCAGAGTTGATGCGTCCTGGATTCCACTGTTAGCCACTATCCATCTCTCCTCATTTGGCAATCCGCATCGGGTACACAAGTGCCGAATAACCAATACCAAAATTGAGTAAACCAAACACAAACATTTCAGCTTAGCAAAGCTTAACTAATGATCTGATCTATTCACTAACTAAACAGAAATAAAATATCAATCAGTAGTGGTCTTATCATCACGGATGCTTTATATCTCACTAGATCAATAACATTCAACAAATCATTTCAAACTTTTCAACGAAGCCCATCCAAATATCTAGTTTACTATGGAACATGGAAATGAAAACAAGTTCCATTTTCTCAATAGGTATCGCTTTCGTGTTACCACTAACAGTGTATATAAGTTTACATGTATCTGCCAAAGCAGTTACATTGGTAGAACAGAAAGGAGAGCCCTATGTCCGATTCAAAGAACATATTCCGAAACGTTTAAAGTCAAATTGATTAAAAGCATTCAGCATTGTCGTCTCAAGACATCTCCTTGACACAAGACATGAAATCGATACACTGAATTCTTTCAAAGTGAATAATAAACAATCAAACTCTAATCTTTTGAAATTTTTCAATTGAGATCATGAATCGATTGATGTTTGACCACCATGGAAAACCTGGAAGCACTGGACGGCCATTTTGTCCTAATGTGGAACTTCTCAGTAGTGTTCATACCCGAACCCCTTCGTGGGATTCCAACCCAGGGCTTCCAGTTTCACGCGCGAACGCTTAACCTACTGGACCACTGAGCCGGCGTTCAACGGTGTTATTGTCTAACTTCAACCAATCCACGAAATTTCGTGACCATCTTCGACTGTACTGAGGTAGATATCTGTCTCTATTCGTTACGGATTAGTTCCACTAGTCACGGCTTCTAACTAGAACTCAGAGAATTCCCTCACGAAGTTAGTCAATAGTGAGCTACCTAATGAAAACAATAGAATATGATCTCAAAATATTGTAAATTGATTAAAGTTAAACTTATACATGATTGTATTCTGGCTCAGTAATTTAGAGGTCAAGAGTTTGCGGACGATATTGAAGGTCAGGCGTTCAGTCTCCGGAGATATGGTTATGAAAGTGTATTTCTGATGAGTTCCATACTAGGACAAAACAATAGATCAGTTCTTTCATATTTTCAATGGTTATCCAATTTAAATCAATTAATGATCTCAATTTTTTTGGTTAGCGTTTTTTTAGTGAGTTAGTTTTCTACGGGATGGGGTCGCTAAACCCATGTCCAACCCTCCCCCTTTATCCGGGCTTGGGACCGGCAGTATCCCTCTGAGGTACTCCAGGCGGAGTAGTAGGTCTCAATATACACAAAGCGAAAAGCAAGATTCTTCGATACAACACAACATGCACCGATCCAATCACAATTGACGGAGAAGGTTTGGGAGATGTAAAGTCCTCTACATATTTGGACAGGACACATATTGAGGAAAGCACCCAACTGCGTCACAAGACAAGCCCTCACATAGAATCCTCAAGGCCAAAAGAAAAGAGGGAGACCAAACAACACATTGCGCCGGGAAATGGAGATAGACATGAGAAGAATGAACAAAAATTGGATGGAACTAGAAAAGAAGGCCCAGGATAGGGTGGGTTGGAGAATGCTGGTCAGCGGCCTATGCTCCATTAGGAGTAACAGGCTTAAGTAAGTAAGCAGTGATCTCAATAAATTTTTAACTATTTCCATGACTTCATAACGACAATTACAAATTTTTATTCAAATATCAATGGTAATAAATCTATCTTTTGAACTTACAGATAGCAACAAGAAGTTTACGATAATCACCTGATGTCTCCGATTCAATATGTTCCAATAAAGTTTTCCCATACATCTAAATAATAGAAGGAAATAAACTTCAATTTATAACTAAACATCAGAAGTCTTTCAACGAAACATTAATCTTATACTCATTGGGATTGTCAATTAAGGTAGAAGATTTGATTGAACATCTCTGTGAAACTCCATATTCGAACAATACAACTATTCAAATGTTTTCTAGATGATATCATTATCACTGGTTGAAATCATGAGTCAATTGAAGCTAAATCACCATGGAGAACCCGGAAGCACTGGACGGCTGTTTCTTCCTAGTATGGGACTCCTCAGCAGTGAGCATCCACGATCCCGCACCTCGCGGGATTCGAACCCTGGACCTATCAGTCTCGCGCCAGGCACTTAGCCAACTAGACCACTGAGACGGATAGGTCCCGGGTTCGAATCTCGTGGCGTGCGGGTTCGTGGATGCGCACTGCTGAAGAGTCCCATACTGGGATGAAATGGCTGTCCAGCGCTTTCAGGTTTTCCATGATGGTCTAGCTTCAATTGACTCATGATTTCAGTCAGTGAATTTTCTAAAATCTTCACAAAACCCCTTCTGATATCATTATGTAACGAAAAATTCACTTCATATTAAAAATGATGGTTTCGTTAGATGTATCATTTCAGCAAGAGTATAACTGGTGCACAAACCAATCAGATTTAATATAGCAGGTCTTGGATTTTAGCGGGAAACTCATTCACTTATTTGGATAAATAGGGTTTTGATATTTTAGTTGATGTCAGTTTGTGAGGATAACATTAAATCTAATTCCTAACGTTAGCGTTCAACTGTGAATCCTAATTATAGTTCCTCACACTAATCTATAATTCTCATTTATTTATTTATTTATTTAAAAAAATAAACTTGGGTACAAAGAAGCACCGAACACATATGCGTCACACGAATCACTTGATTTGTGTATGGGTTGTGATACTACTCGGGTGCCCAGACCGAAGAAGGTGGTTTTCGTAGGGGGCAACATTCAGAGTTTTCGACCTAAAGGTTTGATCCACAAGGCAGTGGAGCAACGTAAGAAGATGCAGTCCCATGGTAACTGGTAACCAATAATTGGTTCATACGCCATTTGTTCCTTCAGGATCTTGGAGTTCATATACACCATTGGTTTGGAATCAGGATTTTCCAACTCCCCTCGATGGACTCTCCGTGTCCACCAACCCGGTTCGAGCACCTGCTGGACATTCAAATTTTTGTCATCTCAATTTCATAAACACACTTCAGTGGCGAGAAGACAGTGAGTAGGACTTCTCTGATAGTGTCTGTATACTTGTGGCCCTATGAGAGTATTTCGAAGAAGATACACGCCAGTAATTCAGATTTATGAAGATCTAATTATCCTACAATCAAAAATACTCAGATGTCATATTCTTAATAGAGAGTGTGAGATTGCCAATAAATTCAACTATTCGTAGGTAATTCTAATCAAGCAAATATTCTTCTCGAGATGTCAACTGTCTTTTATAAAATTGGGTTAACCAGTCATTTGTAGATTAATGTATTGATGTTAGACCACCATTGAAAACCTGAAAACACTGGAAAACTGTCTCATCCTATTGTGAAACTCCTTAGCAGTGCGCATCCACAATCCCGCTAGCAGGTTTAGGACCCAGAGCCTTCGGTCTCACAAGCGAACGCTTAACACTATTGGATGCCGGCTCAGTGGTCTAAAAATTAAGCGTTTGCGCGTGAGACCGAAGGCTCTGAGTCCGTATCCCGCGCACTGTTGAGGAGTCTCACAATAGGACGAAACTGCTGTCCAATGTTTTCAGGTTTTTAATGATGGTCTAACCTCAATCAGTTTATGATCTTGATCAAAAACTTAATCATCTTCACAATCCCATAGTGATGAATCAAATTCATTAAATGATCTAATTAGATATACTTAGAATAGCTTATCTATACTAAATAAATCGGTAATTCATAAATATAATAAAACTTACTTTGAAATAGATTTCAGATGTTAAATATAATTGATATGGTGTTCTATTGCATATAACCCGTGTAATACGTTTTTCACTAGTACCAACCCGACTTTATAGAAAAACAAAGAAATACATTTTTATCAGTTTAGAGGTTGTGGAGATTGTTAAATCTTTTTTTGATTAAGATCATGAATCGATTGATGTTAGACCAATTAGAAAACCTGGAAGCACTGGACGGCCGTTTCGTCCTATTGTGGGACTCCTCAGCAGTGCGCATCCACGGTCCCGCTCGCGGGTTTCGACATTAACATCATTGGATGCCGGCCAGTTCAGTGGTCCAGCAGGTTAAGCGATCTCTCGCGAGACTGAAGGCCCTGGGTTGGGTGCGCACTGTCGAGGAGTCCCACAATAGGACGAAACGGCCGTCCAGTGCTTCCAGGTTTTTCATGGTGGTCTAACATCAATCGGTTCATGATCTCAATAAAAAAACACATTTTTCTTTATTTAAACTTAACGTTATGGTGACGCCCATCATTAAAAAACAATTACAGTTTACAACACTAATCAACAGCTATTGGATTCGAATATGGAATTTGTCGGCGGTACTCATCTACGACGCTAACGGTGGTCAAATCAAAGATCTTCAGGTCTCGTAGTTAGTGTTAAACTCTTTCAACATTGAGTTGTCTGGTAATAGTTTAATAATTCCTATAAATACACGATATTACGTAATCATCTTCCAGCACCTTTGTGATGTGTTCTACTGATGTCGATAGATATAAATAGTATGTCTGATCAATCGAAAATGAAATCCATGGAGGTAGAAGTTTATGAAGATCAAAAAGAAGAGAACAAGAACCAAGAATGATTTCTATGGAAACAAAGGAACAATGAATTCTAAGACGATTGATTAACATTTTAAGAATGAAATATTGTACTGTATAGTTCTCAAATTGTACTAAGACATTCTACAATTGTGTATTCAAGTATATTTGATTATCCCCAATTTTGTACTCGTTCACTACACCATTAGTGTGTAACTGCGTTATACTTGATCGATCTAATAAATAGCGCTGGTTATAGCTTCTTACCAAAACTTCCGGAATCACTTCTTGAAACTATTCACTAGTTAAGACGTCACTGGAATGATTTACAGTAACAAACTAACATTATGGTAGTGATGATCTTTGTTATCATCCCCAGAGTCACCAGACAAGTCTTAACTTGGAATTCTGAAGGGAAATGTACAAGAAGAAGATTAAAGAATTAAAAGGATAAATAACAATTGAAAAAGATTTCTTAGCACAGAGTTGTTTAGAGAATCTTGATGGGCAAACTATGCTACCCCACGAGGGGTAACAAGCATAAGTATATAAGTAAGTAAGATAAGTTATTGGTGAATTAATACTGAATGAACGAGAACACAAGTGGGGACAACCAAATGTACTTCTATACATTAGAGAATGTTTTTATAAAATCTGGGAATCATACAGTAAATACTTTATTTGCAAAATACCTATCAATTGTCTCAAACTTAATTGTCCCTTCGTTTCCCTAATAATCATTCTCTGTTCTTGTTCCCTTTTCTTCGATATGCTTAACCTTCTGTCACTAGGCATTTCACTTTCGATTGATGATATACATTCTACTTATATCTGTTGACATCAGGAGTACACGCCATAATAACACCGAGTTACGACTTTATTGAAATCTTATTGATTGAGATTATGAACCGATTGATGTTAGACCACCACCTTTGGAAACCTGGGATCACTGGACGGCTGTTTCGTCCTATTGTGGGACTCCTCAGGAGTGCACATCCACGATCCCGCCCGCGGGATTCGAACCCAGGGCCTTCGGTCTCGCGCACGAACGCTCAACCAACTGGACCACTGAGCCAGCATCCAGTGGTAATAGTGTCTAACATCAACCAATCCACGAAATTGCGCGACCAACTTCCATTGTACTGAGGTAGATACCTGTCTCTACCTGACATGGATTAGCTCCACTGATCACGGCTTCTCACTAAAACTTAATAATCTCCACAACCCCTATACTTGAAATCTTATTATTGACGAATAAAATATTTCTGTTAGCAATGATATATTTACATAGGAATTCTGAAAACTATAGATTCAGCCTTAGTAATCTGCTTTAGTATCATAAGTGGTTTGGTGGATATTATTGTAATTTTAATAGTTGAAATCATGAGTCAATTGCAGCTAGACCACTATGGAAAACCTGGAAGCACTAGACGGCCGTTTTGTCCTATTGTGCAAGATCTAAACCCAGGATCTATCAGTCTCCCGTGCCAACGCCTAAACTGTAGACCACTGAGCTGGCCGGCATCCAATGGTGTTGATGTCTAACTTCAACTAATCCACGAAATGCAGTGACACATTCACCATTATCATCAGTGATTTACTATCTCACAACAGACCTGGTTGAACTCCAATAGTCACTGCTTCGCACTAGAATTCCAGGATGTGGATGTGTCGCTCAATTTCGTGGATTAGTTGATGTTAGATATTAACACTATCCAATGCCGGCTCAGTGGTCTAGAGTTTAGGCGTTTGCGCGCGAGACTGATAGATCCTGCAAGGCGGGATCGTGTATACGCACTCTTGAGGAGTCCGACAATAGGACGTAACGGCTTTTCATAATGGTCTAGCTTCAATTTACTCATAATCTCAACTATTAAAATTACTGTAATATCCACCATACCCCTTCTGATATTATAAGCATTTGTTCAAAAAATGATTGGATGGGGCATCTTCAGCTCTTTCTGAACTTCTTAGAACTTCCTCAAGTTCATCCGTTGGTCATCCTCACATTATCTATAAGTATGTTTGTATTTAAAATCGTCTCAAATCATCATATAAATATAATAATAACTTACCCAACTCCTGAAGCATATAGATCTTTAGCATCAGCTTCAGCTAATTCATGATTAATGATTGAATTGATACCTTTTTCAGGTATTGCTTTCAATTGTAATACTGGTATCTCATCACGTTCAGCTTGAACTAAACACAATAATGCATATTCATAATCACCGCTTATTTCTTTTTTCATATCAGTAACTAATGAACGTTCTGATTCTTTTGTTTGTTTATTGAAAGATATTCAAGTGTAAAATAGAAAACAAAAAAAAACTAGAGGATAATCTTTTGTTTATGTATGAACCAGATATAGATTGGAAATAAAGTATGCTCAATGTACAATGGTGTTGATGCACGCTGATTGGCTAATTCTTATCCAATCAATGTTAGTCAATCCTTGAAGAACACTTTAGAATCTTCTCATATAAGAGAAAATAATCAATATATTTTTATATTTTTCCTATTGCGTTTCATACTTCCATCTACCCCTTGTTATTCCTGTTTAACCATGTTTTGATTTGGGGACTTGTCGAATGAATTGGAGTCCAAGAATATTAAGCAGTAAGAATAGCTTGGTTTGTAATAAGAGAGAATTATGACAATGGTGATAAGGGAAAAGGAAACCGAATTCAAGATAACCATATCAGATGACCAGCCCAACCAAATACTATAAAAATTGCAACCAAAACATGTTGCGGTTGTTGGAGACTTTGACCCAACAGTTTAACATATGCTATTTCAAGTACGTCTTGTAATGCATTTGCTAGCAGCATTTCAGAATTCATCTATTACCCCAAAAGTGGAAATACTTTTCTCATGTGACTCAAACGTTTGGAAGATACATTTAGAATAGAATTCTGTAAACAAGATGGCATGTGGAAGATTCGGTTGTTGGTATGTAAGTTGAGATGTAATGAACATGCATGTTATGCTGACCATGTATTGCTAACATTATGTAATACATACAAAAAGGATATGAATGTCTATGATATGTGACTTAAAAAAGTAACATATGATTGATTACTTAGTGTGAATTGACGGGAACAGCTTACTACTCATTATTGATTTGTATTCTGGACTTATTGAGTATAGACTACTTACATTTATGTTAAGTAAGTTATTATATAGCCAATATTCTGGTTCTCTATATTTGGTTGTAAATTATGTGTCTGGTATAATACGAGCCTAGTCTGCGCATAGCCTATCAATCAAGTATCCAGTCTTACTTAATTACGCCTGTTATTCACAATGGAGCATAGACTGCCGACCAGAATTCTCTAGCCCACTCTGTCTCGGGCCTTCTTTTCTAGTTCTATACAATTGTTGTTCATTCTTCTCATGTCTGTCTCCGTTTATCGGCGTAATGTGTTCTTTGGTCTTCCTATCCTCCTTTGACCTTGAGGATTCCATGTGTGGGCTTGCATTGTGACGCAGTTGGCTGCCTTCCTTAATGTGTGTCGTATCCACTTCCAGCACTTCTTTCTGATTGCTTCCCTTGCTACAATCTGGTTTGTTCTCTCCTACAGTAGATTGCTGTTGATAGTGTCTGGTCAAAGGATCCGAAGTATTTTGCGTAGACAACTGTTAATAAATACTTGTATCCTATGCATGATGTCTTTAGTAATTGTCCAAGTTTCCACCCCATCCAGTACAACTGTCTTGACACTTGTATTGAAAATTCCGACTTTGGTGTTGGTTGACAGAGAGTGGATTTGAGTTCCAGATGTCCTTCAGTTTTAAATATATTGCTCTTGCTTTGCCGATCCGCGCCTTCACATTTGCATCAGATCCACTGTGTTCATCAATGATGCTGCCCAGATATGTACAGGTTTCCACATCTTCCAAATCTTCTCCGTCAATTGTGATTGGATTGGTGCATGTTGTGTTGTATCGGAGAATCTAGCTTTTCTCTTTGTGTATATTGAGACCTACTGCTGTTGAGGCTGCTGCCATAATATAATCTTTATCACCGGTTGTACCACTGAATATTAAAAATACACCGCGGCAAACAGAAAACGAAAACATTTTTATCCTCTACTTGTACCAGTCTAGCAATGGAATGTGAACTTTCAAGTACACTATGCTGAATAATGCCAACCTATGTCCAGTATGGCTTCCTGCAGGCTATATTTAACTGTCGAATATCTAAACATGGTGAACGTCATTTGGGCTAGTAGCCGCAGTACAACATGATCGATAGGATAGGGCCAACGCTAAAGACTAGACAGATATGACATTGGTTGCTACCGTTTTAATGGCTGATCAATTTAAACATTAGTATTCAAATTGTACTTAAACTTGTCAACCAAAGAACGAACAACCTAATATATGATCATGTACTATTTCAAATAGTAAGGTAACAACTACTAGTTTTACAAAAGACAATAGTATTAATTCGGGGTCGTGGATGAGCATTACTGGGGAGTCCCACAATAAGACGAAACGGCCGTCCAATGCTTCCAGGTTTTCCATGGTGATCTAGCTTCAATTGACTCGTAATCTCAACTAATGACATTACTACAATCATCACAAAACCCCTTCTGATACTAATCAACATATGCTCACTAGTGACTGGCTTCAAAGAGGTATATCCTGGAGTTCTAGTGAGAAGCCGTTACCAGTGGAGTTCAACCAGGTCTGTTGTGAGATATCAACTCACTGAAGACAATAGTGTACGTTGGCGCAACTTCGTGGATTGGTTGAAGTTAGACATTAACACCGTTGGATGCCGTTGCAACTTCAATTGACTCATGATAGTATCAATGCAATTGTGAATTCCATAGTGAAATTATTACAGTTAACATATCAATAGATGATAAATGTAACAAACATAACTTACCTTCAATTCCTTTGTCTTTGAGTACTAAGAATGAAAAAGATAAACAAGAGTTTATTCAGAACTAGATGTATATCATGAAGAACTAACATTTAAACTAACAAAACTTAGATATCTAGACAAGAGTGAATTGATAAACGTCAATTTCAACACAAGTGTACAATGTTTCATCAGCTGATTGAGATTGGAAATATGAATTGGAAGCTGATTCAAGTCTGATTTGAATCAGTTTAGATTGAAGTTACCATATTTCAATTCAGAACAGTGTAAGAGAAAATTATCAGTATAGGTGTTATGGAGATTATTAAGTTTTTGATTGAGATCATGAATCCATTGATGTTAGACCATCATGGAAAACCTGTAAGAACTGGACGGCCGTTTTGTCCTATTGCAGTACGCATCCATGACCCCGTTCGCGGGATTCCAACCTACGGCCTTCAGTCTCGCGCGCGAACGTTTAACCTACTGAACCACTGAGTCGGCATCCAATGGTGTTAGTGTCAAACACCAACCAATCTACGAGATTGCACGACCATCTTCGATTGTACTGAGGTAGATACCTGTCTCTACCGGACACTTATTGGTTCCATTGATCACGGCTTTCTTTCATGATCTCAATCAAAAAGTTAAGGGAAAATTGACAAGTTAGATAGTAAACATGAGAAAATTACCATCCAATGAATTGAAACACTAAACATAGGAGATATAATTAGAATAAAATAAATGAAAATTATATAATTATAAGGATAACCCCTGTGTAAACTCAAGAAAGTTCTAAGAAGCACTGAAAGAATCGAAGATAATCCATGCAATCATCTTTGGGAAGAATACTCCAGAATCTTGACGTGTGGTTTCCCTATTGGACGAATGGTAAAGACCACTGCACGGGGATTGGATTATTGTAATGACGAACTTTAACATTTACAATTCCACTTTCATTTTGTGTTGTTTGTCTGAATCTTCCCATTGATGCTTAGTACGGCTATTTATCAGTTTCGTATTGGAATATGTGCATACTGTACGGATTGTCTCAATATTGTCTTAATTCACAAATATTCTAAGCAGAGATGGATTGTGGCTAGTAGTGGAATTTAGGATACGCATTTCGTTTTATTTGGGACTTGTCATCTGTATGTACCTGCATTCCATAGTTGATGTTCACTCTGGCACTCGAACACAGTACCGTCCCCTTCAGGTGGTTAAGCTAAGTGGATAAGGCGATGAAGTTCGAAGCGAACGGGGTTCGAATCCCGGAATAAACGCCAACTCTGCGATGCAGGTACATCTAGATGCGGAGTCCCGAATAGGAGGAAACGTGCGTTCTGGATCGTACTGCTAGCTATCATCTATCTTTACTTATTTACAATTTCTTACAAAACTATTAAGAATTCATGTGTCTCCAAGTAACCAGTAAGTGACTAATTTTCCACCTCGTCGTTTTTAAACCGGACAGAAATGATTGACCTAATATGATAGTCAGGCTTGTTGTCACACTTGCAGATCAACAAGATAGTAGCTTAATAATTGAACTTTTTATTTAGATCCTTCAAGGAGAAATTTCTTTCGATGTTTGGGCTGTAGTTAAGAAGATCACTGTTGGCAACAATCGAATGTATTTGAATACACCATTACAAAATATCTTAGTAAAATTTGATAACCATACAGTAAATACTTCATTTGTAAAGTGTCAATCAATCGTCTCAGACTTGATTGTTCTTTCGTTTCCATACCAATCATTCTTTGTTCACGTTCTCATTTGCTTCGATCTTCTTAAACTTCTACCGCCAGGCATTTCACTTTCATTTGATGACCGTACATACTACTTATATCTGTCGCTATCAGTAACACACACCACATGGCAACCATGAAGTATCAATCATACACACACACACATAGGTACACAAAATCACCTAAATTTGTAGAACTTAATTCAATTTATCCAGATGAATCAAACTACTCCCTCCAAATCCCCCCAATTAGGTATATAGGAAATAGTATTCAAACAATGTATTTGTTAAAACGTCTTTTTTAAACATAACTTACCTTGTTTATAAGCATCAGCTACAGCTCTTGTTTCATCATTCCATAATGTGGTAAATATTTCAATAAGTACACGATCATTTGTTCCTAAGCCTTTCATTGCATAATATAATGATTTAGCCAACATATAAGGTGTATCAACAACTAGCTGACATAAAACTTTACGAAAATCTCCACTAGTCTCCGATTTCAAATCGTCTTTTAGATCCTTTTTCAAAAAATAGTAGAATAGAAAATAACTAGAAAGGGGTTTTGTGAATATTATAATATTTGAATTCATGAGCTAATTGAAGCTAGATCACCATGGACAATCTGGAAGTAGTGGACGGCGTTTTCATCCCACTATGGGACTCCTTAACAGTGTACATCCACGATTCCGCATCGAGAGATTCCAACCCAGGATCTATTAGTCTCGTGAGCGAACGCCTAAACTCTAGACCACTGAGCTGGACGGCATCCAATAATGTTAATATCTAACTTCAACTAATCCACGAAATCGAGTGATAGATTCATCATTGTCATTAGTGAGTTACTATCTCACAACCGACCTGGTTGAACTCCGCTGGTGATTGTGATCAAATTGTTCGGAATATATTGCGATAATATATCATCACATAATTTGTAATGATCTTTGTCTTCTTATTAAACTATCAAAATTTATCAAAGGGACTAACTGTTTTACATCTTCGTTATCCCCACTTGTGTTCTCATTGATTACAATGTGTTAATAGTTATTTGTACAACTAAACAACATCATCAGTGTAAATTTCAGACATAGGTCAACTATGAGATGGTGTTTTGTTCTCTGAGCTGGATGATTTGGTCATAGAGCTTTCTTCCTTTTTCTGAACGATATCATCAGCCCAAACTTCAGATAGAAGTGAAGTGTTCGAATTTCTCCACATGTGCAAAATTGCATGTAGACATTTGGTGAGGACACACATTCAACTAAGAAAATCTGGAAATTTTGATTATAGGCAATTCCAAAAATGGAAGATCGTCGCGCAATCTCGTTGATTGGTTGATTTGAGACATTAACACCATTGTATGCCGGCTTAGTGGTTCAGTAGGTTAAATGTTCGCGCGCGAGACTGAAAGCCCTGGGTTGGAATCCCGCGAGGGGGATCGTGGATGCGTACTGCTGAGAAGTCTTACAATATGACGAAACGGCTATCCAGTGCTTCCAGGTTTTCCATGATGGTCTAACATCAATCGATTCATGATCTCAATCAAAAAGTTAACAATCTTCAAAACCCCTAAATTGATCATTCCGAAAACATCAAAGAATTTTCAGAAGTTTGGTACTGAGGTCAATCGTCAATCAACAAGCACATTAAAATTAAGACAATTAATGAACATGTTGTGAATGTAGTATTGCAGTATGGTTTTTCTATTTTATCATGTAACTCTGTAGTCGGTTGTTCTCATCTGTGTTCTTATTCACTGCACTTCCACTTCCATTTTTCATTTTCTGGTGTGATATTTCCTGATATATCTGCATATATACTACCTTTGCTTGATATCTAATATTCGTCGGAACTGATTACTGATTCTGGACTCAAAGCTGGATATAGGAAAAATTAACGATTAGTGAACTAATAAGAACTTAGATGTCAGTTTATGGTCACTAGGACTGGTTGAGGTGTCATCAGTTAAGTCAAGAGCACTAAGCTATAGAGGAAATAACACGTGATATTGGACAGCAGTTTCAAGACATAACAATCTGATAAGTTTGGTTAATTTCAACGAAGAATATTGATCATCGAATGAAATAAATGCTAAGCTTCGAGAAATGATCTATTCTTCTTTAAGTTGCTTCTCAATGTGAGTTCAAGGTTTTCCCAGACTAACGTACGTCTTACAATCATTCATATAACAATTACAATAAAGTTCCGAAGAAACGAAAATACAATCGTAGATAACAATCAAATTTCTGAATCATACAGTAAATATCCATCGGTTGTCTCAGATTTGAATGTTCTTTCGTTTTCACACCAATCACTTTCTGTCCTCATTCATGTTCTCTTTGACATTGGTAGCACATATCAAAATGAGAGCACAAATACTGATACTCAGAATTTGCTTGATCCTAGAACTAAATCAACCTGATATCTGAATACATTTCCTTTTATATGGTTTATTCGGTCAAGTTAATATTAAGTATTCTATAATTTGAATTCAGTAGTTTTAGTAAGCCCACGTACACAAACATGCCTTCTATCTTTAGTTGTTGTGGCCAGTTTTGATAGTCAATCAGTCAGTTAACAGCGTAGAACTTCGTACGTACGTACATCAGTTCGAGTTGCCATGATACATAATAACAGTGATATAATTGTCGATTCAAATCCCGTAGTGGTAGAGGTAGTAAAAGTATAAGCAACGATCGGGAACATTAGGATTTGAAGATGTTATTCAAAGAGTATAATTCAGTGAAATAAATTTGGAAAGAGAGAAAAGAAAGGGACATGAAGAATTGAGAAGATAAGAATTTGGGTGAACACAAAGAGTAGATGCACTTGCGCCATTGCAAACGATTTTGAGCCATGTCACATTCAAGATCTCTAACCATAGATTGCTATCGTTTCGCGGATCCCAACCAGGTAGTTAGTCTATACCTACCAACATGGCTTAGTCCACTTATCAGTGACTTCATGGATTTGTGCCATGTTTTGATCTGGCCGCTCCTAACATAATTCCAGCCTACTTCAACAGCATAAAACATTGATCCAGTTTTGATAAGTATTATATCAGTGCAGTATCAGTTGTCATCTTGATTTTATGTTTATTTCGCTACTTACTTACTTATTACTTACATGTTTATATAAACTTTTGTATGATCGACATAATTCTTGACGTTCATAATTTGTTCTACGTGCCAATATGTTGATAATTGCTGTTTCATCTGTGCCTTAAAATAGAAATGGAATATTGAAATGTATTAATTAAAAACAAACTAATATGTATAACTAGTTCGGTAGCTTGAAAATAAGTAAGCTTTTAGCGGAGTTTCGTAGTCTAAGATGTAGGGTTCAGTTGTTAGATCTTCATTGTTCTTCTGAACAATTACAGACAACAACTGGTTAGAGTTCGATGACAGTAAATCGAGATTAAGGTCGTCAAGACATGCAGTCAATCATATTTTATGGAATTTGAATACCCCACGTCTACTTGAAGTTTGTGGTAGCGATGTTGTTCAGGAGAACATTGAAATCTTCACGATTAAACCAGATGGTTTGGAGAACGAGACAACTATTAGAAACCTAGTGGCACTGGATAAATGTTCTGTGATAGTATAGAACTCCTTAGCGGAGCCCAACCACCACTCCGCCATCGAGAATGGAACCCAGGGCACTTAGTCTTGTGTTCGAACGCTTAACGTATGAACTACTAAGTCAAGGTCCAGTTGTGTACAAACCTATTTCCAATCAGTTCACGATAATGTGCGGCCATCTAATATATTGGGTAGGTGCCTTGAGCATACCCGAAACAGTTAAACTGGAAATGAAACTGCGAAAAATTACGTTAACACATTTTAGCTACTTATAAGTAGCTAATCATTCGTCATGAATAGTAGCTAAAGTAAATGAGTAATTAGTGGAATATCAGAGAACTAGAATTAGAGTCAACTGCACCTCTTCAAGTAAATAAAATCCAATTGGATAAACAATTGATGTTCACTCCAGAACTTAAGTCCGTTGCCGTTTATTTCAAACGACATCGTGCTATCCTCTTAACAACCGAAACTAAATAACTACCCACTTCCTAATATTGTTTAGGATTCCAGTTGATCAGTCTCTTGTTGGCATGTGTGTATCCTATACGGATTGCCTCGATTTTACTATATAATCACAAGCATTATAGATAGGGCTAGATGATGGTTAGAAATGGGCACCCCAAATGGGGCGAAATTAGCGTCCTGGATTCCCTAAAAATTAGGTCTTTCAACAAGCCATAAATGATTTGTTGCATATTATTTCTGTTTGGCTTCCATGATGTTTGTAAACATAGATTTCGAAAATTCAACACAATAAAGTTTTGTGACGTTAAGCTGAGAATAGTGTAATAAGTTCATGACGATAATAGATGACTGGCTTCAAGAGGTATATTCTGGGGTTCTAGTGAGAAGCAGGTCTGTTGTGAGATAGTAACTCACTGATGACAATGGAGGATGTGTCAGTCGATTTCGTAAATTGGTTGAGGTTAGACATTAATACAGTTGACTGCCGGCCAGCTCAGTGGTCTAGAGTTTAGGCGTTCGCTCTCGAGACTAATGGATCCTGGGTTCGAATCTCGAGAGGCGGGACAGTGGGTGCCCAGTGATGAGGAGTCCTACAATAAGACGAAACGGCCATTTAATGCCTTCAGGTTTTCCACGGTGTTTTAGCTTCAACTGACTTATGATCTAAACTATCAAAAAGCTAAAAGGCGGTAAATTTTTTCGCAAATCATGTTCTACACAGTAACTAACATTAGAATGAGTTGTCTTCCTGTATCATTTATTCATATGCAATGATTGGTCAAAATGGTTCTGTTATATCCAGATGATGAAGAAGTAAATAGTAACCGTTAGGATCTATTTGTGGACTTTTATTTTATATATAATTATTATACAACTATTTATAATTTATTTATTTATTTGGACATATAAATGTTGGTACAAGAGGGCACCGAATACATATACACCACACATATCATTCGATTTGTGTGTGGGCTATGATACTGCCCACGTCCCCAAACCGAAGCACATCACTTTCTCAAGGGGCTACACTCAGACCCTTCGATCTAAAGGTGTGATCCACAAAGCAGTGGAACAACGTCAGGAGATACAGTCACATGGTAGTTGCTAACCGACAATTGGTTCATACTCCATTTGTTCCCTCATGATCCTGTACTCCATGTGCACCATTGATTTGGAATGCGAGTTTTTCAACTTCCGCAGGTGGACTCTCCGTATCCACCAATTCAGTTAAAGCGTTTGACATTCGGTTTTCGTCCTCTCAATTTCGTAAACAACGCCCCTGCCTCGAGAAGGCAGTGAGTAGGACTCCCTTGGTAGTGGTTGTATACGCGTGGTCATCTGAGAGCATTTGTAGAGGGAGAGAGGACTCTTCCCACCCTCGCCTGTACCAGAGCATTTAGGGGCTATAACTATTACGTAACTATATTACATGGATATTCATATTTCTCTTATCATAAGCTTCCATTTGATTGATTGACTATTATGATATGATTTACCATTCTTAACTTATTCTTAATTCATTAGTAACAGTCTCTTACAATCACAGCCACTTTTGATTTGATCTTGTATCATTGTCATTTACTATTTTGCTTAAATATAAACTTCATATCTTTGAAATATATGGTTCTTATAGCAAAGGCTCAACTAAGTGTTCTGGACTCAATTGACTTGATTAAACAAGAAGTTACTTATCTAGAAAGATCAATAAGAGCTCAGAGTTGAATCTAGTCTGCTCATATTTGGTTTATTATAGAATATTTGGTCTGTTCATTCAATCAATCATTGTGTTATAATTAACAATCTTATCATATGCTATTTCAATAGGTCATAAGAATATAACAGATTCTTTTCATGATCAACTCTGAGTAACTATTAACTTAGAAATAGGTATCTTCTATAGAATCATTCATAGATGGATTACTATATAGTTCTACAATTGAAACTTCATGCCAATAGAGACTTTTCAAGAATGTGATTTTATTGATGTTCTTGCAATACATAACTTTATGAAACACACAGAGAGAGAGAGAGAGAGACCGAGAGAGAGAGGGAGGAGAGAGAGAGACCAGTTCATAATGCAAGTTAGAACTGGTAATAAGTAAAGAGTATAAATAAATATAGTCTATTCACTATGGTAACTAGTTAATTAATTAAAGTAGACTAGTTATTTGGTTAAATAAATAAGTTGCCAAGATACTGAACATTGTAATTTCAATTTATTCTAATTACTTAACAATATGATAAATATTTCAAAAGCCTAATGAATTATTTATTGCCTACAATCCTAACTGGTGTTGTGGATGGTTGGAAGAAAGTTAGGGGCGGCCAAACCAAAACGTGGCATCAGTGCTTGACGACACTAACCTCTAGTCTGAGCCATGTTAATAGATGCAGTCTACTTGGTTGGCGTCCGCGTAACTATCGTAACCAATCGTTGGAGACTGTGTGTGACATGGGTCAGAATCGATCACAATGGGGTCGGTGTATATACTCTCTGTCTTCCCTTAAACTATGAGATTAAAATCGCTACATATCTTTCTTTCCACGAACTAATTCTTTCTTCCTGTACTATATCCTTATACACAATCTTTCTTCTATATATTACTACCACTGAAGTAACTAATTCTATTACTTTGATGTTCATCTTGGTGTGTTATTGAAGTATGGTAACTTGGACCAATGCATATATGTACCTGGTCCTACGTTGTAGCTGACTGACTGACTATGAATTTATTATAGTTAATTGTTATTCATTATAGATGATTGTATACTCTTATCAATCAATGTTGTGATGAATGTCAAGATTGTAACTTGTTACCTATTGTAGTTAGTTGCCCCCCTCCCAATGCTCTAGTACGGTAGAGAGTGGGAGAGTCCTCTCTCCCTCTACAAATGCTCTCAGATGACCACGCGTATAAAACCACTGTCCGAGAAGTCCTACTCACTGCCTTCTCGAGGCGGGGGCGTTGTTTACGAAATTGAGAGGACGAAAACCGAATGTCAAACGCTTTAACTGAATTGGTGGATACGCAGAGTCCACATGCGGAAGTTGAAAAACTCTCATTCCAAATCAATGGTGCACATGGAGTACAGGATCATGAGGGAACAAATGGAGTATAAACCAATTGTTGGTTAGCAACTACCATATGACTGTATCTCCTGACGTTGTTCCACTGCTTTGTGGATCACACCATTAGATCGAAGGGTCTGAGTGTAGCCCCTTGAGAAAGTGATGTGCTTCGGTTTGGGGACTTGGGTAGTATCATAGCCCACACACAAATCGAATGATATGTGTGGTGTATATGTATTCGGTGCCCTCTTGTACCAATATTAATGTGTTAAAATAAATAAATTGTGGTTAGTTACATCGGAATTATGAATTAAGGTTAAGAGTTCACATGCGAGACCGAAGGTTCTGGGCACCATTACCACATATGAGTTTGTGGATGTACACTGCTGAAGAGTCTCACACTAAGATGAAACGGCTGTTAAGTACTTACAAGTTTTTAATGATTGTCTAACTTAGATCAGTATCTAATTAGTTAATGAGTCATATAAATGACTTTTGTGTTTCTTAAGAATTTCAGAAATATCAACTCTCAGAAGAAAGTATATCCGATAGTTGAAGCTGAAATAGGAAGAAGCCTTTTATCCTAAATTCTACATTGAGTCATTGTTCAAATCAATAACATTCTGAGATCTATTTATAGTGACCAGATATTCACATAGTCTAGTTGATATCATGAGGAAAACCAGACAAATTACATGATAAATGGGAAGGAAATGAAATTGTTGTCAATAATCACTTCTTATATTAATGCTACCTAGGTTGATTCAAATACACATAGAAAGGTTTAAATAGATATTAACACTGTTGGATACCGGTTTAGTGGTCTGGAGATTAAATATTAGCGTATGAGACTGAAGGTCTTTGGTTCGAGTCCAGAGGGCGGGATCGTGAACGCTCACTGACGAGGATTCCCATACTAGGACGAAAGGGTCAAAATGCAGACGACAAATATCAGAGCAATGAATTCAGATGTATTAGCAATTAGCCAAAATACGTAAATACAGAATGAGTAAGTTGAATTTTATGAAAAGTGTATAAATCACTGACAACCAATAAGTGGATAGATGAAAAACACATACATATATAGCAGTTGAATTCACGAGTCAGTCTAAGCTAGATCACTATTGAAAACCTGAAAGCATTGAACGGTCGTTTCGTTCTAGTATGGCACTCCTCAGAAGTACACGTCTACGATTATGCAATCACGTGCGAGAACGAAGATCTTGGGTTCGAATCCCACGTGCGGGGTCATGAACGCTCACTGCTGTTTACATGTGAAGGAATGGCCTAGCGATGAACCAGTTGAAATAGACACACAGAACTTTAAAGTTTCCTTCAATTTTGACCTTAAACACTGAATCCTTGGAAAAAACAAGCCTTGACTCCATGTCAGCTCATGATGAGAACCCTAATCTTAAATATCTTATCCCTACTTTAAATACTTAACCCCGAATAGCAATCGATTCACTGTTGTTCCAATCTCATCTGTAAATTATATTATCCTCGATCATTGTTTGATAAAACTAAATTACATTGTTAAGCCAAACAAATTCGGGATGGGAAATTTCAGAATTTTCTTAATAATTCTCCCCCCCCCCACATATTGCCAGCAGTAATTTGAGTGATAAGGAAATAGATATGACAGTTAATATGTGTTAGATAGATGACCAATTGTATATTATTCACTATAACAAGTGTACAATCAGTCAGAAGTAGGGATTCGATCAAGATATTTGATTGCTTACAACTCTGTTATCTACAACATGAAAAGATACTATTTTTGAAGTATCTAAGATGAGAACTAGTTTAAGTGAAGTCTTAACGATTCGAGTGTTTAATATTAAAGGCGAAGGGTTAACTGGAAAACCTGGAAACACTGAATGACCGTTTCGTCCTAGTATGGGGCAGTGAGCATTCACGATCCCGTCCCGCGTGGTTCGAACCCAGGACCCATCAATCTCGCACGCGTACGCTTAACCTCTAGATCACTGAATCCATGTTCAACGCTGTTAATGTCTAACTTCCAGTAGTGTTCCAGTTGACTTGTTTTCTCTCTCATGCTTGTCGGCCAATTAGGTGATAGAGTAGTATTTTCCTCTCTACCTCACTTTGAACTCATACACACTAGCCTCAAGTTTAGGCCAGTTAGCCTATCCCGTCAAGGTCTTAATCTAGATATAAAGTAGTTATCCTCAGCATAGAAGTGTGTGAACGGAACAAGAGCGTAACATCTTCAAACTTTACAGTCCGTTGTAGAAATCCACATGTGAAGTTAAGATGTAATTTCATTAGAGATAACCTTTTCTTAATTGTCACTTTATAATGGAAAAACAGGGTCGCTGGAGATTCTGGTTATTCAAGAAAAACACCTCAAATATTATCAGTATAAGGTTGTGGAGATTATTACATTCTTGATTGAGATCATGAACTGATTGATGTTAGACCACTATTGAAAATCTGAAAGCAGTGGACGGCCGTTTCGTCCTATTGTGAGGCTCCTCAGCAGTGCGTGAGATTCGAACCCAGGACATATCATTCTCGCGCGCGAACGCCTAACCTCTAGACCACTGAGCTGGATGGCATCCAATGGCGTCAGAATATATTACACAATACTTTGTCTCGGTTACATAATATACCTAGACATCAATGTAGAATATATTATAATCGATTTATAATTGTCGTCTTGGTAATTGATAGTTTCAATAGAATAGTAGTAACTAATCTTTTTCTCCCACCCCCTAGAAATGTCCATTTTCTAGTTCATTCACACTAAAAAAATCTATGTATCATGGAATTCTCATTGGTTATTTATATCTTGTTTGTCTATACAATCAAATTCAAGGATAAACATCAACAATTTATATTCAATGAACACAACTACAATGTTCAAGATTCAATTTAACTTAAATGAATAAAGAGTAACCGACATTTTGAAGTGTTTAATAAATGTGTGATATTTGACAGTTTTAAGCATTTTCGTTTTCTTTGTCCGTTTAGTATATCATTGTTGTACGTAAGAAAACAGTGGGTAAGACAGGCCGGTGTCAGGAAAGGTTGCTTACTCTCACTCTTTCTCTTTCTTCGGGTGATCGACTAGATTATGAAAAAGTCAACATCTGGGGGGAAAGCATGGGATATAGTGAACAGTTAGGATGCAGCCGAACGATCTAGACTCCGCAGATAATATGGCTCTTCTATCACACACGCAACAACAAATACAGGAGAAAACGACCAGTGTAACAGCAGACTCAGAAGCAGTAGGTCTCAACATCAACAAAGAGAAAAGCAAGATTCTCCAATACAACACAACATACACCAATCCAATCACAATCGACGGAGAAGATTTGGAAGATGTAAAGTCCTTTACATATCTGAACAGCATCATTGATGAACACGGGGAGATTTGATGTAGATGTGAAGGCACGGATCAGCAGAGCAAGAGAAGCATATTTACAACTGAAGAACATCTGAAACTTAAAACAACTGTCTGTCAACCAACATCAAAGTCAGAATTTTCAATACAAATGTCAAGACAGTTGTACTGGATGGGGCGGAAACTTGGACAACTACGAAAGCCATCACACAGAGGATACAAGTGTTTATTAACAGTTGTTTACGCAAAATACTTCGGATCCGTTGGCCAGACACTATTAGCAACAACCAACTGTGGGAAAGGACAAGCGAGATCCCAGCGGAGGAAGAAATCAGGAAGAAGCGCTGTAAGTCGATAGGACACATATGGAGGAAAGCACCCAATTGCGTCATAAGGCAAGCCCTCACATGGAATCCTAAAGACCAAAGGAGAATCGGAAGACCAAAGAACACATTACGCCGGGAAATGGAGATAGACATAAGTAAAATAAAGAAAAATTGGATGGAACTAGAAAAGAAGGCCCAGGACAGAGTGGGTTGGAGAATGCTGATCGCAGCCTATGCTCCATCGAGAGTACCGGGCGTAATTAAGTAATTAAGTGTATACAGCATTGACACACTAAATGAATAGAAAACTACTCAGACATGCTAGACATCACACTTATATTGACTAAAGTTGGTTATCCTCTCACACACACACAAACAATCAATTTTCAAATAACATTCTATACGATAATATTTTTTTCTACTAACCTGGACCTTTCATAGCTCGATGTAATCGTTCAGCATCAGCTGACGCTGAAAAACCAGTTGTTGGTTTAATTGTTGGTGTGTAATGTTTACCATGTGGATCAAATGCATGAATTAATGAACGTGTTATTCCAAATCTATAGAAATAATAATAACATTATTGCTGTATTAAGAAAATAAGTTTGACTAAGTACATAATGTAATGTTATTCGAAGCGAATGGTTCTAGGTCTGAGTCCCGTAGTGAATATCAACTCTGACATGCAGGTACATCCAGCTGATGAGCCCTAGATAGGACGAAACGCGCGAACTGGATTCCATCTTTATTTGAGAGTCATTGTTTAATCATTTGAATACAAGATATGTTATTTATCAGCTGATGTCAGTCGGTTATGAAAATCATTTTTAATTACCCTCCCTCAAAGATTAATACAACGTATCTATTCGGTATCTTGACTGGTAATAATAGGGTGATGTAAAGGATCACTGATAGCTTTGTAAACCCTGATAGTTACAGTAAGATATTGTGCTTGTTAGAGTTCAACTATTTGTGATAAGTAATCTACTGACCATCATGCTACATCATGCAGTAACGGAAGTAGGACTAATTTTCGTTGAAATATCGTGTTCGTCAAAGGAGAGTTTTAATTACAGAGTACATTCATGTATGAGATATTTGGGTCATTACTGAGTAAGAGTCTTAAGCGACAATTAAATGGTTGTACAGTACCAATCAGTAATATAACTTAACATCATGATGAAATGATTTTCAAATATTGCTTAACAAAACGAGGTGAACCATTTCCCTATTATATAAAAATTTAATAGTTGAGATCATGAAGGTAGACCACCATGAAAAGCCTGAAAGCACTGGATGACCGTTTCGTCCTATTGTAGGAATCCTCAGAAGTGCACATCTACGACCCCGTATTGCGAAATTCGAACTCAGGACCTATCGGTCTCGCGCGCGAAGCTTAACATCTAGATCACTGAATCTATATCCATCGGTGTTAATCTTTGACTTCAACCAATCCATGAAATTCTTAACAGCATATAGTAAAAATGTTTTTAAGAACTTACCCAGAAACAGTGGCCATTTAATAAGTCTTCAGAGTGAACTACAATTTGACAGTCGATTATTATAAGTTGCCTGAAGTGAATAAAAAGCTTTTAGTGAAAATGTGAAGTTACAGTATCCATAGGCAAAACACAACAACAACAACAACTACTACTGCTGCAGCTGATCAAACAGAGTTCTGAAGAATAAGTTACATGTTTGTGAATCTGGTTATCAGTGTTCATTGTTTATGCTGTATTATGCATTCTCTCGTAATATTCTATTCGGTTAATGGGGCGATTGTTTCATTTAGGAATAGACTTCCCGTTGAGGATTTCATTTTAAGCTGTCATTTTCAATTTATTGTTCTTTACTTTGAGTGTTAAGATGCATGACAGTGATATGTTGATGTCTGACGAAATCTCTGCACGGATTCAGAAAACTCGTTTGGGTTTGCCAAATTACGTCACCTATGGGGAAGGCGAGATTTCCGTCTATCGACAAAAGGATGAGTATACTGTGTAGCAGTTTTGGTTTATTCTAATTAAAGGCTATAAAACCTGGCCATTAGGAGTGGAGTATACTACCAGTAATTGATCACAGATGCCTTATAAATATTACTCGCATCTGCTGGGACCACCTGGTAAGTAATAGTGAGGTTAGACACAGGGTATTCGGGAATGATGGTAAATCACTTGATGATGTTGTGAATCTTCATCGACTGAGATAGTTGGGCCACGTGTTACGTGTGCCTGAACACCGATTACCACGACGCGCAATTCTGACCAGTGTTGGGTTAGGGGTCGGAAGAAAATTAGGGGTGGCCAAACTAAAACGTGGTATCAGTGCTTGAAGTCACTAACTTCTGATCTGAGTCATGTTGGTAGATGCAGACTACTTGGTTGGGGTCCGCGTGACCATCGTAACTAATGTTTGGAGACTGTGGGTGATATGGCTGAGAATCGATCACAATAGCGTCGGTGCATACACTATTTGTTTCGGGTAATTTTCGCAGATTGTATCATTTTCTTAGTTAAAATCACCAAGTGATGTCATCTAGACTATCGCGTTCTCAACGATCCTCTAGCTAAGATCATTTCATGATTTACTTTATGAAAAGTCTACCATCTGAGAAAATTCCCACATAATAATCATGTTTTCATTAGTGACTAGCCTCGAAGTGCAACTTGTGGAGTCCTACTAAGAGGCCATGACCAATAGAGTTCGTCCATGTCAAGTGTGATGAAGTTACTTATTTATTAAAGACACTGGAAGACAATGGTCCTACAACATCGTGAATTGACTGACATATAATTTCTACACTACTGGATTCTGGCTCAGTGGTCTGGAGGTCATACAAACATCGTTACAAGAAGGCACCAAATAGATACGCGCCACATAAATCATTCGATTTGTGTGATGCTTAGAATGCTGCACGGGTTCCCGAAGTGGTTGGTTTTCTGAGAAGGTCACTCATCGAGCCTTTGACCTTCAGGTTTAATCTACAAGGCAGTGGAGCAATGTACGCTGATGCACTTTCATAGTAGCTGGTGACCAACAATAGGTTCATACACCGTTTGTTTCTTTAGGATCCTGGATCCCATGTGCACCCTAGGTGGATCCTCCGTATCTAACATCTCAGGTAAAGTGCCAGACATTCACTTTTTGTAAACAACAATTCGGCCGTGAGAAGGCAGTGATTGGGACTTCCTTGTTAGTAGCTGTATGCTCGTGGTCATGTGATATATTTTTGTTGTGAAATGTAAATAAAGATTCAAAATCACATATGGATATCACTTAAAGAAACACTGAGACGTCATCCCATTACGCTTAACTACACGTCAACTCGATGGATTAATGATATTAAAAGATATGGTGAGATTATAATTAATGGACGATCTTTGAGAGACGCTAAACTGACCTTGAGAATGTTCACCTAATAAGTAGGACTAGATAAACGTTATAAACCAGGGTGAGGAATTTGAATGATGATTTACAGTTGATCAGGAATTAGATTTAGGGTTTTCATCACGAATTGACATCAGCTAAAATGCCAAGACGCTATTTAGCCGAATGGGTGAGTAATAAATTTCTCGCCGAAATATGATTGGTTCATCCCAAAATAAAAGTCTTGCCAAAGATATGTATCTAATCAAGGACCTTCAATGTTCTTAATGAACACTATACTAATCAGTTCACTGATAATACAGTATTCGTTTTCATTTCATACAATGAATGAGGTACTAATTTCGTTCTTATAGATTTTATTAATTTCTATGTTATATTTTCTTATTGACTCGTCAGATACTGTGGGGATGACCTCCAGGTGAACATAAGGAAACTCTAAGAAGCACTGAAAGAACCGAAGACATTCCATCCAATCATCTTCTGAAAGAATATTCCAGAATGTCCGATTGGACAAATATTAAAAACTACTGTACATAGATTGGATGATTGTAATGATGATTTCATTTTTACTATAAAAAAACGACTATAAAGATCTAAGAGTTTTGTACCATCTATGATACGTTCCCTCACACATTCGTCTTCTGTCTTCTAACTTGAGATTTGAAGGAATCTAAGGTTCGATTACTCAAGTATCTGCAATGTCTTTCATTCTATTTCATAGTCACTTTTCTTTCTACACTTACTTACTTTGATATCAATAAAAAGGAATTCATCGAATAGATCAATACTTAATAAGAAGATGGATGAACAAACAGCTTAAAGAATTCCTCATCAAGGTTGTCTAATTGTTATTTTCAAACTATGATTGAATGTATTAGTTGAATTCATGAGTCAATTCAAGCTAGACTAACATAGAAAACCTGGGAGCACTGGACGACTGACTTGTCCTATTGTGGAACCCTTCAACAGTGCGCATCTACAATCCTGCCCCACGGGATTCAGATCCAGAACCTATTGGTCTTGCACGTGAACGCTTAACATCTAGATCACTGACCCGACCGGCATCCAATGATGTGAATGTCTAACTTCAACCAATTCACGTAATTGCGCCACCGTCTACCATTGTCTTTAGTGAGTTACTGCCTCACAACAGACGTGACTGAATTCTACTGGTCACGGCTTTTCAGTTGAATTGACTCTTGAATTCAACTATTAAATTACCATAATATCCACAAAACCCCCTCTGAAACATCTAGTTATATTATCAGAAGAGGGTTTTTGTGGATATTATAGTAATTTCAATAGTTGACATCGTGAGACATTTGAAGCTGGATCATCATGGAAAACATGGAAGCGCTAGCGCGCGGGAACGATAGGTCATGGGTTTGAATTTCGCGAGGCGGGATCGTGGATGTGAACTGGTAAGGAGTCCAACAGTATGAAGAAATGGACTTCCAGTGCTTCCAGGTTTTCTATGTTGGTCTAGCTCCAATTGACTCATAATTTCGACTATTTATTTGACCTCATGTCACCCAGCTTCACAATCAGAGACTCTACTATTGGTCTATCCGTGCTGCCACTGACCTCCTGTAGGGCTGAGATGTATTTATGATTGATTGGTCACTGGGTGGTGATCATTGTCATGTGTGTCAGGTTCTTCTTAGTGCAGATTGAATCCTATCGACAAAGTTGCAATATGGCCATTAGTCTAGGTGACTCGATATCGGGTGCACCTCCAACCACCATCTCATCTCAACATAGTGCATGTAATGTCAAGTCAACCCTCCTCCTTTATCTGGGCTTGGGACCGGTAGTAACTCTAGAAGAGCTATAGGCGGATTGCTGGTGGGCGGCCGATGCTCCTCTACGAGGAGTAACCGGTGTAAGTAAGTGGTTGGTTTATTATAATCAATTATGATACTGATTACTAATTAGTAATCAATTTGTATAGCTTTACATTTTCTCTGTTCTTCTTCACTATTATCACTGTAACATTCTGATTAATGCCAAATTCTTTGAATAAGATGTACCAAAGTTTTAATCTGTCTATGATAGGATTCATGAATCCGTAGGTTCTGTAGTCAAGCAGATATCTATCTACATTTAAAGAATAATCGTGAAAGATTTATATCTAGAGCTTAGATCTGAAAGATTGTTAACCTAGTCAAAAATTGAATCGAACTAACCGAATACATTGTCTTTCACTGTAACTTAGTGAGTTTGTTGCTGATGTTGAAAACATTCTTGAAGCATCTATGTTGATAAGCTTAGTGTATAATGAGTTGGCGTTTAACGCGAGCTAAGCCAGGTTCAAGTCTCATTGTAGACAGTAACACTGCAATACGGATACACTTAAATGATGAATCCCAAAAATGGGACAGAACGCTTATTTTGGATTCCACTTTTAAGCACAGATCCTCTGCTAGATCCGACCGAGGAATAAATGAATGGTAACAAATGGAAATTATTTATGGACTATTGTTACATATATTCTTAGTGTATAATCATAGAGTAACTATGTTGTAACTATGTTTCTTCTGGTAGTTGACTTGATTATGAAGACCTTGATATCTGACGGAAAGCGCGGAATACAATGGAAAGCTCGGAATCAATTAAAAGATTCGGACTTCGCAGATGAACTAACCCATCTACCACATACACACGAGGAACTCGTGTAGTAGTAGCCTATGCATCAGTAGGCCTCAGTTTACGCAAAGGAAAAACCAAGATCCTCAAATACAACACAGAGAACAACAACCTATTCACACATGATGGATAAACTCTGGAAGATGTGGAAACGTTCACAAATCTAGGAAGCATCATCGATAAGCAAGGAGGATCGGATGCAGATGTAAAGGCGAGGATTAGTAAAGCAAGAGCCGCATTCCTACAATTGAAGGACATATGAAACTCAGAAAACAACTGTCAACCACTATCAAAGTTAGAATCTTCAACACGAAAGTCAAAGCAGTCCTACTGTACGGAGCTGAAACTTGGAGAACTACAACAACCATCATCAAGAAGGTACAAGTATTTATGAATAGTTGTCTACTCAAGATGCTCAACATGCATTGACCGAATACCGCCAGTAACAGTCTCCTCTGGGAGAGAACAAACCAGACGCCAGCTGAGGAGGAAATTAGGAAAAAAGGCTGGAAGTGGAAAGGTCATACATTGAGGAAATCATCAAACCGCATCACGAGGCAAGCCCTCACTTAGAATCCTGAAGGGAAGCAGAAAAGAGGAAGGCCGAAGAACACATTACATCGGGAAATGGAAACAGATATGAAAAGAATGAATAAGAACTGGAAACAGCTGGAAAGGGTTGCCCAGGACAGGGTTGGATGGAGAATACTGGTGAGCGGCCTATGTCCCTTCACGAGGAGTAACAGGTGTAAAGAAATATTATATGTATATTCATTTTATTATGTGATGTGGTTAAGTGTGTTAGTAACTATGAGTCTTTTAGCGGAGGCTGATATATGTGTTCTGCACTGAATGAGCTGAGTTAGAAGAGAAGCTGTTATACAAAGAACCAATAAGAGTTTATAGTTGACTAAAGAATGCTAGTGCTATTCGACTCACTGTTCATTTATTACAGGAACAAGGTTATGTAAGTCGATATTGTGATTGGCTATTTTGTCACATGATAATTGACAGAGGCATAAGTCATAACACCTTCTTTACTAAAACTTGTGATCAAATGGCTATATAAATACAATCCATTCAGGATTCACTAATGCCAATATTGATCAATTGCAATCTGTAATATGAGATTCAATATGTGATCCAATTGTTAAAAGTTAACATTTTCCATCAACAGAAAGCATTGGACATCTATTTGGACACTTGCATTTCAATTTCTCTCTTGGATCACTTAAGAACCAAGGTGATTCTGTGGATATTCGTTTAATTTGTTGGTTGTGTTCGTCTCAAATTGATTTCAGATGATACAATATCAAGAATTAAGGAGGAAGAGTAGTGGGTCTAATGTTTAGGCGTTCAATGCGGTACACAGCCATCTTAGATTCAAACCCTGAAGGTATTGTGAATGAGCATTAGAAAGAAGTTCCATACTGGTATGAGACAATAGTCCGATGTTTCCAGGATCTCAATAGATGTTCAACTGATAACACTTAATGATGTAATTTGTGAAAGTCTCTTACTAGGTATACATTTATGTACATGACTTTGAAACTAATATATTGAATTTTCTCATCTTACATTATGGATACATCATAGTTAGAACAATCGTTGAAAACCAATAATTAGTGAGCAGTTGTTTCATTGTAGTATATGACTCCTAATTAATGTACATCCACAACATCATCAAGGAACAAACTCAGAGCCTTCAAGCCTTTAATGGCTTACATTTTTTAACTTGAATTAATTAGGGAAACTACGAGTCTATTATTCACTTCTATTGTGGTGTGTACTACTTATATGGACATAAGTAGTAGATGATGTTAGTTGTGAACAGAATGTCTAGCAGTAGAGAGGCAAGTCCTAGAATTTTGTGTCAAATACATTCGATTGTCCCCACTAGTGTTCTCGTTCACTACACTATTAGTAATATTTGTCATACTCATAATATGATCAAAGTTCAATCTATCCTTATAAGGAATACATGTCATTGATATGTTGATTAAAGAAATCTACAATGAAATTGAATGATTTCATATAAAAGAATTCTAGATTATCATTTACTTCAATGTGTATTTATTACTAGGTATCAAATACATCTACTTAACACTGATTTGAGATCCTCGAAGGTTACCGTCAGGTTCAAACCCAGATATTGAAGGAGGTTTGAGTATAAAGTTAACGACCTCATCTCATAGAAAACGAACTCGTTAAAAGAATACACCTACTTACTTGTTTGTAATAAAATATGTACAGCATAATACAAGTCATATGACTTAGAAACTAAAGAAATACCACCAAAATGGTTAGTTTATATCTTAACTCTTTTGTATTCTAATGAAAACAGAGACGGTTTGTGATTAGATGGTGGTTGGAGGCAGTCGACAGGACACCCTGGACCCGGATTTCATGCTACTTGGCACTCATCAGCAAGGTGTACCTGTAATCTTGAGGGAACTGGTACTCCCTGGCGGTTCTAATCCCGTGTCACCCAGCTTCACAGTCAGAGACGTTACCACTGAGCTATCCGGGCCGTGGCCGACCTCCTCGGTGATTGAATATTGTAGATTTAATGTTTTTAGAATGAGAAATGTATTGAAAATTCGATAAGATTATAATTTGTGGACAACTTTTGAGTGATACTGTAATGAGCTTGAAACTGTCCACTTAATAACTAGGAACAAATAAAGATTAAAAACCTCTTTGATGAATTAGAATAGTGATTTAGAGTTGATGATTAAGATTGGGAATTAGATTTAAAGTTTTCATCATGAGGTTGACATAAGCTACAATGCCAAAACTCTATTTAGCCAAATGGATAAATGAATTTCACGCCAAAATCCAAGACCTGTTATTTTAAATCTGATTGGTTCATTCATAAATTATTGTCTGGACGAAAAGTTGAGACCCCCGCCGCGAGAAGGTGAGGGTGTTGTCCACGAAATTGAGAGGATGGAAAACGAATGTCAAACGCTTCAACCGTGTTGGGGTATGTGGAGGATCCAACTATGGAATTTGGAAAACACTCATTCCAAACCAATAGTGTACATGGGCTCCGGGATCCTCAAGGAACAAATGGCGTATGAACTAATTGTTTGTCACCGGCTCTAATGAGACTGCATCTCCTGACGTTGCTCCACTGTCTTGTGGGTCAAACCTTTAGGTAAAAGGCTCCGGGTGTGGCCCTCTCTAAGAAAACCACCTACTTCAGTTTGGGCACCCAGGCAGTATCCCAGTCCACACACAAATCAAGTGACTTGTGCAATGTATATGTATTCGGTGCCCCTTTACACCAGTATATATCTATATATATATATGTTTTCAAGTAAGTAAATGCTGATTACGGTTAGGAATTAGATTTAGTCCTTTCATCACGAACAAACATCAGCTATAACGCCAAAATGTTATTTACCCAAATGGATGAAAACGTGTTATCTTTTATCTGATTGATTCATCGAGAAATTCTAGTCTCAACAAAAAGTTGCATAATCTCAGATAAGATTTTCTTTTACTGTAATCACAACCATAGAACCAAATAAACTGTGTATTATTTATGAATAATTGAATAAATCGAAGTCAATTTTATAATCAGTAGTATAAGAAAACTATTTAGCCATAGTACTTACAATGGACAATCATTACTTTACTTACTTACTTACTTAAGCCTGTATTACCCCTAAATGGATAAACATGGACTATAATAATAATTTCAATGGTAGAATTCATTAGTCAATTAAAGCTAGACCATCATAAAAAAACCTGGAAGCATTGAATATCCATTTCATTCTCTTGTATGACTCTTTACCATGAGATGCTAGCTCGATGGTCTAAAGATTAACTATCCTAGATTTCAATCTCATGAAGCAAGATTATGGCCTCACACTTCCGATAAGTCTCACAATCGAACGAAACACCCATCTAACACTTCCAGATTTTTCCATAATGATCTCAATTCAACTATTCTCAATGGTATAATCATCATGAGTCAGTTGAAGCTAGACCACCATTGAAAACCCGGAAGCACTGGACGGCCGTCTCGTCCTAGTATGGGACTCCTCAGCAGTGCGCATCCACGAACCCGCTCCATGCGGGATTCGAACCCAGGACCTACTGGCTTCGCGCGCGAGCACTTAACCATTAGACCACTGAGTCGTGGATGCGCGCTGCTGAGGAGTCCCATACTAGGACGAAACGGCCGTCCAGTGCTTCCAGGTTTTCAATGGTGGTCTAGCTTCAACTGACTCATGATTTCAACCTGTGAAATTTCCCAAGATCTCCACAAAACTCATTCTGGTATAATAATTATCAAAATATAAACTTCATTACCTGTAATAGTTCGTATAGAATCCGTATCATTCAACCAAATGTCTATCCTGATGATTTATTTATATTCATTATGATCAGTTCGTTGATTTGTCAATAATCATTGAATTTCAATAACCAATCAGAATGAAAAGATTTAACCTTGAAAAATGATAATTTATACCAAAAAAAATAATAACTTGGCAAGCATTTATTATTTTTATTCTTTATCCCATTGATTCTATAAAGCATATACATTAAATATTCGATTAGGAAACTAAGGGGAAATAGTTGATATGAAATTTGTTAGTGTGTGTGTGTGTGTGTGTGGAAGAGATACTGAAAGTGGATAGAAATCATTAAATGACATCACAAGACAGAAGCTAACTTAGAATTGTAAAGGGTAAAAGGTAAGGAGACAGGGATGGGGAAAGACTAAAGAACATATTACGTTGAGAAATGGAAGTAGATATGATGAAACGGATAAATAACAACTGGAAAGGATTGGGTAGGACAGAGTGGAATGGAGTGGACTGGTGATTGGTCTATACTCCTCCATGAAGGGTAACGGGCATAAGTAATTAATTAATTATCAGTATGGGGTTGTGGAGATTATTAAGTTTTTGATTGAGATCATGAGCCGATTGATGTTAAATCATCATTGAAAACCTGGAAGCACTAGATGGCCGTTTCGTCTTTTTGTGAAGCCCCTCATCAGTGCTCACATGCGATCCCACATGCCTGGACTAAAACCCAGGACTGTTATATCCGAGCGAAGATTAAATCATGAGTAACTCCTGAGACATATTAATTGACTAATATGATCTATACATTCTTACGGTATGACTATTCAATAATTAGATTATGTATATTTTGTATTCTTTTTATTATAAGCTTTATTTTGACCTATAATTTATTATTGTACGATTTGCTGTTCTTAAGTTATGTTCATTTTATTGACTACTGCTTCCCACGCTCGTAGCCACATTTGGCCAAATCTTGTATAAATGTTGTTTTCTATTTTATAACGCGTTGTAGTCTGTCTGGTTGACTTATAAACCGAGTATGTCTGAAATAAACGATCCGATTCGATTCGATTCATATTACAAACGCTGGTATTGTGTTCTGGTCTCAAGCGGACGGGTTAGGAGGACATAGAATCAATAAGGACGCTAGACTGCTCATACCGGTTGAACGTCATTGGTTTGTCATAGTGCGAAGATTTGTATAAGTCGTATTTTGATTGGTGGATAAATCACGTGATAAGAACCTGGACATAAAATCATAACAAGGACCTCCGGTGTCGCACGTCGACGCTTAACCTCTAGACCATTGAGGTGGTGTTAATGTCTAGCTCTAATAGATTCATAATATTGAACGACCATCTTCCATTGTATTCGGTGGGTAACTGCGTCACACCGGACACGGTAGAACTGCATGATGAGTTAGTTAGAATGAGGGTGACGAGTCATATTTATTTGTACCTAAAATTTAAAAAAACGCACGGTAACATTCACCAAAAGAACAGTCATGGAGTCAACTTTATTGTACGGGTAAATAACTAAGAATTGATAAGATAAACCTTGTTATGTCAGTATACGCTGAAGGTATAATAGTATGAAGGTATGAACATTATACTGACATTATATAATGCAACAGATCAGTTCCTATTACCATATAATAATGTTGAAAGAATCCCATCTATAGTGGTATTCAAAATGTACTTTTCGTCCTGTTTAATACCAGTTAACTAGATATCCTTACATCTTACTATTTATAATCACTATTACTCCTTTTCTGTGATTCAGATACACCTAGATGACGAGAAATAAATAAGATAAAACGCGGTTCCTGTTGAGGAGATCCAAAAAACTCCTCGAAAAAAAGCGAAATAAACCTTCTGAAAACACTGTGAAACATCTTATCCAATTAGTATTCAATAGAAGTTTTGCCAGAAACATCTAGAAAGTGAATGGTCCAAAGTCGAGTTTCTGATTAATCATTACTTATACTGCTATTATGTTTATTAGCGTTCCAGAACTTTCCAAGAAAACCCATAGCCATCTAAAATGCTATAAATACCCTAGATTTTCTATACATAAACAAACCTTTGAACTAAAACATTTTCTTCTAGCTGGATGGTTTAGTCGTGGAGCTTTCATCACTCATCTGAACAACATCATCAACACAAACTTCATCAAAATCATCCATCTGAACCACAAATCTTCTCCACTATCTCAAACCCATTTTCTTCTTATATTCCTCACCTTTTCTCTTGTATTCACGTTGCTGGGTAGATTCAACCTGAGAAGGGGGGAAGGGTTTCTAGAACAGCTTCAGAAACTAAATCTAGCTAGATTTAAATCAATCCAATTTGGTTGTTTTGTTTTACAGTGAAAATATTTTTTTGTTAATTATGTCACGCATATTTTCTTCAAATTGACCATTGAATGATTGATTAAAATGAAGAAAAAAATCGATTTCTTGTTGTTATTATGATCAGTCAATGATGAAGTATCCATGGAATATTATTGATTATGTTCAGTATGAAATTGTTCTTTGTAAGCAATGATGGATAGTGGATAGCAATGGAATCTAGAATGCGAAGATACGAGCCAAACAATACCAAGTGAAATTGTTCCTGTTTGAAATGTTTCAAGTCAATCAATGTTGTGATTACATTTGTATTCAATGTTATATTGAGTTGTTCTCGTTGTCACTATTCTTAGTGTTGTTGTTTTTCTCGTTGTTGTGTTGTTCTTTATTGTTCTCCTTGTTGTTGCTCTCGTAGTTGTTGTTGTTGTTGAATGTTCAGTGAATCATGAAGATTTTAACTTGTGAATCTTTAAATCGATTGAACTAATTCAATAAGACCTAGTATATAATCACATTTGTTTATGGTAACTTAATTTATTGAATAGAGGTTCTTAACTTATATAAATAAAGAATATAGAATTATGTAAAATTTATAAGTTCAATTGTGCTACTTATATCGACATAAGTAATATATAATGCTAGTCAAAAATAGTATATCTGTCAGTAGAAAGTTAAGAAAATTGTGGGAAGGAGAACGAGAACGAAAGAATAATGAACTGTGGAACGATTGATTGACAAATGAAGTATTTACTATATGATTCTCAGATTTCATTTCAGTGCTGTTAGAGATATGACGGCGGTTGCCCATATTGTGAAAGGGTTCTCCTAAAGGTACTTGAAAAAGAAATTGGATTAGAAGTGGTCTGAGTGACTTGAGAGCGTGATCGCAGTGCCCAAGGGACAACCACTTGATGTCAGTCACACACGACCTTTTTGAGGGTAATTTTCATGTTAGCTCCGTACTTGTTGAGACCTAATCTCTAGAGACGGATATCCATGGGATAAGGCGAGGTGTGCATTATTAGGGTCGACCTTTTCTAACCCCGCCCCTCCTTGTGGGAAGGCACCATCGCTGTCACGCTGTTTGTCTGAAGGAAACAACTTAATGCCATCACATCTCCGTACAGTCAGCAGTACGACCTCACCCTTGCACCTTGGGTTTGTTGCTTTTAGTTTTACCATTCTTCAACCGACCTGTCTGGAATGGTAGGACCTTGAGGAACGATTGTTGCAACCAGTATAGCTTGATTGGTTCATCACGATAGGCAAGCCCGACCACCATGTCAAGGTAGCAACAACTATTGGAGGGCGGCCAAAACAAAAAGTGGCATCAGGGCTTGGAGACACTAACTTGTGGTCTGTGCCATGTTGGTAGATGGAGACTAATTGGTTGGGGTTCACGTGGTTGGAGACTCTTGGTGACATGGCTCAGAATCGATCACAATGTTGTAGATGTATTGGTCTACGGTCAAAAACAAAACCTAACATTTTCTGATTCTTTAGAGAACAATTACTTTACAGTGTAGTTGAATTAAAGAAAAGGAGAACATTACTAGATCTTATATTTTGCAACATAAAATTGGTCGATATTACTTATAAGATTCAACTTTGTCAACCAGGTGAAAGAAGTATAAACCATCTACGTATTACACAACCGTACCGAAACAATCCATACGATCTCTACCAATGATGTGCTCCTAGTGTATTTTGTCTCTCTGTTATTTGATGATCAGCATTGGGGTTTATGAAGATTGTAATAATCTTAATAGTTGAATTCATATGTCCATCTAAGCTACACCACCATTCAAAGCCTAAAAGTACTAGACAGCCGTTTCGTTATAGTTTGGGACTCCTCAGCAGTGAGTGTTCATGATCTTGCACTCAGGACTCGAAACCAAAGCCTAAAATGACCCGCACGAAAGCTTCATTTTTAGACAATTGATCGGGTAGCCGATTTTGTTCGTGTTTAACTTCAATCGATCCATGACTTTGCGCAACCAATCATCAATTGTCTGTAATTTGTTCGTTTTTATTAATAAGGAAGATATTTAGTTACGATAACTCCGCCTGGAGCCACGCTGAAGTTACTGCCGGTTCGAAGACCAGATAAAAAAACGCTAACCGGAAAAAAATTATTCAAACCATCTTAATTCTGTCCTTGGAGTTAGAAGCTCTTCATTTAGAAGAGTTGTGATGTGTCATGGTAAAATTCGAGTTAATTCGGAAGTCACGAGCAACTAGAGCAACCGTTAACTTAGTTACATCCAAATTGCTACAGAATTGCTATGTAGCTACGATAAATGTTTTTGACAGTTTTATATCTTTTGAGCTACATGGTTTAAACGGCATTTTACCGTCGTTTTAACAACAAAGTAGAAATTGATACGGTTATTCAGTTGGAAAAATTGAAGCTTAGTAATCAAACTATTGAGAGTAGAGAATATAACATGAATAAACGTTCCGTAGTTACGTAGTAAACAGAACACGTGTGAAAAAAATCGAATGTATTTAACACAAAATTACAGGACTTGTTGGTAAAATCTAACAATCATAATGTAGCTGCCCGTCCCACCGCTCCTCTCCGTCGACAGCACCTGCTACAGCCAACACCGCCCCCCCCAGAACACTGCACTCGACGCCACCTCTTCACATCAGACCGCCCCAACTAGCATCTCAGCTCCGAGCCCGCAACTGCGTTCGCAGAACAGCACGCTTCCTCTCTGGTTGATAGCGGCACCAAATGTATTGAACAAGAACACCAGTGGAGACAATCGAACGTATTTAACACGAAATCACAGAACTTGTTAGTAAAATCTAACAATCATAAAGTAAGTACGTAATTTGCAAAAAGTCCATCAATTGTCTCATAATGACTCAGACTTCATTGTTCTTGCATTTCCATACAAATCGCATTCTGTTTCCATTCTTTACTGTTCGATCCTCTTGTCTATCTGCTGCCAGACCTTCTGTTCACGACTAACATCATCAACTACTTATGTCAGTATAAGTAGCACACACCACAATTATTCACATTCACATTCGAGACCGGTATCTTACGTTTTAATTCCCAAATTATTCACTACATAGTCCAGCTTATGTTTGGTAAGGATTAGAACTATTTCATTGTTGATATTCAAAACTAAATCATATAGAATTGTGTGACACTGTTCCATGTACCTATAAAAATTGTTAAAGGAGGCATCAGTCTGATGAGTTCCGAAAAATCTCGACATTCATTATGAGGCGTCATAATTTATCCTTGAAATACCAGGGCAGGGTTTAAATGACTTAACTTGTTTAATTCGTATGATATTTTTTTGGTGGGATTTTATTCTACAGGATAGGGTTGCAGACCTCATATCCAACCTTCCTCCTTTATCCGGGCTTGGGACTGAGAGTGACACTAGAAGAGCTACACTATGGTGTACCTAAGAAGATCGTAAACATTATCTGAAATACGTACGACTAACTACACTGTGAAGTCGTGTATGGAGGACGACTGACAGACTTATTCCATGTGAGAACCGGAGTCAGACATAGCTGTTTACTCTTCACCTTTCTCTTCCGGTGGTCAACTGGATTATGAAGACTTCGACATCTCAGGGGGAGCAGGTAATAGAATGGACAGCTCGCAAGAGTAGGACTTCTCAGATGACCTGATCCTTCTATCCTATACACACAAACAAATGCAGATGAAGACAACTCGTGTAACAGTAGCCTCTGCATCAGTAGGCCAAGATCCTCAAATACGACACAGTGAACTCCAACCCATTCACACATGATGGAGAGACTTTGGAAAATGTGAAAACTTTCACATATCCGGGGAGCTTTATCGATGAGCAAGGAGGAAATAACGCAGATATAAATGCAAGTATTGACAAATCAAGGGCAGCATTCCTACAAATGAAGAACATATAAAACCCACAACACTTCCTGTAGCTCAGTGAAACTAAGTCATTGAATGGGGTTATCTTACTCATTGTTTATTTGTATGTGGTTGTTGGTGACCTCTCCTGTTTGGTGTGTTACATTATATTTTAAAGATAATTATTACATTGTTCCATACTCATCTATGACTTGTAAAATAATCTTGACTGTTGCTCGCATAAATGTTGGATAAGTATATGAACTTATTACGTCATACGAAATCTTACTTATGAGATGATGAAGAAGATTTGTAGCTCAGGTGGATGATTTTGATGGAGTCTTGTTCTCTGAGCTGGATGGTTTGTAGCTTTCATCGTTCTTCTGAACGACATCATCAGCACAAACTTCAGATTGAAATGAAATCGAAAAACACTCCATGTTATTTGATATGAAAATTCAGAAATAATAACTGTCGACTACCTCCAACCACCATCTTATCTCGATATAGTGTACGCAATGAAGAGTCACCAAGACTGGCGATGGATACATCACAATCCTACAGGAGATCAGTCATGGTCCGGATTGTTCATCGGTAACTTCTATAAATGTGAAGCTGAGCGATATGGGATCGAATCCATCAGAGAGAATTAGTTCCCTCAAGATTACAGGTACACCATGTTGACAAGTGCCAAATAGCACGAAACCCGTGTACAGGGTTTTCTGTTGACTACCTCCAACCACCATCTTATCCCAACATAGTACTCGCAATGTCGAGTCACTTAGACGGATGACTACATCGCAACTTGGTCGATAGGATTCGATCTGCACTAAGAAGTATCTGACACATATGATATTGATCACCACCCGGTGACCAATCAATTGCGAATACTTCCAAATACCTTTATATCTGTTAAATAAGTTTTTAGCTATCAAAGCTCATTAGTTCAAGGGATAATATGTTACTGTTAAAAGGTGTAAGACATAAGGGTCTCAATATAAACATCAATACAGAACTATCTGGTTGATTAGTCCTAAGGATGACCAAATGTGTCTTTTTGATTCTGTTCTCAGAAACTCACCAAATATATCATCAATCCAATTAGTTGATGGCTTTATGTCAAGGTTTAGTGGTGACTAGTTTTATGTTTTAGTTGATATTTATCACAGATAAAGCTCAATTGGGTTAACACTGGACGAAAAGAGCACTGAACAAGTGAGGACAATCGACTGTATTTGAATACAAATTTACACGATCACTTAGTAAAATCTGAAATCCATACAGTAAATACTTCATTTGCAAAATATCAATCAATCGTCTTAGACTTCATTGTTCTTTCGTTTCCAAACGAATCATTTTCTGTCCCCATTTTCTTCTCTTCTCTTCGATCTTCTTAACTTTCTGCCACCAGACATTTCACTTTCGGTTGATGATACATACTAGTTATATCTGTCAATATCAATAGCACACACCGCAATTACAGACTATGCCCAATTGGGGTACCATTCGACAATAATAGTACTGAACAAACGTTTCGACTCAATATATGAAAGTTATCTTCATGTTCATTGATTCATTACGCCTTCTCTTGTGGCGAGACCTTAGCATTCAGACCAATCGTTTACGCACCTAACTTTAATCAATTCGCCATATCAACCAACCATCTTCCATTTCTCTCAGTGGATAATCATCTCATACCCCTGGACTTGACCTCACTCCATTGGTTACATCTTATCTTTGGAATCCTGAGAATTTTTTCACAAAGTTAGTCACTAATTGATAAGTCTTACTAATTGAACGCTATATTCGGTTTCTAAGCTATTCTCGTAACTTCCAAGCAAGAACTACGCAGCGACCTGAACACGAGAGAAAAGGCGCAAAACTATGCGAGAAGCACTTTACTCCAAAGGTTCATTCTAGTACAAAAAATATAAAGTTCTTATAGTATTTTAGATGTCCTTGGGTTTCCCGAAGATTCTGGGATGCTACTAAACATAGCAGCAGTATAGTAATCAGCCAATCAGAAACTCTACATGTGACTTTCCACTTCCTTGATGTTTCTGGCTAACCTTCAAGTGAACGCTGATTGGATGAAACGCTTCTTAGTGTTTCTTGAACCTTTTTTGTCTTTTGCAAGAAGTTTTCTGGATCACCCCAACACTAATTAACAAATGTTCAGTACTTCTTGGTTTTCAATGTTTATCTACCTTGGTTTGATTCGTGGTCTCAATAACATTTAAAAATCTCAACAAGCCCCAGTACTGATAATTATTATAATGTGCTCACAAGTGAGTGGAAACTTCCTCAGTTCCAGTAAGAATCCACGACACATTCTCTCACATCAGATAATAGAAGATTCATACAAAATATTGCGGGCTAATTGAATTTAAATATATAAACCATTGGGTCATTGCTCAGCGGTTCAGAGGTTAGACGTTCGAATGCGAGACCTCATGTCTTATATTCGACACCCTGTTTAGTGTCAGGAATGAGAAATAATGTTTCATTTTAGGATGAGATAATTTTAAACTGTTTTAGATTTAGAATTTAAGATTATACATTTTAGTAAAGGTTTTCATCACGAACTGACATTAGCGATGATGCCAAAATGTTATTTGAATTATGCGCACAAACCTAAGACCTAGTATCCTGAATTTCAATGGTTCATTCATGAATTATACTTTCGCCGATGATTACTATGATTAGATTCTGTTTATCGCAATTCTTGCATGAGCTTATTTCAGCTCCTGAACAGACATTATTTTATTGATTGTTTTGTTCAGTTGACCTTTCATCACTATCCGTATACTATTGTAATGTGTGTGTGTGATCCATTCAAGTGTATATGTCTACTCACTTGTATTTTGTACATTCCTTCTGTTAGCTGAGTCTCGTTTAATGTTCTCGAAATTCTAAGTATAGGGTTCATTCATGAACCATTGTTGAAAACCAGAAAGTCATTGACGGTCGTTTCTTCACAGTATGGGACTGCTCAGTGATGCACATCCACGACACCGCTCGCACAGATTGAACCTAGAACTTTCAGTCTCCAAGTTTATATGCTCCTGAATCAAGTAATTTATTCAGATTCTCATCGTTTATCTACTGTCCGTATATATGTTGAAAATAAACACGTACTTCAAACACTATTAGTATTCGAATTTTCGTTTCCTGCTGTTATTAACTAGAATAGTCAACAGAGTATGCATAAAGTAAATAGGACCTATAGTTCATTTATCATCATCAACAGAATCAAAATATCCCGTTATAAAATGATAGTCTTGATGCGTCTTATCTCATAAATGCACAGTATAAATCCTAAATAAATATGGTACAAAATTGTCTGAAGGTTTTCTCCTGTACATAACATGATAGAATTGATTTTTCATTACATACAGTTAACCAACTGATCAGTAAATCTTTCTTTTAACATTTAATCAATATTAACGTTTAGAGAGTATCAAATGTTTAACGTAATTGTAAAATAAAACAAGACAATGATGTACATCACAGACTGACAATAGTTAGACAACTAGGAACTAATGCATAACTGTTCCGTTCTAGTATAGGACTTCAATTTCAAATGAAGAACAGCACAATAAGGTATACTGTTGGGGACGTTAGATCCTCAGAACTCACTGAAGAAAGGACCTAATTTTGTCATTTTATTTAGAGAATTTTGAATTTCTTTGTTTTCGCACCAAAGGCGCTCTTGTCATCTTCATGTCGTATTTCCCACTGGAAAATATCTTAGATGCTATTGGTTCAATGCGTCTTTTAGTATACTCTTTGGTAACTCTCCCCCAAGGACGGTTTTGGACTGTATATATATACGTTTTGAATTGTGTTTGTTGTTATCGCTCGTTTCTGGCTGTTTCGCAGAATATACTTCCCATTCCAAGCTTTTACTTCTCCCTCTAGTTAGCGGAGCTGGAACGCATGGAATAGCTAGCTTACTGATCTTGGTCACTCAGTCTTGTTCTCGTTCACAGATTAAGTGAACTTGTGATAGCTTCAAACCTAACATATGCTTAAAAGATATCTTATGAATTCAACTGTTAAAAATAATACAATTTCCACAAATCCTCATTCTCACAATAATCATGTACTCACTAATGACCAACTTCAGGATGGATTTACTAGAGTTCTAGAGAGAAGCTGTGATTAGTGGAACCTAATCTGTGTCGAGTGTGAGAGAGTTATCCACCTCAGGTAATAGATGAAGAGCTGTGCAAGATCATGGATTGATTGAAGTTAAACATTAACAACGTCGGGTTCCGGGTCAATCATCTAGAGGTTAAGCGTTAGCTCGCATCACTTTAGCCCTTGGTTTCGAGTCCCTCATGCAGGATCATAAATACTCAATACTGAGGAGTCCTATCCTATCGGTCAGTGTAAGACCACCATGGAAAACCTGGAAGCACTAAACGACCGTTTCGTCCTAGTATAAGACTCCTCAGACAATTTACCAATAGTCAATAAATCCCTGTTTAACACTTGAATTTCAACCATCTAACCCTTTAACTACCATAAACATGAATCCAATTTCTTGTCAATGAAGTACTTATCAATTAAATGTTATATTTAAAAGTACTCATGAAGAGGATAATTATGAAAGGACGAAATAAATAGCATTAAATGAAACAATTCAAACATAGCAACAACAACAACAAAATTGATTACATGAACAAATGACAAAGCATTTCTTGAACATTGAATCTGTTAATAACTTATTTAAACAAAATTAATTATGTTTAATGAATTTTGTTTTATTTTAATAAAGATTTATATGATTCATATCTATTGCCAATCAGCACCGAGTAATGCTAATAGAAGTCGTCTATAATCACCAGATGTTTCACTACGTATCCAATCTTCAAGTGAACTACCTTGATCATTTTGAAATTGTACACAAATACTTCCTAAATCAAACTAAATTAGGCAAAGAAAGAAAGAAACAAACAAACAAACAAATGTACTAAAAACAAGCGTTGATTAAAGATATAAAACTCAAAGCTATTTAGTTATATATAACTGTTTGACCTTACGACTGTAATCCTATTGGCTAAATATGACAAGTAGATTTGACCAATCAGCGTGAAGTTAAATAAATTCAAGGTTGACTCAAAGAATGTTTATTTCAATAGTTGAAATCATGAGTCAATTAAAGCTAGATCACTATGGAAAACCTGAAAGCACTGGATGGCCGTTTCGTCCCAGTATGGGACTTCTCAGCAGTGCGCATCCACGATTCAATAGTTGAACTATTTCTGTAGTTCAACTATTGAAATTTCTAAAATCTTCACGAAACTTCTTCTGAAAATGTTTATTTATCAGTATGTATCTATATAAACAATTAGTTTTGTGTATAATTATTCCCTTATTCGTTCATTACCAACAATTTGTATTGTATTAAGCTAGTAGGAGTTTTATCATGTTCAGATCATTATAAGCTATTTATTCTAAATAGATAATCAAGTATAGGATAGGAGCAATTAACTTACAATTAAATGAACTATTCAAAACATACATTACAATAATGTTCGGATTGATTTTAAGACTCAAGTTACGTAATTCGACTTGGTTATTGAAAGCTTCTGTCGTCTAAGAAACTTGTAAGCATGCCCTTGTACAGCTGAGAGTGGGGAGAGTCAACTATCCCTCTCAAAATGCTCTCAAGTGATCATGTGTATACGACCACTGAGAGTGAAGTCCTACTCATTGCCTTCTCAAAGCATTACTGTTGTTTACGAAATTGAGAGGATGAAAAGTGAATGTCTGGCGCTTTAACCGGGTTCGGTGGATATGGAGAGTCCACCTAGGGGAGTTGGAAAACCCTCATTCCAATCCAGTGGTGCACATAGGCTCCAGCATCCTGAAGGAACAAATGGAGTACGAACCAATTGTTGGTTACCGGCTACTATGGAACTGCATCTCCTTACGATGCTCCACTGCCTTGTGGATCAGAACCTTTAGGTCAAAGGCTCCGGGTGTGGTCCACTAAGAAAACCACCTGCTTCTGTTCGGGCAAACGAGCAGTATCCCAGCTCACACATAAATCAAGTGACTTGTGTGGCGCATATCTATTTGGTGCTTCCTTATACAAATGTTTATGTGTTTAAATAAATGAATAAATAAATAAGGAAGTAACACAGAGTAGGCAGATTCGTCTGAATGATTAGATTTTAAAGGTTGATTGGGTTCTTCTTGTCCGTTTGGCCAATATTATATTCTTTAGAAACCTTTGAAGTACGCTTACCTTTTTATTTGAAGTGTATACATCGATTTTTTGAAGAGTTCAATACATATCACTTTGTCACATGGATAGACATCGAATATGGTTCAACCGTGTATTCAATGGTGTTTTGTTGTATGATCTAAATATCAGTCAGTCAGTCAGCTACAACGTAGGACCAGGCACATATATGCATCGGTCCAGGTTGCCATACCGCACTAGCACAGAAAGATGGACACCGGATTCATAGGAGTGGTTAGGTCAAAGGTGGTAATATATAAGAGAAAGATCTATATATAGTGTTTCTATGGCTTATATTGTCGCTTTAAATAAGATTCTTAGCAAATACGTCTGACAAAAGTGAACGTTTTAAATTTGTCCCGCAAATCCTGTATGAATTACTTTAGATTATTTTGTTTGTGAATGATAATCTTGCCGACTTTCTTTATCGCCTTACATCTTTACTCTTGTACTAAATCTCATTAGAAATGGTATTACCCCAACAATGATACGATACGATGAAATGAATCTCTATCGAAATGTCTATTGACTATAGGTTAACCTATATGTCAGGTTCTTAGGAATTTCCTTGAAATGTTTTGTCTCTCTTGATTCATCTTTACAGTTGAATTCTATATCTATAACAGTCTGTGAAGAGTGATGTGAGTAAAGACGCATTGTGTTGTTGACCTTTCAGTCTATGCTCGTTTATGAATAGGTTATGTGGGAGTCTAGTGTGTTTAATATAATTTTTTTTCTTTTTGATTGAGATCATGAACTGATTGATGTTAGACCACCAGTGAAAACTTTGAGGTACTGGAGGGCCGTTTCGTTTTATTGTAGGACTCCTCAGCAGTGCGCATCCACGATTCCGCTCGCGGGATTCAAACCCAGGGCTTTTTTCTTGTAGTTCAACAACATACTGGTATGGTGAGTCAATCAGAAGTAGCCAAATGAGAAGGTCATTCGATGGCAATGAAAAGTAACTTGAAGGACAACTGAATGTTACTGGCTAAGAAATAGATCGATTTTCTGATGGGTAGAGTTGTATATATACATATATGAGTATTTGTGCATTTTATTTGGTAGCCAAATATACTTTTCCGCTCACACTTGTGTTCTCAATCAACTAGTCAGTTGAGGGAGTTAGCACAGAGCACATAGTGTACTGGTTACAGATTCGAACTTTGTCCATCACAACACATACAAGGTTATATTTAATCCATTACCTTTAATACTTACCTCACTTCTTGTCACAATAATACGCATTAGTGTACAATCATCGGTACCGGCACCTTTCATTGCTTTCAACAATAAATCAGAATAAGCTTTTGGACGATTTAAACAAGTATTTACTATATATTCAAAAGAAATATTAAAGAAGTAAATGAACAATTGACAAAGACAATAATAAAAGTATGATTGAAAGCTAGTCAGCACGGAACAAATAATGATCTACTTATTCAATAGTAGATACTCAACCACAGATCAATCTATCAAGTATGTATCACATTACTAGTGTAATGAACGACAATACAGAGAGGTGGGGGAAAGAGGAAACCAATTTACAGTGTAATACAAAACTACAGAATATTCTGGTCAAATATAAGAACTATACACTAAATACTTTATTTGCAAATCTCCCCTCAATTGTCCGTCACATTCTATATGATTATTTCACTACACAATCCCTCTCTACTTCCCTATTCTGCGTTTCTTTAACTCAATCATCTTAGAGTTCTGATGTCAGGTTTTCTATTTCCGATTGGTGTTACATACTACTTATATCTGTCAACATTAATGGATAAGCATGTCTCAATTCAATCATTAAGTTAATACTTGACGATATGAATTCTTTAACGTTAGCTAAGTAGGTGATTTAGTATAATTGAATATCTTGAAGAGACTTGAACCATTGTCTAATTTCTCTTGGTTTCAATGATCCCTAGAATACAGAGAGAGAGTGTGTGGAGAGATTTGTCCCATTTGAAGTGTTCTTCTATGGTTACAAGTTTATAGTCGCTAGCAGGAACCTCTACTCACTCCTTTTATGTAGCAGAGGTATTTGTTTGATCGTGTGAGGGTTTATCTAAAAGAAGTTGGGCTATCCATAGTTCGCACAAATAGGTTCCAGGATACAGGTGAATGAATGGCATAGGAATAAAGTTTCGTTACTGGTTATCTTTAAAGTGAATCTCCTGAAGTGATCAAACAATTTTGTGAATTAAACCTCAATGATAAATGACAAGAATGATTCGCTAAAAAATCACCGATTTCAACCTGGGTGTTTTATGGACAGTATAAATTGTTAACTGGGTATGAAAACTGCTCTTTGAGGTGATTAAAGTAGAAGACTCATGGTTTTAACTGCTTAACACTATCCATCTTTGTTTATAAACGTTGTGATGTAGGGCAATATCGTGGCAGTCGGCACAGGATACACATATACCAACAAGAGACTGATCAATTAAACTCCTGCATAACAGTGGGAAGATAAAAGTAAACAATACCAAGTGAATTTAAACTTCACCACATTGTACAAGCAAATTGCTACCTGAATTCATAATGTAAGTGGATAACGCGATAGTGTTTGAATCGAACACTGATGGATTCGAGTCTCAGGATGAACATCAACTCTGAGATGGAGGCACACTCAGTCGACGAGTCCCAAATGGAACGAAACATGAGTCCTGGATTACACTATCAGCCACTATCCATCTCTGCTCATAATGCTTGTGAATTAAGGTAATATCGAGGTAATTCGCACAAAATGCAAATATGCTAATAAGAGACTAATCAATGAGACTTAAACAATGACTTAAACATCAATGAGAAGATTTAAACAACCAATACAACGATGAATTCAACTTCAAATCACTATATAAGCTAGTGGCTATCTAGATTCGTTAGCTAAGTGGATAACATGATGGTATTTGGAAAGTAAGGTACTGGATTCAAGTCCTGAAGTAAACGAAAACTATAGGATTCCAATATATCCAATCGATGAGTTTCAAATAGGATGAAACGCACATCTTGGATTCCACTGTTAGCCATCATCATCTCTCTGTTTGTTATGAATTACTGTTACACATTAATGGATTGGATAGATTCATTGAAATAAACACTGGATATTATAATGATTATCTTACAGGTTAATAAAAGAGCACTTTCAAAATCTCCAGATGTTTCAGACGCTAATGAATCGACCAATGTTTTATCATATTTCTATGAATAAAATAAAAAAGCGAAATATTAACTGAATATTATTAAAGACAAAATAGATCCAGGTTTTCAATGGTGGTCTAGTTTCAATTGACTTATGATCTCAACCGCTGAAATCACTACAATCTCCACAAAACCCCTTCTGATACTAATCAACATATGCTCACTATTGGCTGGCTTCAAGAGATATATCCTGGAGTTCTATTGAGAAACAGTGACCAGTGGAGTTCAACCGGGTCAGTTGTGAGGTAGTAACTCACTAATGACAATGGTGGATGTGTCGCTCAATTTCGTGGATTAGTTAGAGTTAGACATTAACACCGTTGGATGCCGACCAGCTCAGTGGTCTAGTTGGTTAAGCGCCTGGCGTGAGACTGACACGTTCTGGGTTCGAATCTTGCGAGGCGGGATCGTGGGTGCGCACTCCTGAGGAGTCTCGCAGTAGGACGAGACGGCCGTCCAGTGCTTCCATGTTTCCCATGGTGGTCTAGCTTCAATTGACTCATGATCTCAACTGTTGAGATCCCTATGCATTTGTAGCAGAACGTTTTTTTTCAATATTCAATTAATATACAATAACTTTTCATCTACAAAACCTGATTTGGTTTCAGTAACCGGTCAGTATTCAAGCCCATTACACAAATTGAATGATTTATGTAACACATATGTATTTTAATAGTTGAATTCATGAGTTCATTGAAGCTAGAACATTATGGAAAACCTAAAAGCATTGGACCGTCGTTTCGTACTATGATAATACAGTTAGTAGATAACAGTCAATCAAATTCCAAGGCAAAAAAAAACAGGCTATTAGTCAATTCTGATGAAATCCTAATAGTTCACTTTTCTTTAAGATACATATTGATGACACTACTCAGAAAGATTCACAGCTCAAAGACCACAGACATTACTTCCATTACCATATAAATACGAGTAACTAAAGATTTGACCTAGGTGAATACATGTATATACAGAGTGTTGCATAGAGATAAGACAAACCTTTTCAAACAGACGAGCAACTTCTTGTAAATGCCAAACATTTCGACCGGTTATAATTCGAATGATAGCAGATTCATCAGTTCCTAGATGTCTACAGGAATCAATAAAAAACACAACTGATATTTAAGAAAATACATAAATAGAGAATTTAATAATTTGCCTATGAAGAAAAAGTGCTCTCATTATTACATTTTATGGTTAAATCAAATCACTAACACCTTTATTTTGTCCATTCATACAATAAATAAACGTAATGAGATTTAACTGTTGGGGACGTTAGATCCCCAGAATTCACTTGAGAAAGGACTTAATTTTGTTGTTTTATTTAGAGAATTTTGAATTTCTTTGTTTTCGCGCCAAAGGCGCTCTTGCCAACTTCATGTCATATTTCCCACTTGAGAAATATCTTAAATGCTATTGGTCCGTTGCGTCCTTTAGTATGCTCTTTGGTAACTCTCCCCAAGGACGGTTTTGCACTATATATATACGTTTTGAATTGTGTTTGTTGTTATCGCTCGTTTATGGCTGTTTCGCAGAATATACTTCCCATTCCAAGCTTTTACTTCTCCCTCTAGTTAGCGGAGCTGGAACGCATCAAATTGCTAGCTTACTGGTCTTGGTCACTGAGTCTTTGTTCTCGTTCGCAGATCAAGTGAACTTGTGTTAGCTTGAAATCTAACATTAAAATGTTATCAAATTTCAATTAGTGTACTAAAAGGTTGGGTAAGTAGTTGGAAGTAGCTATTCAACTATAGGATGAAGCCATATTCAGCTGAAGAGTTTCAAATATGACGAAACGTGTATCCTGCTAGCCACTATAAAGAAAGATTTCCTAAGTTCTAGTGATACATCTTCATTCTTTTGATAAATTGATTGGGACTTAACACCGAGATATTCCCTATCTACCAGGTAAGCAAGGATGGTTGTGACATTTAAGCGTTTGCTTGTGAAACGGAATATCCTCGACTTGATTCTCAGTTAGGATGTTGTAGATAGACACTGATGAGGAGTCCCATGTTAGGGTGAAGCGGACATTCGAACTCTTTAGATTTCCAATATTTATTCAGGTAACAAATGTTTGTGATCCCGATGAAACCTACATCTAAGTTGACGTCTTAAATTCATCCATTATTCCAAATATTTTTGATACTTCGGATCCGTTGGCCAGACAATATCGGCAACAACTTACTGTGTGAGAGAACAAACCAGATTCCGATGGAGGCTAAAATCATGAAGAGGTTTTGGAAGTGGATAGAATACACATGGAGGAAATCATCCAACTGCGTCACAAGGAATGTCCTCACTTTGAATCCTCAAAGCCAAAGGGAAACAGGAAGACTAAAAAACACGTTACGCCGAGAAATGGACACAGACATGAGAAGAATGAACAACAATTGGATAGAACTAGAAAAGAAGACCTAGAACAGAGTGAGTTTGAGAATGCTGATCGGCGACCAATGCTCCACTGGTAGTAACAGGCGTTAATAAGTAAGAGTGGAATGTGACATAGTAATCCAAACGGAAACCTATAAATTATTGATACTTCAAGAACTTTATGCCTAAATAAACCCCATGATATCGGTAGATCGAAATTAATCTATGACTGAGAACAATTAACATTTACAGCAATATCAATCATTATATACATTTCCAAGTAATTGAAAACTACTTCTATAACATAATGAATAGGTTTGTGCTGATCGGTTCAATGAGAAGTAGTTAGCCAATAAGATTATTTCAACTAATCAGTTGACTAAAATGTTGATTTCCACTTCAATCATTTCTTTGATTAAGAATCAACTATCACAAATGAAAACAAACTTTTTATTGATTGAGATCATGAACAGATCAATGTTAGATCACTATTACAAAACCTGGAAGCACTGAACATGAATGTCTACTACTGAGGAATCCTATACTGAGACGAAACATTCGTTCAATGCTTCCAGGTTCTCTCAATGATGGTCTAACATTGATCCATTCATGATCTTAATTAATTTTAAAGAAATATCTACTTACGCTTCACCAGCATCCCATAATGTTTCAACATCTTGTTCAACTTGATTCATATTCACTATACTTTTCAATCCTTTTGTACTAATTTTTTCAACATCTTCATATGAAATTTCATCACGACTAGCTTGAAGTAATGCAACGACTAGATTTTGAAAATGTCCACTTAAATCATTTTGAACATCACTTTCTAAAGTTCTTCTAGGATCTATTTTTAAAAGTATAATTTCATTTTTATTATTGAAAAAGTTATCAGAATATTGTCATAACAACAATACATAGTATAAGAAAGGAGTTTTGTGGAGATTGTAGTAATTTCAATAGTTGAGATTATGAGTCAGTTGAAGTTAGACAATCATGGAAAACTTGGAAGCGCTGCTGATGAGTCCCGTAATAGGAAGAAACGGCTGTCCAGTGCTTCAAGGTTTTCCGTGGTGGTTTAGCTTCAATCGACTCATGATCTCAACTATTGAAAATATATAGTATAATTATGTTGAAACAAATATCAATGTCTATTAATCTTCACAACAGACTAGTTTATTTAGTAATTTAACTAGATCCTTAATTAGAGTTTAAAAGCACTGGACTCCCGTTTTATCCTAGGATGGGATCTTTGAAGCAGTGAGCATCCACTATCCCGTACGTGGAAATCAAAGGAAGGACTCTTCGTCTCGTGTGAACATTTAACCTCTAGACCACTGGGCCGGTATCCAAGGGCATTTATATATAACTTCAACTTATTCACGATATCGAGTAACCCTTATCCATTCCCTACCGTAAATAATCTCCAGTGAAAACAGACCTTAGTGTGGTTACTGATGAGGACCTTAAAACTATGAAACATCAAATGATAAATCAGCATAAAAATTTGAACTTCATAAATGGGTTTTAAATAAGAACCCCAAATCAGACGTTATCTAAAAACAGGTTTACTTAAGGGAACAAAATAGACTGTTAAGGCTCATCAACTCTGAGTTGACAGGTGCCTGGATATCAGTCGTAGCATCAAGAGCACAATGAAAAGAGGAAGATTTCCTTCAAGCCACATAATTTATAAAGCCTAACACTGTAGCTAGTGAATAATTGACCAACTATGTAAACCAATTAGTTTCCTTTATAGATTTTGATAAAACAATGAGATCATCTTCTTCTGTTCGTTTTTCTATTAGGACTAAATATGTGTCAAACTACTTACTATTATTCAGTAACATATCCATAAAACAGAAAAATCAAGATAATAATGAGTTTGAATTCGTAGGTTGTATTCTTCACGAATTGACTTCAGTACAAGTACCATTGATAAATAGGTAAGATTGTACATTTGCTTCTTACTAGCGTAAGACTATTCAATAGTAAATGCGAATGAAGTTCAGGTAATACTCAGTGTATTCAAACGGTCTATCACTTAGCTGTGTTTTTTTAAACATATACCTCTAATTTCAATGGTTGAGATCTTGAGTCAATTGAAGCTAGACCATCATAATAAACCTGGAAGCACTGGACGGTCGTTTCTAACCTCACTTGGTGTGGTTTGCTTGTATCTTCTCATTGTTCTTTAGGACTGCAATTAGTCAGTCTCTTGTGAGAATATACTTTTAACTTCCATCAATTCGTTATATATTGAGCGATTATTTTCAAGCGTCATTAACGAGCATTGTTTTACTCACAGAATGGGCAACGTCCACCTGTTATGAGTTCCCTCTCGAGCTTCAGGAAATGATTTTGTACATGTTTTTATTATCATTAGTTATTATTATCATTAATTCTTAACAAGCAGTTTGAACGCATTTTAATTGGCCTTATTGCAACTATGTATATATATACTCAAGGTTGTAATCACGAACTGGTTTGCGCTCAAAAATAGTGAGTTTGAGCCTTAATGAGATATTGCAGTTAGTCACATATTAAAGCGAACTGCTGAGGAGTCCAATATTAAGACAAATCCGAGGTCAAATGCTTCCAGGTTTCCAATTGTGGTATAGCTTATATCAACTCGTGAATTGAACTGTTAAAATTACTACAATCTTCACAAATCCCCATTCTCATAATTTTCATGTGCTCACTAGTGACTAAATTCAAGATGGATATACTGGAGTTCTAGTAAGAAGCCGTGATCAGTCGAGTCCAATCCGAGTCGGGTGTGAGAGAGTTATTCATCACAGACAATGGATGAAGGGATGTGCAAGTTCATTAATCGATTGAAGTTAGATATTAATAACATTAGATGCCGGTTCAGCGATCTAAAGGTTAAGCGTTCACGCGGTATCGTGGATGCGCACCGCTGAGGAGTCTCATCAGTGCTTCACTGTTGGTCTAGCTTAGATAGACTCTTAATTTCAACTATAAAATACATATTCAAGCAAAAGAACTGTGCAGTGTTACATAGTTATCAACTGTTTTTAAGACTACTACTAATCAGTGTTATCATTGACATGGATACTTAATCTTTTCTAATCAACTCATTATTGACAATGGAAACATTCAGTGTTATGTTAATTATACAATTTGACTTACCGCTGACTCCATAAGCCTTTAGGACTGAAAAAAAATCAGATGCAAAAAAAACGTCATTCAAGATAAACATTTGACCGCATTTTTAGAATTTATCAGTTAAGTGTGTTCCCATCCAGTTGTTCTATTTCTGATACATCTTGCTAACTGAACGCTAGATTCTGTTCCTAGACTCTTTTAGTAACCGTTAGGCTAAATCTACGTTTTTATGCATGAATACATAACACGTTTTGTAATTGAATACGTAGATTTGGTTTCCTAAGTTCTTCTAGTAACCACCTCTCACATGTTAAATCTACCCAGCAACATGAGCACAAGAGAAAAGGTGGGAAATATGGAAATATACTTGACTCGAAAGGTACGTTTATTTACAGAAAATCTGAGGTTTTTATAGTATTCAGGATGTCTTTAGGTTTTCCGAAAATTCTCGAATGCTACTAAACATAGTAACAGTATGAGTAAACTATGCAATCACTTTCTAAATGTTTCTGACAAAACTTCTAGTGAACATTGATTGAATAAGATGCTTCTCAGTGTTTTCAGAATCCTTTCCAGGGTTTTTTTCGAGGAGTTTTCTGGATCTCCTCAACACTTTCCTTGATAATCAAATTTAATATTCATTGCTTAAAATACCGGACTATGGAATGTAGAGAATAGTCTCAATTCAAGAAGACTTTTAAACTGACAAATTGATCAATCTAATGTTGAATATATCAACAAACAGAAGACGTCCTAGCCATGTATTAATAACAATCGTTGTACTCCAGTTATATATGGACGTCAGAGTTTATCAAAGAAAAAAAAACGTCACTGGATGTCAAGATAGTCTAAATAATCTTGGTCTCACTAAACAATATTCGGACTTCAACATTGAACAGTTAGAACAAAGAAAGAGTTATTACTATGATTTGTGGTCCTTGAGTTTGAAAATGATAAGTAAACTCTCAGTACACGACTCCGACTGACTGCTTAAGTGAAAAGACTGAGAGTGAGAAGTACAAATATATATATATATATATATATATATATATATATATATATATATATATATATATATATATATATATATATCAGAAGGGGTTTTGTGGAATTCAACCGGGTCTGTTGTGAGATAGTAATTCACTGAAGACAATGGTGGATGTGTCATTCAATGTCGTGGATTAGTTGAAGTTAGACATGAACACTGGTCGATACCGACCAGCTCAGTGATCTAATGGCTAGGCGCTCGCGCACGAGACTGATAGGCCCTGGGTTCGAATCTCGCTAGGCGAGATCGTGGATGCACACTGCTGAGGAGTCCCACAGCAGGACGAAACGGCCCTCCAGTACTTCCAGGTTTTCCATGGTGGTCTAGCTTCAGTCGACTCATGATCTCAGCTATTAATATATATATATCCCTCAAAGAACTAATCCATCAATGATGCATGTCTCATTTGTTAGACATGAAAGTTATTTGTTGGCCAATCATGTGCGTTTATCATTTAGCGGTTAATGATTGATCCAATGTATCCAACTATCATTCTAAGACAAATCGCTGTTGTTTCAAATACTTTATTTTAGTCATGTAACTTCCAACTCTAATGCACTATATGATATTAGGAAATTATTGAAAAGATTTTGAGATGATGAAGAAGACTTGTAACTCAAGTGGATGATTTTGATGAAGTTTTGTTCTCTGAGATTTATGGTAGAAGTTCTATCAGAAGTTTGTGTTGATGACATCGTTCAAAAGAACGATGAAAGCTCCATGACCAAACTATCCAGGTGAGAGAATAAAACTCTATCAATTGAAAAGATTCCAGTAGGTATGAAGCTTAAAACAGTGGCAAGACATCTAAAGAGTCTAAATTTTGATAACTCTCAAGTATGCTTAGAAGGATGGAAAACAAGTTGAGAATATTGTATTATTAAGGTGTAAGATTAATGTACTTCAAAAGTGATTTCCTAGCCACTTGCTAATAACCATTGGCTAAATCTACATGAAAATTTGAACACAAAAGATATGATACTGCATTTCTTAGATATTTCTGTTAAGATTTCTATTCAACGTTAACTGGATAAAATATTCCTTGACATTTCTAAGCATTTAAAGATTTTGATGAGAGATACAATTGAGAATACTCCAACAAAACCTTTATAATTGAGATCATGAACCAATTGATATTAGACTACCATTCGAAACTTAGAAGTTATGGATGACCGTTCCATCCAATTGTGGCACTCTTCAACAATGCACATCCACGATCCTACCTCACTAGATTCGAAATCAGGACCTATCGGTCTTGCATGCGAACACTGAACCTCTAGACTACTGAGCCAGTTGGTATCCAATAGTTTTTATGTCAAACGTCAACGTTATTATAATACATTTTTTTATTATCTTAATTCAACAGACTACTTAAATCTACTTACCATATTGATATGCTTGTTTAATATTTTCAATTTCAGTATTAGTTGATGTACATAAAACTTCAATAATTGTTTCTTCATCAGTACCTGCACCATTAATTGCTTTATATAATGCACGTGCATTCACTATATCTATATCAGTTAATAACATTTTAAGTAGTTTTTTAAAATGACCGCTTGTTTCACTAGATAATTCATCTATTAAATCCTATTTTAAAACAAACAAAAAAATTGAAAAATATAATTAATAAATGTTTTATATAAACAATTGAAACATTGAATTATTTTTTGTTAAAACGATAAGAAGCGCGAAACTATAATTTATGAAAGAACCAATCAGATTTAAGGTAACTGGTGTTGGATTTTGGCGCGTAATTCATTCGGTTCAATAGCATTTTGGTAATATAGTTAATGTCAATTCATGATGTAAATACCTTCAAAAATCTAATTCCTAAACTTAACCATCAACTGTAAATCATAATTCTAGTTTCTCATTGTTAAGTCACGATAAACATAATGAATGGTAATTTATGGATCCTTTTATGGACCAATACTAAACGTATATTTTTATCATATAATTGTTAAATAACTAAACTATTCATATTGCAGAGGCTGAGATTGGTGTTCTGGACTTAACTGGCTGGACTAGGCAGGAAGCAGAACCAATCAGAAGTCTAGGCTGCTCGCACGATAATCCATTGCTCTCCAATCGGCGGTCACAAATTATAACACTCATACTGGTTTATAACCCTCATTTGGTCCTATTTACTAGGCGAACATTCTAAAGGTCACCTAATCATAGTCTCACTACAAGAAGAGATCAGTTTTTTAAAGATTTTAGTATTTTCATAATTGAATTGACAAGTCAATTTAAAGTAAGATCATCAATGAAGGTTTGGATTTACTGGAGTTTCATATTAGAACGAAACGGTCATTCAGTGATGTCAAGTTTTCAGTAGTGATGTAACTTAGATTGACTTTTGAATTTAACTATGAAAATGCCTATAAGTTGCTTTTATAGTTGAGATAAATTTCTACGCTATAATAGATTTGAATGCATTCGTTAAGAAACCCTTATATTAAGTTTCATATTTTTTTTTATTAAAGTTGAATATCGGTCAGTATTGAGATGTAGGACGTGAGTTTCGCGGGACTCGAACTCAGGACCTTCTGTGACGCGTGCAAATGCTTAAATCTTTAGACCACTAAACGTCAATCGATCCATGATCTTGAGCAACCCTTCATTCATTGCCTCAGATGGATAACTGTCTCACACTCGATACGGATCGGAATCTACTGTTCAAGGAGTGCGGGATTGTCGATGAGCACTGTTGAAGAATCCCATACTAGGATGAAATGGCCGTCCAGTGCTTCCAGGTTTTCCATAGTGGTCTAGCTTTAATCGACTCATGATCTCAACCATTAAAATCACTGTAATATCCATAAAAACCCCTTCTGATATTTTGATAATCGTACTTCTATATATGATCATTTACTTTGTTGTTACTTATTAGCTTCTTGTAATTGGTTTCAGGTCTTACTTGAACTATAAATCAACTAGTGAATACTATCATGTTGAACACATTTCAGTTGATCAATAATTTTTCAAACATACAATCACAATTTGATATTGAAATTAAGACCTAAATCACCACTGAGTACTTGAAAGCACTAAACGATCGTTTCATCTTAGTTTGAAACTGCTCAGGATTACGCATTCATAATCCTTTATCTAGAAATCAATCTCAGGACTTTCGGTCTTATTACATAGACCACTGGCCAGGTATCCAACGGTATCTAATACTGCAAGGTTTTCAATCGTAGTGTTACATTAACATCAGTTCATGATATAAAAGCTATAAATTCTATAATCTTTACAAACTTTATAAAGTGATACAATCTGTTTATTGGAGTTCGAACTCCATCATCAATTACTTCTTAATTTATCTGTACTAATATACAATGTTTACATAATACGAATCTTTAGGACTCAGCACACACAAAGGAAAAACCAAGATCCTCAAATACAACACACAAAAAAACACCAACCCATTCACACATGATGGAGAAACTCTGTAAAAGATGGAAACGTTCACATATCTAGGAAACATCATCAATGAACAAGGGAGATCTGATGCAGATGTGAATGCAAGAGTTGACAAAGCAAGGGCAGCATTCCTACAACTGAAGAACATATGAAACTCAAAACAACTTTCAACCAATATTAAAGTCACAATCTTTAATACAAACGTCAAGACAGTTTTACTGCACGGAGCTGAAACTTCGAGAAGTACTACAACCATCACCGGCAAAGTACAAGTATTTACAAATAGTTGTCTACACATGATACTCAACATCCATTGGCTGGATATCATCAGCAACAGCCTTCTGTTGGAGAGAACAAACCAGCTTCTAGCTGAAGAGGAAAGTAGGAAAAGACATTGGAAGTGGATAGGACATACAATACAGAAATCACCGAACTGAATTACAAGGTAAACCCTAACTTGGAATCTTGAAGGGAAGCAGAAAAGACGAAGGTCAAATGGCACATTACGTCGGGAAATAGAAGCAGAAATGAAAGAGATGAATGACAACTGGAAAGGATTGGGCAAGACAGGGTTGGATGGAGAGTGCTGGTGGTTGGACTATACTCCACCATGAGGAGTAACAGACGTAAGTAAGTAAGTAACACACAATTATGATTACTATCAATTTACCTTTCCATACATTGCTTTAAACGTTTCTCGTATTTGAATTCGTTGAATAGAATTACGATAACCCAAAACATTAATGATACGATGTTCATCAGTTCCTAATGAAAATACAGAAAGAAAAAAAGTGTGTACGAAAATGTTTTTTTCAATTACTTTGCAAGTGATTGGTTATTGAAGCTTATTAGCTAAGTGGATAACTTAGTGGTATTTGAAACGAACGGTACTAGATTGAAGTTCCAGAGTGAATATCAACTTTGGTATGCAGGTACATTCAACTGACAAGTTTCAAATAACAATACGAAAGCATCCTAGATTTCAAATGCTAGATCCATTCCATGTATTTTATATGCCTATATGATAATAATAAAACACACCTTCAAACAAAAAAGACACTTCAATCTAGTATATTTCTACCTTCATTAATTGTAGTATTACGTATGAACGAAGGTTTTGCAATACTTTAAGTTGTAAACCAACGGAGATAAACTCAACAGTCTGAACGTCAAATACTTGCTAAATACCCTGAAGGTGTTCAGTTCAATCTCTGGTTAAAACAAAAGATGAAAACTGCCTTAAAAAATCCAATTCTATGACGAAATAGTTGTCAGATGCCTTCTGGTTTTTAATGGATATCTAACTTAAGTCAGTCCATGATAAAAAACTGCTCCCAAATGTACTGGAACGGCCGAGGGTGAGGAGAGTCAGCTCTCTCTCACATGGACATACTTATACAGCCACCGCCAGGGAATTCCTGCTCACTGCCTCTTCGCAGCATTACTACTGTTTACGAAATCGAGAGGACGGAAAGAGAATGTTCGGCGTTGTAATTGGGTTGGTGGATATAGAGTATCCACATAGGGGAGTTGGAAAACCATCATTCCAAACTAATGGTACACATGGACTCTAGTATCCTGAAGGAAAAAACGCGTCTGAACCAATCATTGATTGCCGGCTACTATGGGACTGCATCTGCTGCACTGTCTTGTGAATCAAACCTTTAAGTCGAAGGCTCTGGGTGTGGCTCCCTAAAAAAACCACCTACTTCGGTTTGAGCTCCCTATCAATATCATAAGCCACACACAAACCAAGTGACTTGTGTAGTGCATATCTATTCGGTGCCCCTTTTATACCAATACCTATGTGTTCAAGTAAATATTAATAAATAAATACAAAACCACAGATTCAGTAATCTCCACAGCCTTCTATATGAATATCTATATGCCAATGATCAATACACCAACGTCAAACCTCCTTAAACTGTTATTTTCTTATTTGTTTTCGGGTTATTATGTTACCAGAAAAAAAACACTGATGAAGTTTGTCTGGTTACTATGTTTATACTGTTTATGCATGATTATAAGCTTTTCAAAGATAAATCATCTTATCTTGTAATTGAGATAGTCAATCACGCCCAATTAGAACTTATAACAATGAATAATTAATGATGAAAGAAAAACAGAATTTTCCACTTTTTACATAGTTATGTTGAAAAGTAACGAAAGAAATTAGATATAGACTACTTATATTGAAAGATATAAGTAGTATGTAGCCGCAATCCGAAATGTAAAACCTGTCAGAAGAAGATTAAATTGAAGAGATCGGTAAAGGGAAACAGTGAAGCAATGGAATAACAACAGAATTCGAAGAATGAAGAAGTATGTATATGACAACAAAATGATGCAATACAAAACTGTTACAATTTATGGCTCTATCTATTATCATGTGATGAAGTCACCAATCAAAAAACCGACTTATATGATTCTGTGCCTCTACTAAACTAATAACACATCAACAAGAACTAGCAAGCCTGTGTCTACTCTGAGTCTTTATTGGTCCTCAGTATGATTGATTATGGAACTTTATATCGTTCTTCTGAACGACATCATCAGCACAAAATTCATGTAGAATTGAAATGTTCGGATTTCAACACATGTGGTTCACAGTTTGTCCTGTACACCTCGATATTAGATTAGTTCTTGTTGACCTTGAACCCGTCATTGTTTACTTCTTCGTTTTGGTTCATGTTTATGTTTTTTGTGACCCAGGATCTGTATATCTTATGTATATCTCATGGACACATCACTGATTTGAACAGGCAATCAAGGTGATGAAACAAAGATGGAAGAACGAAGCAGGTTGGCGAAGGCGTGTGAACCAACTCCAAGAGTGAATCAATATTTATAGTCACACAAAAATAAGTTACAGATATATAGTAAATAAGATAAGAAGGGCACACATATATGCGCTCATATAAAAACAGTTAAGGTTGATAAGCCAATAATTAACATATAAAAAATGTAGCTTGATTAGAATGGATAAACTAGCTTGTCCATAAGCTAGAATAAACAATGTAGGTTTGACATAGTAACCGCTCCTACAACTGGTAGATGATGTAATCACTGTTAAAATGAGTTAAATGAGATTATAAATTCAATCGTTTAATAACAACGTATATGCGGACTCATTCTACATGTATAAGTCTATGCATGTTTCTTCATACAGGTATTTCTCATTTCTTAAATCACTTTAACAGCTGTGTGTTCCGGTTATTATCGAAATCATGTAATTTTAATATTACAGAATAACTAGCTTGTAGTGTGTAATAGGATCTAGGAGGTTTTTGATTGAGATCATGAACCGATTGATGTTAGACTACCATTGAAAAACTGAAAGCACTGGACGGCCGTTTTGTCCTACTGTGGGACTCCACGATCCCGCTAGTGGGATTCGAACCCAGAACTCACAGCCTTGAGGGCGAACGCTTAACCGCTAGACCACTGAGCCATCATCCAACTCTGTTAATATTTAACCTCAACTAATCCACGAATTTGTGCGACCATCTTCCATGGTACTGTACAATAAACAGCTTAGGTGCAGCTAGACGAAATGGACCTAGCTCTTCTATCTCATACACGAACAAATGCATGTAAAAACAGACAATGTAACAGCAGCCACTGAAATAGTAGGCCTCAGCATACACAAAGGAAGAACCAAAATCCTCAAATACAACACAAAGAACACTAACGTCTTCATACATGATGGATAAACTTTAAAACAGGTGGAAACTTCCACTTATCTAGGGAAATTCATCGATGAACAAAAGAAGGACAGTATTCCTACAACTAAAGAACATATAGAATCCAGAAAAACTTTCAACCAACATCAAAATCAGAATCTTCAATACAAACGTCAAGACAGTCATACTACACGAAGCTGAAACTTCCAGAACTATCACAAACATCATAAAAAAGGCACAAGTATTTATAAACAATTGTCTATACAAGATACTTTATGTCTGTTGGCCGGATACCATAAGCAACAGTCTACTATGGGAAAGAACAAACCAACTTCTAACTAAAGAGGAAATCAGGAAAAGATGACATTGAGGAAATCATAGGATTGGATCACAAGGGAAGTGCCAACTTAGAATCTTGATAGGAAAAGGAAAGGATAAGATCAAGGAACACATTGTGTAGAGTATTCGAAATAGACATGTAAAAGATGAATAGGAATTGGAAATAATTGAAAAGAATTACTCAAGACAGAGTTGATTAGAGAATGTTGATAGTTGGCTTATGATCCTCCATGAAGGTTGACAGACGTATATAAGTAAGTATATCAACAATATTCCAACAATATACCATTCCTTATTTCATTGTAGTCCAAGTTGTTGAATTCATTTTTTTGACAAGTTACCTTAAGAACCGCAAGTATATGTTTTGTTCTAACGCGTTTCCATGAAGTATAGAATTGTACTATTTGAACCATTTAGAAATAAAGATCAGATAAATAAATGAATCAATATGGAGATTTGTGAAGACGGTAGAATTGTCACAGTTGAAATCACCAGTCAATCTAAGCTAAACGATCACTGAAAATATGAAAGTACTAGATGACCGTTTCTACCCAGTAATGAAACTCTTCAGCAATGTGCATCGAGACTAGGGACAAATAACTGGATACTATAACAAAAATTACTGATTAATGTATTAAACTGATAACGTATGACCATATACAAATTAGTTTCTATATGAATTTGATTTTGAATAACTCAGTTATACTACTGGAGGTCAATCTCTACCTGAATAACGTCTCATTCTGTGAAGCTGGATAACACTGGCAATTCGAATCACACAGGGGGGAGCATATAAGCTATATAACACAAAATCTAAGTTGATTAAAAAAATTACTGCCAGTCATCTATCATCTACGAATATCAACTCCTAGATAATATTTATCAGGGTGGAATATTTCAATCATTTCAAAAACCGACGAGTCCCAAATAGGACGAAACGCGTGTCCTGGATTCCACTGCTAGCCAATATCCATCTTTGCATATAATGCTTGTGAATTAAGGCTATATCGAAGCTATACGCACAGTATGCACATATGCTTATAACAGACTGATCAATTGCAGTCTTAAATCACAATGGGAAGATTCAAGCAAACAATAACATGTGAATTTAAAATTCACCCGATTGCACTAGCAAGTGGCTAGCAGGACTCAGTAGGTTAGTGAATAACGAGATGGCGTTTGAAGTGAATGATATTGGGTTCGAGTCTCAGAGTGAACATCAACTCTCTGAGATGCATGTACATCCAGCCAACGAGTCTCAAATAAGACGAAACGCGTGTCCTGGATTTCACTGTTAGCTACTATCCATCTTTGCATATAATGTAAGAAGTTAGTTTCTATGAAACTTAGCCAATCAATCAAATCAAATCATATTTAATTGGACGTAAAACAATCATTCTTATATTCTTAATGTGTTTTTACTTTTATGAATGCACATGTAACTCATGTTCATTACTTCATGTATACTAAGTGTTTACTATGAGAAGTTGTAATGTAATCAACATATAATTGTGTACTTTGTTCTAATTAGTAATATACATATAATCAATCACATGTATTCCATAAAAAAACTTGAATTAGAAATCATGCACGTTCAATGTCCAAATTGTTTATTAAAACAAAAATGTAATTGGTATCAGAAGGGGTATTTGTGGATATTATGCTAATTTAATTATTGAATTCATGGGTCAATTGAAGCTAGATCACCATGGAAAACCTGAAAGCACTGGACGGCTGTTTCGTTCTAGTGTGGGACTCTTCGTTGACAGTGCGCATCCACGATCCCGACGCGCGAGATTCAAACACAGGACCTATCAGTCTCGCGCGCGGACGCTTAACCTCTAAACCATTAAGCCTGTCGGCATCCAATGGTGTTAATGTCTAACTTCAACCAATCCACGAGATTGAGCCACCGTCCACTATTGTCTTCAGTAAGTTTTTATCTCACAATAGACCCGACTGAACTCCATTGGTCACTACTTCTCACTACAACTCCAGGAAATACCTCTTGAAGCCAGTTACCAGTGAGCATATGTTGATTCATATTAGAAGGGGTTTTTGTGGATATTATGGTAATTTCAATAGTTCAGATCATGAGTTTTGAGATAGTAACTCACTGGTTGATGTGTCACTCAATTTCATGGGTTAGTTGAAATTAGACTCTTCATTAATGTGCATCCACTTGAGTTCTTATTTCGAATGTCCTGATTGATTTATATTTTAGTCTACTTAACAATAGGCAAAGAAGTATATTTAGAATTGTGAAGTAATTAATGCTTTTGATGGGGTTTCGAACCTGTATAAACTTAGTTTCATGGAAACAACTGAATTAGTTCATTCCCCATAGGACTGAGATATTGTTTTATTGTTAGTCAGTGACTACTAACGAATCATCGAATTCTGTCGATTAAGTTGCAGTATAGTCATTAGTCTCAATGACTTGATAAGGCGTGTATATTATATGTTAAATAGTAGTTGATTGGAGATTGACTAAATAACCGAATATAAAACTAAGTTCACCAATAATTCATGATCAATAGTGATTATGATAATATGGAAATATGTACATTGTTCATAAGATTGGATCCTGTAACAATGAAGCCATACGATTGTTGTATCCTACAGTTCGATTCAGATACTAATGTATCAATTTACTAAGCAGAGAAAGAAGACTATGATTGTATGAATACATTTATTGTCAAAGAGTCGAAGATTATTACTTACGAAATCTTAGCACAGATTCGAAAAGCTCGTTTGGCTTTCGCCAACTTATGTCACCTATGGCGAAGGCGAGATATCCGTCTATCAACAAAAGGACAAGTATACTGCGCATCAGTTCATTCTGTTTTAGTTTACGGCAGCGAAACATGGCCATTAAGAGTAGAAGATACTCATAAGCTACTAGTATTTGACCACAGATGCCTTAAAAATACTACTCACATCTGCTGGGATCACCAAGCAAGTAATAGTGAGGTTAGACGCAGGGTATTAGGGAATGATGGTCAATCAGTTGATGAGGTTGTAAATCTTCATCGAATTAGATGGTTGGGCCACGTGTTGCGTGTGCCTGAACTCCGATTACCACGACGTGCAATGCTAACTGGTGTTGGGGATGGTTGGAAGAAAGTTAGGGGCGGCCAAACCAAAACGTGGCATCCATCTACAAAGTCACTAACTTCTGGTCTGAGCCATGTTGGGAGATGCAGACAACTTGGTTGGGGTACGCGTGACTATCGTAACCAATGGTTGCAGATTCTGTGTGATATGGCTCAGAATCCATCACAATGACGTCAGTCTATACACTCTCTGTCTTCCCTTAAACTATCAGATTAAAATCGCTTTAGGTCTTTCTTTCTACGAACCAATCCCTTGTTTCTGTACTATATCCTTATTACAATCTTTCTTTTATATATTACCACCATTGAATTAACTACTTTTATGAATCTGGTGTCCATCTTGTTGTGTTAATGAGGTATGGCAACTTGGACCGATGCATATATGTGCCTAGTCCTACACTGTAGCTGACTGACTGACTTACCAATCAGTAATACTTATATGTCATCGGACTAATTTATATTCAGATTTATAGTCGGTAATTTTATTCACTCTGCTAACTTACATATATCTCTCATTTATTATTTCGATTGTACCAATACACATGATCTCTAAAACTGTTACATCACCAATGTTTATTGCCAGATATGTTAGGTGAAGATTGCCCAGGACAGGGTTGGATGGAGAATGCTGGTGAGCGGCCTATGCTCCTTCACGAGGAGTAACAGGCGTAAGTAAGTAAGTATGTTAAGTCAAGAATCTACAAAGGAACTTTCTTTTCATGTTTAAGGTAGTGTTTATTTTTATTTAAAGTATTGGAGCCAAAATTCTATTTTCTTTAGTGAAATTTTGAATGATTACTATAAACAAATCATAAACCATTTATTCTTTCTGTTAATGGGATATAGATTGGATTAATGTATGCTCCATGAACGACTGTATTGGTGCACGCTGATTGGCTAGTTCTTATCCAATCAACGCTAGTCGATACTTGGAGCACACTTTAGAATCTTCTCATATAAGAAAACTAACAATATACTAACGTTTCTCCTATTGTGCTTCTTACTTCCATCTAACCTTTTTATTTGGAATATAATCACTTTCTTTTTCAACCGTGTTCTGATTTGGGGACTTGTCGAGTGAATGAATGTCCATGAATACTAAGCAATAGGAATAGGTAGGTTTGTAATAAGAGAGAATTATAGCACCTAATTAAGATAGGTAGTAGTCGTATGTATACTACTTATATCTGTCCACATAAGAAATGCACACCATAGTAAGATTCAAGGATTAAGTTTTATATTATGTGGAACATATAACTTAACTATACACTTAGATATAATCTTTGTTAATGTCCTTGAAATTAGATACAATACATTCCATAGAAACCAAAAAAACAACAATATTTAACCGCATAGAAGACATAGTTACTACTTTAATTTATCAATGGCTTATAATAATCACACATATCAGTAGTATCTTATATACACCTTAATTCAAATGCAATACTGATGATTATATTATGGGTTGTTATATTAACACTAAACGATATTTGTTATATCCCGATAAGAATAATAAATGGCAACTTTTGGGATCCATTGATGGTCTAATATATAAGTCGGTATTTTGGTTAATAACTCCGTCATATGATAATTGATAGTTTATTTATTATTTATTTGAACACATATATATTGATGCAAAGGGGCACCAGATAAATATGCGCCACATAAATCTCATTTGATTTGTGTGAGGACTGTAATACTACTTCGGTGCCCAAACCGAAACAGGTGGTTTTCTTAGGGAGCCACATTCGGAGCCTTTGACTTAAAGGTCTGATCCAAAAAGCAGTAGAGCAATGTCAGGCGATGCAGTCCCATGGTAGTCAGTGACCAATGATTGATTCACACGTCATTTGTTCCTTCAGGATACTGGAGTCCATGTGCATCATTGGTTTGGAATGGGGGTTTGTCAACTCTCCTAGGTGGACTCTCCGTATCCACCAACCCGGTTAAAGTGTTAGACATTCGCTTTTCATCCTCTCAATTTCGTAAGGAACACCCGTGGTGCGAGAAGGCATTGAGTAGGACTTCCGTGGCAGAGACTATATACGCGTGGCCATGTGAGAGCATTTCGAGAGAGAGAGAGAGAGCAGACTCTCCCCACTCTCAGCCGTACCAGGGCATTTAGAGGTGATAATTGATAGGATCATAATTCACAACACGATCAATACTTTGAACTGGACAAAAATATTAGTTATCTTTGTTTAACAGGTATGAGCTGTTACCTACATATAATCATATGAAGTTTTAGTTAGATTACATACCTACCTATTTGGATTATAATCAGAACACAGATATGAATATATGTAAATAGTGTAAAAAATGTACTATGAATATTCTGCATTATACAACATGTTAGTGTGTCTATTTTTCAGTGCATAAATGACTTATTCTTAGATCTACACTATTACATTGCTTCCTATATATTGACTAATCAATTAAGGTTACAAAGTGTTAACACAACATAGTACAGTGTTAAAATACTGTTGCTGTTTGTTAGGTTGCCAGGTGATTATTATGTAATCATATTTCAATGTCCGAAAGTTCTTATATTTTTTTCTAATCAAATGATTTTTTTAGTTTCGAATCATGTTCACGACATTGAGACTCAATCCCATGAACTAACGTGAGTGGTAACCCGGAGTGGTAGAGATCGGGCTAATCACTCACTCGACCGATATACACAAATTGATTATGAAATCCACAAAGAATCACAGCACAATTAGTCTTGGACTGAAAAACGACAAACGTAGGGGGTTGCTCACTATTGGACAAACTCCAACCGATTACAAAACAGCTATTCTAGCCCAAATAGTTGTGTCGTGCTTCGATATGGCTTGTTTCTCTTCAGAAGGGGCTAGTAGGCTTCACCAACTTGTTTTGTTGAAAGAGGGGGAGGTTCAAGGCAAAAGAGAATGAGAGAAATTCACTACTATTGATCTATTTTTTTTATGTTTTAGTAAACTTGGAATTTATATTCGCATTGATAAACTTATGATCTTCATCGTTGTTACTTTTTTAATGGTTGAATTCATGAATCAGTCTATGGTAGATCATCATTGAAAACCTGTATGAGATGGATGGGCATTTCGTTCTAGTATGCTGACAGTGGGGAAAGTCATCTCTCCCTCCCGACATGCTCTCACATGTCCACGTACATAGAACCACTGACAGGGAAATCCTACTCACTGCCTTTTCGTGATATTAGAAGGAGCAACAAATTTTAGAACAATTTTGAAACTCAAAACTCAAGAGAAGACCAAAAGTGGGACACGTAATCAAATTATGGATACTTTTTTTTTGAATATCTAAGATGTAAATGATTTGGATACATATTTTTATAAACTATATCAATATCAAGCTTTCTATCTTTTTAATGTACACACATTTTGTGTGTATATGGTGTGTGCTACTTGTACAGGCACATATAAGTAGTATGTATTAAGAATTGGAGGTACGATTCTTAACAAAAGAAGAGAAATATAAAGAGAAGACACAGAAAAACAGAAGCAGTCTGAGTAACAACAGTAATGGAAGAACATCAAGTTTGTAAGGGACAATTCAAGGAAGATATGCAAATGATGTATTGAATGTATTGTTTTCATCATTTACAAAAATATATTGTATAGTATCACATACCTCATCTAAGTCTTTGTTCATTACACTTACATATAAATTTGAATATACTAAGCTTATTCGTCTGAGCATCATTGAAGATTAAGTGGTGAAGTGTCTCATAAATCCATACAATATTCTGTATATCATTACCATCAACCTTGCTCGATGTTTCATCTGGAAATGGAATCGTTTGTGCAAGATGTACACAAGTTATCATATCATATTCTACACAAAATGACAAATGAATTCATTTTTATATTGGTTGTTTGAATCTTCGCATTGATGTTTAAGACTGTAATGGATTAGTCTCTTATTATTAAAGCGAACGGTACTGGGCTCGAGTCCTCGAGTGAAAATCAACTCTGGGATTCAGATACATTTAGCTGAAGAGTCTCGAGTGGGACAAAACGCGAGTCATGGATTCTATTGTCAGCCACTATCTATCTCTCCTTATAAGGCGACAAATTGTGTTACAAATCATGGTACACTACTCGTATAGTTTTCTTAAAATATTTGTTGGCTTAGATGTTTAACCAGATAAGAAATAAATATTGAACATCACACACAATTTTGATTCAATACTCATGCAAACGTTCAACTAGATAAACAAAAAATATTGTGGTGTGTGCTACTAATGTCGATAGATATAAGTAGTATATATATCGCTAATCGAAAGTGAAATGCTTGGAGGCAGATGATTAAGAAAAGAACGATTGGTGTAGAAACGAAAAAATAATGAAGTGGGAGACAATTGGTTGACATTTTGCTAATGAAGTACTTACTGTATGATTCTCAGATTTTACTAAGGGATTCTGTAACTTTGTTCACTACAATTATCCCAAACATATTTCATAAATATAACATGAATATTGGCTAGCAGTGAAATTGAGTACACTCATTTCGACCTCTTTTGTACCTGTCAGCTGGATATACCTGCATCCCAATAGTCAATACTCACTACGGGACTCGAACCTAGTATCTTTACTATCAAGCTACCCGTTCTCGAACTTATCCAATGGAATAAATTTTATGATCGAAATTCAGTCCTTAACATCAACAATTACATTAGATGAAATTATTAATATAGGTACTCATATTGTGGCGTGTGCTACTGATGTCGACAGATATAAGTAGTATGTGTATCATCAATCGAAAGCGAAATGCTTGGAGGTAGATGGTTAAGGAGATCGAAGAAAAGAGAATGAGAAGAGAGAATGAACACGAACGAACAATGAAGTGTAAGACGATTGATTGACATTTAGCAAATGAAGTATTGTATTGTATAGTTCTTAAATTGTACTAAGACATTCTACAATTGTATGTTCAAATACATTTGGTTGTCCCCCCTTGTTTGTTCTCATTCACTACAATATTACTAATTTGTCATTTAAAAAAACATCATTCAAGTACATTCCAGTAAACAATGGTTTAATTAAACCACAATGATTCATGAAAACAATATTCTGTTCATTTGCACTGTAACATACATATACATAGTTACTAAAATCAAGATAACTCATTGTGTTACTAATGACTAATACTTATGTGAGGTTGATTGTATAAACACGATGGTGCCAAATACTTAAACAACATCACGTTAGCTTACACTATTAAATCAAAATTCACTGGTCTTTATATATACGGAGTGTGTGTGTGTGTATGTGTGAACTTCTAGTTTGCACAATCAACCCACATAGTACTAGTCATCATTGAACATTGAATGACCTTCATTCAACAAAAAAAGCACTAAAAGTTCAAATCATTGAAAAAAAACCTTTATTAAAAACTAACGTTCTACATTCATTGATATCGATTAGATTCATTAGTTTCATAAACTAAGAAAACGATATCGTTATATAACTTTGTTGTGATTCATTTTATAATAGATTAATAGTTGAATTTATGAGTCAGTGGAACCTAATCCACCAAGGAACACCTAGAAGCACTGGACGACCATTTTATCTTAGTATGAAACTCCTCAGTAGTGCGCATCCACGATCTCGCCTCGCGAGATTCGAATCCAGGACCTATCATTCCATACAAAAACGAAACAGTCGTCTAGTGCTTGCAGATTTTCTATGGTGATCTAGATTCAATTGACTCATGAATCCAACTATTGAACTGATGAATCACTCTTTCTAGTTAAACATTTTCAACATTATTAATCATAATTTCTTAGTGAAAATTTCAAAGAATTCATAGCACTAATAAACAGAAGGTTGTAGTGAAGGTGAATCTGTTAAAGTTGTGTTATATGACACAAGTTAAGAGAAGATGGTAGGTAAAAGTCGTTTAAGCTTGAATTAGTAGCTTGACGATATGAGTATGGGTTTGGACTATAGATCAGTTTCAGTCTAAGATAAAATAGATGTCAAATAATCTAATAGTTGAATTCATGAATCAATTGAAGTTAGATCACTATGGAAAACCTGAAAGCACTGGAAGGCCGTTTCGTCCTATTGTGGAACGCCACAGCAGTGTGCGTCCACCATCTCCCCCCTGCGAGATCCGAACCCAGAACCTACTGGTTTCGCGCGCGAGCACTTAACCACTAGACCACTGAGCCGGCATCCGACAGTGTTAACGTCTAACTTCAACTAATCCACGAAACTGAGCGTCACATCCACTATTGTCTTCAGTGAGTTACTGTCTGAAAACAGACCTGGTTGAACTCCGCTGGTCATTACTTTTCACTAGAACTCCAGGATATACTTCTTGAAGCCAGTCACTAATGAGCATATATTGATTCATATCAGAAGGGGTTTTTGTGGATATTATAGTAATTTCAATGGTCCCACAATAGGACGAAACGGTCGTTCAGTGCTTCCAGGTTTTCCATGATGGTCTAGCTTCAACTGACTCGTGATCTTAACCATCGAAATAATTTGAATTTTTCTATGGTTGGTATTTTTGACTGAAATTTGATCGATCTTAATTTGCTGTAATACATCCTATAAGGATTACCTGAATGTTACCATCGTGACATAAACTAGTATAGAATAGATTGACATCTGAAGTGAACGGTACTAGTGTTCGAGTCCCGAAATGAATATCAAATATGGGATGTAGGTACATTCAATTAAGGGTTTCCAAATAGAATAAAATACACGTCCTAAATTATACCACCACTTACATGAACAATAAGGTTTGATGATAATTAAAACAAACAGACAAACTCTGTATAATTGTTATACCCCGACGAGAATAATGACTGGTAACTTTGGGGATCCATTTATTGACTAATACTATATGTATATTTTTATCATATAATTGTTATATAACTAAACTATACATATTCGTGTCCCTCTTATTATAAACTTTATTTTGATCTATGAATTGTTACTATACGATTTACCATTCTTGAATTATGCCCTGTCTGTAAATTATTACATCCCACATACATAGCCACTTTTGGTTAAATCTTGTAGAAATGTTGTTTCATATTTTATGGTACGTTGTGGTCTGCCTGGTTGGTATATAAACCCTGTATGTTTGAAAATAAATGATTCGATATTGCAGAGGCTGAAATTGGTGTTCTGGATTTAACTGGCTGGGCTAGGCGGGAAGCAGGATCAATAAGGACTCTAGACTGTTTGTACGTGTTTTACGCGTCATTGGTCCGATGGATAGCTCACTACTCTCTAATTGGCGGTATCATTACGTTATACATTAATAGAGCATACAGGTCACAACTTATAACAATAATTTACCCCATCCTTTCATTGCTTGATAAAGTTCTTCAGCATCTTTTTCAGGATTAGTATTTGATTGAAGTTTTAATGTAGGTTGATAAATTTCACCATTTGGACCATATATTTGTAATTTACTTCTTCCCATTATTAGAATTGAGTGTATAGGAATAAACTTGCTAAATAAGAGAATAAGAAAAAAACAAAAATGAAATAAGCATTGATGATAATGTAATAGTTAACTATTTAAAACAACAAGTAGTTGAGATTACAAGTGTCATTACCAAGGACGTCTTACTATTACTGTTTATACGCCACACAAGTCACTTGATTTGTGTGTGGGCTATGATATTATCCGGGTGTTCAAACTGAAGCAGGCGGTTTTCTTAGGAGGCCACATCCGGTGCCTTTGACCTGAAGGTCTGATCCACAAGGCGGTGGAACATCATAAGCAGATGCAGTCCCATGGTAGCTGATGACCAACGATTGGTTCATACGCCATTTGTTCCTTCAGGATATTGGAGCCCATGTGTATCATTGGTTTGGATTGAGGGTTTTCCAACTCCCCTAGGTGAAGTCTCCATATCCACCAACCTGGTTAAAGTGTCGGACATTCACTTTTCGTTCTCTCGATTTCATAAAGACCACCCGTGGTGCGAGAAGGCACTGAGTTGGACTTCTCTGGCAGAGACTATATACGCGCGGCCATGTGAGAGCATTTCGAGAGGGAGAACTGACTCTCTCCACTCTTTTTCATACCATGGCATTTGGGGGCAAATTTTACTAAGATGTTCTCTAATTTTCTATTTAAATACATTCAATTGTCTCCACTTATGTTCTCATTCACTATCGCTGTATATTTTAACTTTAGTTCTAGTTAAGATATCAAGAGAATATAACAGGATCTGATATCATTCAACTGACTTTTTTATGTCGATGCGCACTGCTGAGGAGTCCTACAATAGGAAGAAACGGCCGTCCAGTGCTTCCAGGTTTTCAATGGTGGTCTAACATCAATCGTTTCATGATCTCAATCTAATTCTTCAGAATTTCTCGACAAAGATGAAACGATTTCTAATGTTTTCTAATTTTCAATAGTCCTCTTGAAGCTGTTGTTATGTAAAGAAAATCATATTAATACCAATATATTAAATATTGTTGAACAAATGGGCATTTTGAAATTTGAATATTATGTAGCTACTTCTCGTGGAGGAGCATAAGCCACCCACCAGAACTCTCCATCCAAACCTGTCTTGCCCAATCCTTTGCAATTGTCATTCACCCTTTTCATATCGGCTTCTATTTTCCAATGTAATGTGTTCTTTGACGTTCCTCTTTTCCGCTTCCTTTCAAGATTCCAAGATAGGGCTTACCTCGTTATTCAGTTCGGTGATTTCTGTATTGTATGTCCTATCCACTTCCAACGTTTTTTCCTGCTTTCCTCTTCAGCTGGAAACCGGTTTGTTCTCTCCCACCGAGTGGAGTCGCTGATGGTATCCAGTCAGTGAATGTCGAGTATCATGTGTAGACAACTATTTGGAAATACTTGTACCTTGCTGATGATGGTTGTAGTAGTTCTCGAAGTTTCAGCTCTGTACATCAGAACTGTCTTGACGTTTGTATTGAAAATTCTGACTTTAATATTGGTTGAAAGTTATTTTGAATCTCATATGTTCTTCAGTTGTAAGAATGCTGTCCTTGTTAAGTATCCGCGCATCATACCGAATATCTTGGTTTAAAATACCTACTAGTGAGGTCATAGATATGCACCATTCAAGAGTCTATGCTAGGATGATACGAATATCTTACGTTTCTTGATTTCGATGATTATCTAACTTGAATCAAATCATGATCAAATCAAGATCTGATACCATTCATTTGATTCTAATTGGCTATTTGAAGAAAGGAAGGGTCGGTGTTGTTTATTGATTACATAATAAACACATCAATGTACATATTTGAAATAAGAGCGTAGGCAAATGAATAGTAAATATTTATTTTAATTATTATCGAATTTCACATATTCTGATGTTATTTGCACAATTAAATGGTAATTCAATGTTTCTATACCATAATGGTTTTTTTTTCTTCTGGCATAAACAAGATATGTACATATGTAACTATTGTAAATGGATTGAAATACTTGTTTAAACATGTATTTTCGCACAATTAATATCTTAATAGTTATGTGTAGTGTATACTACTGATGTCAATAGATATAAGTAGTATGTGTATCATTAATCGAAAGTGAAATGCATGAAGTCAGATGGTTAAGAAGATTGAAGAAAAACGAATGAAAACAAAGAATAATTACTGTGGAAACGAAGTAATAATGAAATCTGAAATGATTGATTGAGTTTAGTAGAGTTTTGTTCTTAGAGTTGGATGGTAAGGGATAGGAATAAAACTCCACCAAAATCATTCACTTGAGTTACAAATCTTCTCCATCATATTACAATTGATTGACATTTTGCGAATAAAGTATTCATTATATGGTTCTTAGGTTTTACAAAGTATTTATTTATTTATTTAAACACGTAAACATTAGTACAAGGAGGCACCAAAATATGTATGCGCCATATAAATCATTTGATATGTGTGCAGGCTGGAATACTACCTGGGTGCTCAAACTGAAGCAGGTGGTCTTCTTAGGGTGCCACACCCCAAAAACTTGACCTAAATGTCTAAACCGCTATGCAGTTAAACAACGTCAGGAGATGCAGTCCCATAGTAGCCTGTGACTAATAATAGGTTCATACACCATTAGTTTCCTCAGAATACTGGAGTCCATGTGAATCATTGGTTTGGAATGAGGGTTTTCCAACTACCCTAGGTGGACTATCCGTATCCACCAGCCTGGTTAAAGTGTCGGACATTCGCTTTTCATCCTTTCAATTTCGTAAACAACACCCGTGGTGCGAGAAGGCAATAAGTAGGACTTCCCTGGCAGAGGCTTTACACGTGTGGCCATGTGAGAACATTTCCAGAGGGAGAGTTGACTCTTCCTACTCTCGGCCGTACCAAAGCATTGGGGAGGTACGATCCAGTATATAACTAGTAGTACTATTCATCTAAGATTCATGTAAGAATAAGTAGAACACTTAATTGATTTTATTCATAATGTTCTTTATAAGTCTTAGACAAATTTTATTGTTCTCAATTGCAAAAACAGAAAACTTCTCAGAGTACAATCTTTATCCTATACAAACGTTACGATCATTTTTTGTTTAATTATTAACCTTGACCTTGAAATAATCTTAAAATTGGTCAGTTTACTCCTATACTTAAACTTTAAAATTAAGATTATTTATAAATAAGTAAAACTTGAAGATTTCTTCTAGTACTATCATAGATTAAACATTGAATAAGTCAGTCAGTCAGCTACAACGTGGGATCAGACGTATATATACATAGGTCCAAGTTGTCATACCTCATTGGCACAACAAGATGAACACTGGATTCATAGAAGTCGTCATTTCGATGGTGGTAATATATAGAAGAAAGATCGCATATAAGGATATAGTACAGAAAGAAAGAATTAGTTCATAGAAAGATATGAAGCGATTTTAATCTCATCGTTTAAGGGAAGACGGAGAGTGTATACACCTACTCCATTGTGATGGATTCTGAGCCATGTCACCAAGAGTCTCTAACCATTGGTTACGATAGTCACGCAGATCCTAACCAAGTAGTCTGCATCTCCCAACATGGTTAGGATTAGAAGTTAGTGACTTTGTAGATGGATGCCACGTTTTGGTTTGACCATCCCTAACCTTCTTCCAACTATTCCTAACACTAGTCATCATTGTATGTCGTGGTAATCGGTGTTTAGGCATACATGATACGTGGCCTTTAAGTGATTCATAGTTGAGATTACTTTTACAACCATGATAATTTGACGAAACGATGGTTATAAAATGGACTGTTTTTAGGGGAAAAAAAATGGATAAACCGAATAAATTTCTTTCTTAGTTTTTCATTATGATTTTACAGTAATATGTATATAATTTACAATAATTAAACAATAGTCATAGAGTATTTAATTGAGATCATGAACCGATTGATGTAAGACCATCATTGAAAACCTGAAAGCACTAGACAACCGTTTCGTCCTATTGTTGAACTCCTCAGTAGTGCACATCCACGATCCCGCTTTGAGGGAATAATTACTTAACGGATTCTTATAAGATGGATTTTTGGTAGATTACCATATTCTATTTCATTTCTAAGTGAATTAAATTCTGATTATTAGTGCTGACATAAAGAACATAGTTGTTTAGTTTGTAGAGACTAGATGAAAGATTAAATTGAACTGAGATGATGGTATATCCAACTGACGAGTCCCAAATAGAACGAAACGTGATTCATGGATTCCACTGCTAGCCACTATCCATCTTTGTATATAATGCTTTTGACTTACGACAATATAAAGACAATCCGCATAGGTTGTATATATGCCAATAAGAGACACTATTAGCAACAACGTACTGTGGGAGAGAACAAACCAGATCCCAGCGAAGGAAGAAATCAGGAAGAAGCACTGGAAGTGGATAGGACACACATTGACGAAAGCACCCAACTGCGTCACAAGACAAGACCTCACATGGAATCCTCAAGGCCACAGGAAAAGAGGAAGACCAAAGAACACATTACGCCGGGAGATGGAGATAGACATGAGAAAAATGAACAAGAATTGGATGGAACTAGAAAAGAAGGCCCAGGACAGAGTGGGTTGGAGAATGCTGGTCAGCGGCCTATGCTCCATTGGGAGTAACAGGCGTAATTAAGTAAGTAAGAGACTGGTCAATTGATAAGATACAAGCAAATCATACTAAGTGAAAATATATGCATATTTGCAAAATAACAAATTAATCAAAGTAATTCGGAAGTCAATGATAACAATGAAATAGAATACGTGATTCATCATCATAATTGGCAAGTACACGTTGATGGTGAATAACAAATGTGTTCATTGTGAATGAATAGTATGATAGTATGTGTGAATGAATCTACTTACATAATAAGTAGGTCAAAGTTTAAAGAAACAACACAATCAATTTATGCATATAAATGTTAAAGAAGAGAAAAGGGACTAACAAAGAATAGATATAATTGATCATTATTGTCTGTTAGGTTTGATTTCTGATAAAGAAGACACGATAGAGACATTAAGAACCTTTTTGTGAATACAAAATCTAATGTTGTCAGCTTGAATCTTTATAGCTTCTGTCTTAAGTAGGTGACTATCGTAACCAATGGTTGGAGACTGTGGGTGATATATGGCTCAGAATTGTCCACAATTGAGTAGGTGTATACACTCTCTATCTTCCTTATATGCAATCTTTCTTTTGTATATTACCACCATTAAGTTAACGAAGTCTATAAATGTGGTGTTCATCTTGGTGTGCTAATGAGGTATGGAAACTTGGACCGTTACCATATATACATATATATCCCTGGTCCTATGTTGTAGCTGACTAACTGACTGACAGACATAGCACATTTTCTCCAGCTAGGGCATTTGGAAGGGAGCCTATATGTTTATAACACTCGATTTGATATTCAATTACAACTATTTATTTCATTTCAATTTTTAATTCAACAAAAATTATATTTTAACTTCATTATTTCAGTGAAAGACTAGTAAATTAAGAATATCCCAGGGTACATAATATCTTTCAGTAAACAAACATTACGTCTACGACTAATATTCTGTTCAAAACTCAAGTTTATGTTACTCGTACGAAATTAAGTGAATCTTACAAGTGGAAGACTCTCTCTCTCTCTCTCTATCGCTCTCTGCGGAGTCGACTTCCGAGAACTACAATGGATCCTCCAGAGGCCCTAAAGAAACTGAAAACTTCCAACCAATCAGAACATGATGGAGCTTTCTAGATTATCAACGTGGCATGATGCTATTATTGTTCAGTAGCATAATATGTCTCTTAGCGGATTAGCCGAAATATAATGTTGATTTAACAAATGCTAATATCTATAAATACCCGTGATTTTCTGTACACTTTGATTGTGACCAAATAAACACTTCTCCAGTTTTTCTTCTGTGTTCTGATTTGCGACAGCGAAGATCAACGTTCAAGTCTCATGGTCCTAAACCGTATTCTGAGTTAATCAAGTAGTGAATTTAACACTCTCTCGCTTTGTATATTTGGTATATACTTTCGAAATAAATGTCATCTTCAATTGGAAATTATAATTTAATTTACATTTTGAACAAGTTCTGTTTAATGTTTTGTTCATACTTTTAGATAAGAACATGATAGTAGACCTGGGATATAACTAATTTATAAGTTCTAAATGAGAGAGGACAATAATTAACCTCAAAATAACTCATCAGTCTATCGCCCCTAAATGCCCTGCTACAGCTGAGAGTGCTCTCAAGTGGCCACGTACATACAACCACTGCCAGAGAAGTCCTACTCACTGCCTTCTCGCATCACGGATGTTGTTTACGAAATTGAGAGGATGAAAAGCGAATGTCCAGTGCTTTAACCGGGTTGTTGGGTATGAAGTATCTACTTATGGGAGTTGAAAAGCACTTATTTCAAACCAATAGTGCACATGGGCTCCAGGATCCTAAGGAAATAAATGGTGTATGAACCTATTATTAGTCACAGGCTACTATGGGACTGCATCTCCTGACGTTGTTCTACTGCCTTGTGTATTAGACATTTAGGTCAAGTTTTTGGGGTGTGGCACTCTAAGAAGACCACCTACTTCAGTTTGAGCATCCGGGTAGTATTCCAGCCTGCACACAAATCAAATGATTTATATGGCGCATACATATTTTGGTGCCTCCTTGTACTAATGTTTACGTATTTAAATAAATGAACACTATAAATAGACGATTCTTTGTAAGAATGGAATGGGAATTCGATTATTTTCATAAATGTTGATCTCTATTTTATTTAAAAGAGTTCATAGTTTTCTGTTGAATAAGTTAGTGGTTGCATGAACTCCATAGTTAAGTAGTTAACGCATTGATTTGTAATAAAAAGTACCTGATTTGAGCATCAACGCTGAGATTTAGGTTTATCCAATTAATATATCCTAAGAAGCATGAAGTTTAGGTCCTACACTTCACTACTAGTTACTATCTAGTTTTACTTTTTTTTATATAACCCTAAAGAACCTTTGTATTCGGCATAATATATCTTATGATTTATATGTTTTCCATATCCTTCTTACACTGTATATCACTTGCATTAACATGATTGTTTTTGAGGATATCATATAACTAAATTCTTATTTGAGATCCTATGCTATCATGATGAAATATTTTACAATTATACTGTAATGAACTAAAATATTTGTAATTTCATAATTGAATTAATGAGTCGATTAAAGTAAGACCAACATGGAGAACCTGGATACACTAGACGGCCATTTCATCCTAGTATGGAACTCCTCAGTAATGTGTATCCACGATCGCACCCATGGGATTAGAACCCAGAACCTTCGGTCTCACTGAAGAAAATGGTGGACGGTGGTGCAATTTCATGGATTGGTTGAAGTTAGACATTAATACCGTTGAACACCTGCTCAATGGTCTAGAGATTAAGCTTCCACGAGCTAGGAGTCCCATACTAATACGAAATAGTTATCCAGTGCTTTCAGCTTTTCCATGGTGGTCTAGCTTTAATCGATTCATGAATCTAACTATTGAATCACTACAATCTCCACAAAACCCCTTTCTGACAATAAAATATTTGTGTACATAGTTGATTGTTGTTGCACACAAGCCACTTTTGATAAAAGAACAATCACTATAGTATTCTTAAATTACAAAACAATTTATTAGCTCAATTAAATAATTTGATATACTACTGAAATCATGGTGAGGTTTGAAAATTAAGTGAAACTATAATTTGTGAACAAATCAATCAGATTTAGGATAAAAAGTCTTGGATTTTGGTGCAAAATTCATTTAACCATTTAGTTAAATGCCGTTTTGGCATTAGATCTGATGTCAGTTCGTGATAAAAAAAATAAAATCCTAAATCTAATTTCTAACCCTAATCATCAATTGTAAATCATAATTCTAATTACTCAAACAGGTTTGTAACCCTCGTTGGATCCTAGTTATTAAGTGGATACTCTCAAAGTCACTTCAGAGTCGTTCACAGGTCGTCCATAAATTATAGTCTCATCGAAAATTACTGTTAGCTTAAACCCAATTGGAAATTCAAGAGTCAATAAAATTGATAATGATGCATTTAGGTTAATTACTATGCAGCTATGCACATTGCAACCTATGTAACTTACAATACAAACAAAATCACCACTCACAAAAAGGAAACCTATTGAAAACAACAACAACTAACCTTAAGCAACAAAACTGAAGCCCAGATACGTCATCTCAATCAAAATCGTGGTTTTATATTGAATTTATGAATTAAGAAATATGTCAACCAATGAATTTTGTCTTCTATCAGATCTACCAATGAAATTATTTTGATTTGTAACATCTCTATGATTGTGATTGGTTAATAATACGCTAACATCCTATTGGTTAATTAATATATTTACATTTGATTTGATTGTTCCTTTTTTGAAGCATATTACAGTAGTAAAAAGCTTTAGTCTACTATCATCTCAGATCTTTATTTATTCTGATCTTCACAATTAAACAAATAAAAACAACTCTGTACCACATAAAAAATAAACAATCTCTCTATTTTGGTGAAACTTAGAGGGATTTTAGGTAAATTTTGGTGTTTCCCTAAAAAGGTTGTAAGATATTTAGTAGTTTTCCCAAAAATTTGGGGAAATTTCGGGAAAATGGCACAAGAATCTAGAAATTTCCCCAAAGCTTTCTATTACAGCTTCCTCAAAATTTACCCAAAACAGACAAATTTGTACCAAAATAAAGATATTGGAGATTGCACTTGATATCAAGTGCAAAAATAACAACCATTTAAGATAAAAAAGCTTTATTTACTCTGTTCGTCAAACTAAGTCCTTGTAACCATACTTTTATGGTGTGAATTTTCAATAATATAAAAGAAGTCGAACTAAATTCACTTAGTATTGTTTGCTTGAATCTTCCCATTGAGGTTTAATACTGCAATCGATCAGTCTGTTATTGGCATATAGGCATACTGTGCGTACTGCCTCGACATTGCCTTAATTCACAAGTGAATTGTATTAAGTTGGAGTCCTGGAGTGAACATCAACTCCGGGATGCAGGAACATTCAGCTGACGAGTCCCAAATAGGACGAAACGCGCGTTCTGGATTCCACTGCTAGCCACTACGCATATTTGATTATCGAAGTAGAATTAATCCCAGGAAGTCTAGAACTTCAACAAAACAAATCAAGAATTCAATTTTGAAGGACTCAGCGTGAAATTGTATTGTATTATTATGGCAGATTTAAACATAACATAAAATTTTTGATGGTACAGAAAACACATCGGTTATTCACCATAACACGTTATCATTTCTGATTATGAAGATTATTTGAAACAGAAACGAAGTGAACTAAACAATAAAAGATGAAAAAAATGAGGCAAAGTTGTTCTAAAACTATAACATTATTGAAAATTAAAAGTAAATTTTGAATTCAATGTCATTTCACTACTTATAGATTTAAGCGTCCGAATGTTTATTTAGATAATCGACAAGTGGACACTAGATGGAGATTCAAAAGTCAATTTTGAGCAAATATATGAACGACTATCTGAATTATAACTCTCCCTGTAGCTTTACTATGGTTACTTTCAGTCCTAAGCTCAGGTAAATGTTGAAAACTGGATATGTTACCAGCAACCTCAGCCCATAAGAAATAACCTCGCAAAAATCCCTAACTAGAATAAACAATTTAATCCATTTAAACTCTGCCCTAGGGGCTCCAGGATATTCACTAAAAATAATTATTGCGCCTTATGGTAAAAGTCGAGATTCTTCGGAAGTTACGAGGCCTATAACTCTTCGAATTAGCAGAGCAACAATTAGTATGGTACATGGACTGTCCGGACAATGTGGGAGAGCGATAAAACCAGTCGAATAGGTGCGAAAATGAGGAGATACAACTTGACGGTGCTCAAGATTATTGAAACACAGTTAACCCAAGCAGACCAAAAACGTTAGATTCGGGAAAGATGTTTCTGTACTCTGGTCACGAAGGGAAAAATGTCCCACACACTCAGGGAGTTGCTCTAATACTGTTCAAAGAAGCAAAAAACGTACTTTTAGAATGAGCATCTCATGGTTCCAAGATCATGAAAGCATCTTTCAAAGCAAATAGGAAGGAAATCATAATTTTATCTGATGTCATGCACCCACCAATGATAGAAATGACAACGAAAAAGATCATTTCTACTTGAGGCTGCAATCAGACATAGCGACGAGTTCACGAAAAAAACTCAACAATTTTTATGTGAGACCGAAAATCTAAAGTCAAAATGGACAACACTGAGTATGAAGACATAATGGGACGACATGGATTAAGAAAAAGGAATAAGAATGAAGAGAGATTTGTTACTTTATGTTCATTTAACTGATTGATTACAGGCGGCACAATATCCTCTCCCATAAACGCATATACAAAGCTACATGGGTCTCACCGGATCACACTGCAGAGAACCAGGTCGGTCATCTCCGTATCACTAAAAAAATTCGCAAGGCCAATAAAAGAGGTGGGAATCAAGAGAGGGGCTAACATAGCTTCAGATTATCACCTCATGGCTGCCATGATGATGCTGAAGCTAAAGAAGCATTGGACAACTGAACAAACAACATTACAAAGGCTCAATACAGAATTCCTCCGAAATACTGACAAGCTCAACGAAATCAAGGTTACTCTCAACAACAGATCCCAAGCCTTACAAGGTTTACTCGCAGAAGAAGAAACTACCATGGAAGAAAAATGGGAATGGATCAAGGAACCACTAACCTCAACGTAATAAGAGGTGCTGGTCTGCAAAAACATCATCACAAGCAACGGATCTATATCGAAAACGTAGGCAATATTCACGAAAGCAAGAACGAGAAAAGAGCAATTAACAACAGCCGAACAAGAACAGAGTAAGTCAATACACAAGCTTAATACACAGAAGCAAACAAGCAAGTGAAGAGGAGCATAGGGGCCTGATATGCAGTAGTACGTAGAAAACCTAGAAAGGACAGAGGATAAAGTTTCAAGAGAAGAAAATATTAAACCAACGAATAAACTTAAACGGAAATATGGTAAACCAGAATTATCAATCAAGTACAAAGAAGGCAAGACAATCACCGATATTCAAAAACCAGAGAAGAGCGGAACGATTTAAGGAACTCTTGAGTAGACCAGCTTCACCGGATCCCCAAGACCTAGATGCAGCACACATAAACCTTCCTATCGACGTCACTCCATCAACGATCGAAGGAATGAGGATGACCATCAGACACATTGAGAATGATAAATCAGAGGGACCTGACTGTTATATCCGAGTGGAGATTAAACTACAGGTAAATTCCAAGGACTATTCATGGACTAATATTCTATAAATATTCTTATTGTATAACTACTCAACAATTACACTATGGATATTTATATTCCTTTTATAATAAGCTTTATTTTGATCTATAATTTATTATTGTACGATTTACGGTTCTTAAGTTATGTTCAGTTTATTAACTACTGCCTCCCGCATTCACAGCCACTTTTTGGGCTTATTTGTGTACAAATATTATTTCCTATTTTATGGTACGTTGCGGTCTGTGTGATTGATATATAAACCAAGTATGCCTGAAATAAACGATCTGCTCTGATTCGGAAGCTGGTATCTTGTTCTGGACTCAAGTGGAAGGGCTCGTAGGACATAGGACCAATAAGGACGCTAAACTGCCCACACCGGTTGAACGTCATTGGTTGGCCTAGTGTGAAGATTCGTATAAGTCGTATCCGGATCGATAGATAAATCGCGTGATAGAAAAACCAGACGTCAAGGTCATAACACTGACAACATATCAGCTGAAGCAATGAAGTCAGATACGGAGGTAATTGCAAACATGCTCCACATCCTGCTCAGGAAGATTTGGGAGTAGAAACAAGTGCCGACAGATTGAAAAAAAGACAGCCCATCAAGGTACCAAAGAAAGGAGGCCTCACTATCAGGTCACTCCTAGTAGGTCTTTTGATCAATGTGATAAATATGTTTTAAATAAAGACACATCACGTGCATCTTTAGGACATGAAGATCCGACGTTACTTCGAGTGGGAGGACAGGGTTGTAAAATCTGTAGTGGTATTGGTCATAACCGCACAATCCTCAAAGCTAAACGTGAGATAACTAGGAAGTAAAATATCCAACATTTAACTCAGAGAGGGCCAACAAGGGAGAGGGTGGGAATATTTCATCATTCAATCAGATGGCGTGGTTTAGCCTTGTAGGCATGATCATTCTTGTGTAATTTATCTCTTCTGTTCATGTTAAATATATTGTTCTACCTCCAGTCTAGGTGTGTTCCTTAGAAACGCCAAAAATATTTCTGACTCTTACGATACAACGAGTAAGAGTAGACAACGATGTGACTCTCATGTAAGATCTTATAAATTAGGTTTTCATACCATGGCAGTACTACAATTTTAGGATTAGGTCTATAATTGAAATAGTTCTAACAACGAACCTAGACCATAATCTTGCGAATCTATGGTCCGAATTCTAGATATCAATGATTTAAATATACACAACCGACATGTTGATCAGACACAATTCCAGGGACCAAATGAGTCTGTTCCAATTTTGGTTATTGATTCTGTTACTAATGACTACATTCTAGATCATACAGAGTCTACATCCAATACACAGTTGGACAGACAAGCGATGAACCTAAGCAGAAGAGGTACAATCGACTAAAAAAAATTTGGATCCCTATGTAAGCTGTGACAATTGTGGTATTTATGCGAACGAATAACTCTTTCGTACTTGGTTGCCCGCTGATTACGAATCCCAAATATAATACGTCCATTTATGTTCATCTAATTCTACCTTCCTTAAATAACACTATTTCTAGAATGCATTTATCAGTATTGAAATTAATAATCGAAATTGCAACGGACTCACCTGGCTCCTGGAATTGTATCTGGTCAACATGTTGGTTGTGGACACTTAAATAATTGATATCTAGAATTGAAACTATAGACTTTCCTACATTCTTCACCATAAACTCAGTGGCTGTTCCAAGATTATTCCCACGATAATGTATAACTTCCGTAGACTCTAAACACTTCATATTCGAACGAAAAATCCTTCCTTTTAATAACTTCTACAGAGTTTCTTTCGCTTCAAAATGTTTAGCATTTCCATATTTCAATAAAAATATGTACACTCCCTTCTCCAGTCCGTCAAATGTTGAAGCAGTAATGGAATTAATGGCAGTCTCCGGTGTTTGGCAAAATAATCCGTTTGACTATTGAAACGATGGTGCATAAGACCAGTGAATAGATGCCTGTACTTTCTATTTTTCATCTAGGTAGTGACTGTGTCTGTAGGAGATTAAGAACTATTATCAATCAGTAGAAACATAGGGACCCCCACCGAACCAAAAACTACTAATGCTTCGGTTGTGAGGTCAGAATTTTGTGAAGTTTTGAAACAAACGCATGATATTTGCCGAGAAACGGACCACAATAGTCTGCATGAACTCTGCCAAGCCTCAGACAACACTGGCTACAGAGTACACTTTGAAGGATGACTTTTCGACTTATGACATCCTCTACAACCGTTTAGTGTACGACATTTATCTCCGACCACCAACATTTGAGCTTTGTCAAGGATATCGCTTTCTCAACACCTATATGTTCACCATGAAGATTTTTAAGGACAGAATTACATAATGAAGGAGTGGCAAAAACACGATCGTTTGAACACAAAACATTATCAGGAGTAGACAAGAAATCTGCGTTGCATATTGACATTCCAACCTTTTCGTAAGGCACTGAGTGTATAACCAAAATACTTTCGAGTTCCTCTAATGATATCTGGATTTCTCACGAGTAAAGCCTGTGCTAATAAACAGTCTTCAGTTTTAGTAGGTTTATGTTGTGATGATTGTCAAAGAATGTAGTCAACATGTTGAATTTGTATGACACTTCTGTCCTGAGTCGTCCAATCATATACACTCTAAAAAAATACTCCACCGTTGAACCATGGCAACTGTGAAGAATGTGTCAAGGATTTTTCAGGACGACAAATGTGTACAGTTAAAGACCGTTTTCGACATCCATGAATAACTAGTTAGTACATTTGTGCATAAGGAGAAGCTATTGTATTTTTTTAGTAGTGTTACTTTAGCTCCGCTTCGGAGCATCTGGACTCTTATCATCTATTTTTCCAGTCCTCATTTTCATTTACAAGCACAATATTGTAAAGTTATCTATTTCTCTAAAACCCCTCCTCTTTTATTTCGCCTCGCTCTTCTTGTCATCTGCTTGAAACACAACAACCGCCTAATGACGTGACAGCTACTGATTCCGGTGATTTCATGGGCTCTGATAAATGTAATTAGCATCAAAATATGACAACCCTTAATAACTCTCATATTCAGTCAGATTATTGTAAACGGAGGCTGAGTTTATAATATCTTAATATATGTAACATATGCAACCGCCTTGTATTGTTAAGACAAGAACACAAAACCATAAACTACTTTACAATAGACATTCGCAAAGTTATTCAAGTAGTTACAACCTTGCCAACAAAACAATAAACTCGAACTCTTATCCTGTGCTTTGAATACTAAGTCAAACTACTTTCCTCCTGATTACTATTAAAATATGTCGAATTCCAAAGAACGAGTACAACAGTTTTAACTGTTCTAAATTTAAGGCCACAATCGGTACAAAAATTTGAAAATATGGTTGTGACGTATAATTCGCGAAATCCAGGTTAGTTTGTTATTATTTATCAGTTTTATGTTCTTAGCTGTCAAACGGTTGATGAAAGAAGCACAAGAACTATCAGAGCCCACGGAACTATACTTTGCGAAACCTCTAGAGGTTCGACTCTGTATTTTCTAATATAATTCTTAGGATAATCTGTTTGAGTGGCACTTCACGATAAGAGGTCCTGAAGATTCTGACTTTCAGGGAGGTTTATACCATGGAAGAATTCTTTTGCCTTCAGAATACCCAATGAAGCCTCCAAATATCGTATTGTTAACTGTAAGTATCCCCGAACTGTCGTTTACTTCCACGTTTGTTTTAGATGCTCCAAGTGACCGCAAAACTATGTTTACTCTACATTATAGCGTTTCAAGGTTTAAGTGTACGGCCACTGGGTTTGCTTTTAAAACCACGTTCATGTGTATGCTAGTTTAATCTCAACGAGTCTATACGTAGCATATCAATAAACAGAAACGCTCTGGTTGTGGCTGCTAAACCTTCAGACAGTATAGCTGTTGGTCTTCAGTTTGTCGGTCACTTAGTCTATCTGCTGAACTGGCTAAATTTGACACGAAATTTTTACCACTATGTACTGCTAGTTGTAGTACCCATCTTAAGAAGAGCATACTCAACTTATGTTTTAATCATTTTGATGTAAGTCTAATACCCGTTATCCTTAGATTACTTGACTTCCATCATGCTACGCAAATTGTACAAAATCTAAATCACAGAATGTTCGAGTTTTGGTGCGATTGTAGGTTCATTGATTATATTTTATTCCCTACCTGTGAGTATGTAGATACTATATTTCTCTCTATTCCCTTAAAACATCAATAGTTACTTATAGTTCATTACTTCTATTTTGTCTTCAAAAAAATTTGAGCAGTAACATTGGAGAGAGTACGTCTTGTTGACATAAATTTGTCTTAAATAGCCGTAAGCCAGAAAATGGCAAATCCAAGGTCTTAGGACTAAGTCATACCGTTAAACATACTAAAGTTTTATAACAGTAGGGTATTAAACACGGATAACTAGTACCTCCAGTGGTTTTTTCTCAGAGTAAAGGGGTCAATAGATGGTCGACCGAAAATTTTCACAACTCACCTTGTTCCACGAATTTGTAGTGTTGATGATAAGCCTGTAAAAGTATGGAGCTTGCACATCGAAATCTACCTACAAAACCACTCTGCTACCAGTTCCAAGCAGTTTTACCTTGGGCACTGCGATCATGCTTCCGTGTCATCAGAACCACTATCAACCCAGTGGTTATGTTACTGGGACCAGTCTGTTATTTGAACTATGAAGTTTAACAATTTCCACGACATATCATGGTAACAATGGGTTAAGTTATCCCAACATTACTTATACTCAACAGCAGCACCATGTAAATGATGTTGAAGTTCAACAACTTGTAGTTGGACTTAATGGGAACCACTCGTCAATCATTCAAATCGTTTCAAAACATGTTCTTTGGTGGCCTGGGAACGTTTCTTGGGTGACTTCTCGGTAGCTCTCATCATCAAACACTGAGTTTTGACAACACAACTCAGTTGAAAAGGTAAAGATACAGTTACTTAATAGTGTAGCATTGTAACAAATAATTTTGTCGAACCGACATTTTTAGCTCGAATAACAGCCTTATTTGGATTATAAAGTATATAATTCAATATCCTGAGATGTTTTCAAATGTAGCTCATAGTGGAGGCTATTACAGACAGTGTTGTAATTTAATTTTGCGTTTTTTCAACACGATAAACAGTAAAAATAAAATGAATGTTTTCATTTAAACTATTTCTTTTGGTATTATTTTGAGTTTCGCTCTTTATTTCCTCACATTATTGTTTTACCTCCTGTGATACATTCCTTGATATATTATTTTATCAAGCATTTCTTGTTACGATAGCATCGCGGTTCTCTTAATTACATGTAAGATTTTCCTAAATATTTATTGGCACACCATTTTTTCTCTTCAGCCAAATGGGCGTTTCGAAATACATCGAAAAATATGTTTAAGTATTTCAGGATATCATCCCGAATCATGGAGACCATCATGGTCTATTCGTACTGCATTGTTAGCATTGATTGGATTCATGCCTACTCATGGTGTCGGTGCAATCGGCTCACTTAATCAACCAAAAGAAGAACGTCAACTATTAGCTCGCAAGTGTGTAACGTTCTTTTGCTCATTTGTCAAGTTGATCTTACGTTTGTTATTGTGTGTAAGATAATTTGCATTGGTTACTTGCCTCATCAAATATTAATGATCTCAAGCACTTTTCTTTTGGACTCTGCACTCGTGCTCTTAGCCTAACAAAATGTTCACTCCTAATGCGATTTCTCCTTCATGTCTCTTGCGAGGAAATCTTAAATTATGTAAAGTGGGATGGTATTTCAGTTGTTCAGGTGTTTGGATACCAACGAACAGGTCTTGGCTTCGAATCCTAGCCCACCTACTTCTGTTTAAGCAAAAAATAGTATCTCAAATCCTTACATTTAAGGTCAGGCACACTGGACTCTACGTAGCGAATTAGTCTAAAAATATAGCGTGACCAACAGGGTGACGTCAACTGTCTGTAAACCGCATAGCAGCACTTCAGTTAATGTACTGTCCGAAATAAAACCTCCGTCTTTAACAGTTATAAGTAGAAGTGGATGGTGGCTAGCAATGGAATCCAGGACACGCGTTCCGGAGCTAACATCAACCCTGGGATGCAGGTAGATTCGGATGACGAGTCCCAAATGGGATGAAACGCGCATCCTGGACCTCACTGCTGCCCACCATCCATCTCTGCTTATAATGCTTATGACTCCAGGAAATATCGGGGCAATCCTCACAAAACGTTTATATACCAATAAGAAACTGATCAATTGCAATCCTGAACATCAATGAAAAGATTCAAACGACCAATACAAAAATGAGTTACAATTAGGTTTGGAATATTTTGTAAATTTTGTAGATTCGAGCATTTCTGACTTACAAAAGTAGGCGAATTACAAGACCATTGCTGCTGTAGTTTCTAATTAAAAACTCACACTTTTTAGTCAATGTTAATATAAACTTCAAGTATGTTAAGAATATATTTTTAATCTAGGTGAGTTCATTATAACCTGAAGGCGAATCTCTTCAGCAATTTATCACAAAATAATGGATCAGCTTTAAGATTTTAAATCCTGCTCTAGGTTGGTGTTCCTCTGGAAAATATAAATTTTTTTAAAAGTAACCTGATGTGTAGTTACCGAGGCATGTTGTATGTGAATAAGACCCATGAACTGTAGAAATATGAAAGTAATCAACATAATCCATAATAAAATGGAAATCTGTCCATAAAATCATTCTTTACTAGACATTGAAGCGTAAAAGCTGTTACTCTGTGTTATGTCCCGACAAGAATAATGAATGGTAAATTTTGGGATGTACTGATGGACCAATACTAAACGTATATTTCTATTGTGTAATTATAAAGTAACTAAACTATGGATATTCATATTCCTCTTATTATAAGCTTTATTTTGACCCATAAATTATTATTATTCGTTTTACCATTCTTGAGTTATACCCAGTATATTGATTACCTCCCTCATTCACAGACACATCTGGCTAATTCTTGTACAAATGTTGTTTGATATTTTATTGGTATGTTGTGGTCTGTTTGATTGGTATATAAACTCATTATGTTTGAAATATAATGATTCATATCGCAGAGGCTCGAATTGGTGTTTTGGACTGGGCTAGGCAGGAAGCAGGGCCAGTCAGAACTCTAGGCTGCTCGCACGTGTTTTACGCGTCATTGGTCCGATCAATAAGTCACTGCCCTCCAATCGGTGGTCACACTTTCTATACCTCTGTCAAACCAGCAATATGAGTGAGAAAACTGACGAGTGCTCCAGAAACTGTAATTGACAATTCACAAATCATTTGTACTTCCGACCCAAACAAACACATGTGGGCTGAGACCTTAAGCAAGTGTATAAACGACTTCTTCTAATAGTATATCTCGTTTTTAATTTCTCACCTACTATTCGACCTTGAGATAATCTGTTAGCGCAGACACTTATTATGCTTATAATCTCTCAGGCTATCAGTATCGGCTTTGCAATCACAACGCTCAATCTTTAACCATTTGACTCAAGTTTAAAACCCACTCCACTTCATTTTATCTTGTACAAAAGAGTAGTAACATTGTGGCTTTCATATTGAAAAACGTCTAACTCCGTTGGAGAAATACCTAAACTTATACTCAGTAAATAAATAAATTAGTCACAGTTTTGTAATATCTCATATTAATTGGTATTATCATAGATAATATTGTTATTATTGTACTTCGCTTCATTTTACTCCAGATCACAGAGTTATGTTTGCAGTATATGTGGACCAACTAACAATTTACTTCTGCCCTTAACTACAGCTTCATCATCAATGAATAAAGAAGCCAGTGAGGCTGCTGCTCAAATATCTATGATGGTAATTTCTTTGCTTCTCTCATCATTCATTTGTTTTTGTTATAACGGGACGAATATTAAAAAAGTTGAACTTTTGGGGACTGTTTTTTAAGTTGTTGTTATGCACATTTTTGTTACATAATTTCCATAGTCATTCCTTTGTTTTACCTACACCTTCAAAGCATCGCTTGTGTACTTTGAGACCACCGAGTAAGCACTAGCCAGCGCTAGAGATAGGTCAACATACAAAGATAGAAAATCGACTGATGAGGTAGTAAGTCCTCACCCAATTATCGCCCACCTCGATGAGCGATGCTGTCGTGTGTAGAAGTAGATTGTGAGAAAGTTACGAATGGCTTGACCAAAACGTGGCACCGATTTATGAAGTCATTAACAACTGGACTGAGCCATATTAACAGGTGTAGACCACGTGATTGATGTCCACGTGACTATCACAATCAACGGTTAGAGATTTTGCGTGACATCGCTAACATCATTCACGATGGCGCAGGTGTGTTCAATCATTATCTTCCTTTATATTCTAAGTTATTAATTCCTTGTAAAAGTTTTTTTTATCTCATCAATTTACATTTATTTCTCGAACTGTATCTTTACTGTCTTTTCTGTCGCTGTTAATACTTCTAGTATCCCTACTACTCTGAGACTTTGACATTTTCATCTCGCTGTGCCAATGAGGTATGGCAACTTCAACCAATGTATACACCTACTAGGTTATACACTGTGCTTCACTGAAGGAGAGTGGAATAATTATAATAATGGTTTACATCAAGGTTTTATTACGAAATTACGCTTAACAACAACGTCAACTGACTATTAGGAAAACGTTTAAATTCTTTTTTCAAAGAGAGGAAAAACAGAGATTAATGCAAAATAATCAATGGATTCATTCTATTTCATTAGATTCTCATCAACTGCTTACAACCTATTTAACATTTTACAAATCAATGTTATTACACATATTGACATAATTATTACATACAAGGGTGATTACAGATGATCATGTGTATCATGATGTAACAAAGATTCGATTAAGGTCAATAAGGTCATAAGAAATTGTTTGTTTCAGATAAATAAAGTTTGGGAGGGAAACTGCCAGAACAACCAACTAGTGATTAGAACTCATGGAGTTCATAAACATTAGACGATGGTGTAATTAAGTAACTGGAAATAGATTAATGGTAATGAAGAAAGATATGAATTGAAGAAAACTGATAATGATGTAGTCAAACTTCAGAAAGAGTTGAAATAATGAATGATGCAATCAACAAAAGTGGGGGTGTAATGTTATCAGGGTAAAGGAAGATTTATTACTACCTCCTTCTGGATACATGGATCTGGTTTTAGACATCTGATTGCTATCGCTTCTGCAAATTTCAAAAGATTGCAGTTTGATTGTTTATTAATCACCTTGAATGACGTCAGTGTATCTGTGGTGTGTACTGCTTATATTGATATAAGTAGTATATGACGCGAGTTATAAAACGTAATGTCTGACAGCAGAAGATGGGAGAAGATCAAGAAAGGAAGTGCGGGAACACAATGCAATTTGTAAGAAAACGCATGAAAAATGAAATATGAGACAATGGATTGATGCTTGCAACAGGAACAGTCCAGGTTGATATGATGGATTGATATTTTCCAAATTAACGATTTGTTATATGGTTTTTCTAGTTTACCAAGTAACTGTAATTTTGGGTTGAATACATCTGCTATAACTGTGACGGCAGCAGATTAGAGGGTAGCGAATTATTGATCGGACCGAAGACGCGCAAACACGTAGAACGGCCTAGGGTTCTGATTGGTCCCGCTCCCCTGTCTAGCCCAGCCAGTTGAGTCCAGAACGCAAGTCTCAGCGTCGGATATATGAATCACTATATTTCAAACACACTCTGTTTATATACTAATCAAGCAGACCACGTCGTACCATAAAATAGAAAATAACATTGTACAATATTGACCAGTAAGAAAGTGACACGTGAAATAAGTACTGACCAATAAGAAAATAATACCATCTCCAAGTCCAAGAATAGCACTGCCGAATGCTTTTAATTCACTTGGCCTTAAACCTTTTGGAATATGTTCTTTGAATCGGACATAGGCTCTCTTTTCTGTTCTACCAATGTAACTACTTCGGCAAATACATGTGAATTTGTATACACTGTTGGTGATAACATGAAAGGGATACCAATCGACCTTTGATTATGTTAAAGAATATGCTGTTTTGGATAGGACAATCAGTTTAGCTTTAGGATAAGTTCTTGTCAATGCAGTTTCTAGTCTCATATTGATTGACCCTGTGACATCATCATCTTTGAATTTAAGTTGAATAAAAATAGGTTTTTTTACATACTGCAGTTTCTTTGAATGTTTTATCTTCACGCATTCCATATGTCTGAATAAACTTCAGTGGGTATCCGTTATTCTTTAAACATCTTTTCACATTCATTACTTCCTCTTCTAGTGTATCGGCAGTACATATTCTTTCTGTTCTATGAAGAAGTGTCTTAACGAGTGCCTTTTTGTAACTGATTGGACAAAAGCTATTGAAATTGAGATAAATCTTATTCCATGTTTTGTCATTAGACTGAACATTGAAGTGTGCCATCTTTCATTCGTTTTATTGCGATATCGAGAAAATGGAAGTAGTTTTCATTTCTTCATAATCAAAGGTCGATTGGTATCCCTTTCATGTTATCACCAACAGTGTATACAAATTCACATGTATTTGCCGAAGTAGTTACATTGGTAGAACAGAAAAGAGAGCCTATGTCCGATTCAAAGAACATATTCCAAAAGGTTTAAGGCCAAGTGAATTAAAAGCATTCGGCAGTGCTATTCTTGGACTTGGAGATGGTATTATTTTCTTATTGGTCAGTACTTATTTCACGTGTCACTTTCTTACTGGTCAATATTGTACAATGTTATTTTCTATTTTATGGTACGACGTGGTCTGCTTGATTAGTATATAAACAGAGTGTGTTTGAAATATAGTGATTCATATATCCGACGCTGAGACTTGCGTTCTGGACTCAACTGGCTGGGCTAGACAGGGGAGCGGGACCAATCAGAACCCTAGGCCGTTCTACGTGTTTGCGCGTCTTCGGTCCGATCAATAATTCGCTACCCTCTAATCTGCTGCCGTCACAGTTATAGCAGATGTATTCAACCCAAAATTACAGTTACTTGGTAAACTAGAAAAACCATATAACAAATCGTTAATTTGGAAAATATCAATCCATCATATCAACCTGGACTGTTCCTGTTGCAAGCATCAATCCATTGTCTCATATTTCATTTTTCATGCGTTTTCTTACAAATTGCATTGTGTTCCCGCACTTCCTTTCTTGATCTTCTCCCATCTTCTGCTGTCAGACATTACGTTTTATAACTCGCGTCATATACTACTTATATCAATATAAGCAGTACACACCACAGATACACTGACGTCATTCAAGGTGATTAATAAACAATCAAACTGCAATCTTTTGAAATTTGCAGAAGCGATAGCAATCAGATGTCTAAAACCAGATCCATGTATCCAGAAGGAGGTAGTAATAAATCTTCCTTTACCCTGATAACATTACACCCCCACTTTTGTTGATTGCATCATTCATTATTTCAACTCTTTCTGAAGTTTGACTACATCATTATCAGTTTTCTTCAATTCATATCTTTCTTCATTACCGTTAATCTATTTCCAGTTACTTAATTACACCATCGTCTAATGTTTATGAACTTCATGAGTTCTAATCACTAGTTGGTTGTTCTGACAGTTTCCCTCCCAAACTTTATTTATCTGAAACAAACGATTTCTTATGACCTTATTGACCCTAATCGAATCTTTGTTACATCATGATACACATGATCATCTGTAATCACCCTTGTATGTAATAATTATGTCAATATGTGTAATAACATTGATTTGTAAAATGTTAAATAGGTTGTAAGCAGTTGACTGCTTTTTTTCTTACTACCTCTATCACTACGGGATTTGTATTGACAACTGCATCTCTGTGCTAATGTGCTATGGCAACTCGAACCGATGTACGTACGTACGATGTTCGCCGTTGTTACTGGCTTACCGTAAGCAGTTGATGAAAATCTAATGTAATATAATGAATGCATGTATTATTCTGCATCAATCTTCGTTCTTGTTCTCTTAGAGGTAATAAATGAAATTTTGTCTATGAATTTTGGTTTTTTTTGTCTAATAACTTATCCTCCGCAGTAGTTTGAAGTGTAATACTAGTTTCTGGTATAATAAAGCTTAGAGCGGCCAATTTCCGACGCGTTATCAATCGATCAAGATATTGACTTTTGGTCTGTATACTATTTGGTTGAAATCTATGGGACTATTTCACCATGTGGTTATAGTCGTCAGATGAATAGTATCCCTAAATTAGAGTAATCTTCATAAAATCATTATCAGTAGTTGTTCACAAAGAAAAACGACTTTGTTTTAGTTTTCTCTTAAAGTCTACTTTTCAGGATCAGTGCAACTTTTCAGATTCCATAGTTAGGTATTATTTATATAACAACTTATTGATTAGAATAACGTGCTTAAGTGTGAATTCCTAAGTAGACTTCGTATTCAATATGATGGAAAGAATTGCTGCTCAAGTGATGGATGTTTTTAATGTCGAGTCTGTTGTTCTAAACGGTTGGATTGCAGAGATTTTATTGTCGTTTTAGAAAACATCATCATCGCCTACTTCATGAAGAGTATCACGCAAATTTGAATGTATCAACAAAGGTCACTTCAACAACAACTAATTATTTTATGGTTTAATGCTACGTCGTCATTTCTTCCTAGTTCTATGTCAATTAGCTAATATCAATTGTCTGTACTCAGTTGGATATATTAAGTCTGAATGAAATTGATCAGTTCACTTTAATTAATGATCATTCTTCTTTCTTTGGTTCCACTTTTAGAGTGAGGAAGAATTTAGGAATAAAAAAGCATTGACTAATTCAAACACACCTACCACTACTACTACTACTACTGTTGCTAACAATAATGATCATCATACAAATTCTCTCTCCGGCATTACATCACAATCGAACTTATCATCTGGGAATCTAATTAATCCATCGTTAACACCGTCCACTTCTTCATTTACTACTCCATTTGCAATGCCTTCTTTATCTTCTCCTACTCAAAGCGATACTGCTAACATTGCTGAAAATATGAATTCATATCTATGGACTGGATTTCCGTCATATATGTATCCTTATCGAAATGAGAATATACCACCACAAATTGCATATTGGTTATGTTTTCCAGTGTATTACCCTGTATCACCATTTCCTATGAATGCAAGCTCATCATCATCAGTAGCGACTGGATTGAATTCGACAATTGATAGTGGTACAGCTAGTGGGGAACGTGTACCTTTAAGTTTTGGTGAATGGTTAAAAGAAATTCGAGAAGTGAGTTGAATTGATAATGTCTAACTGATTAGTTTTGTCTCTTAATTATTAATTTTATGCTTCGCATCTTAAAGTGACCTTAGTTCGGTAACCATTGGATGCTAAACAATTGTTTAATCTTAGCACGGGAAAATTAAGCAATGTATATCCACGACCCCACCTGGGATCGAACGCAGAACTCCCAAGTTTCGTGACATGTGTCTAATCCTCAGAAAATTGGGTGAGCATCCAGCTGTCTACATCTTTAATTTCTCGCAATCAGTCTCCAATGCTGTTGATGGGTAACTACCTTGCAGCGGAAATGGATGGACTCCACCGGCCACTACTTCTTACTAGAATTCTGTGAATTACCTCTCGAAATTAGTCGCTAGTAAACACATGATTATTCCTACCGTAAGAGCTGTATGGAACTCAACAATCACTACAAGCCTCTTACAAGAATGATCAATATTTAAAAAAGGAATTTCTGTATGTAAAATCCTCAGCGATACTCATACTAGACTAACGAACGAAAAGTTGGAATCATTTCTAATTTCTACCTCTAAAAATTTTATGACTATAATTCCCTTCTTGCTGTGCCCCCGAATGCCCTAGTAGGGCCGAGGGTGGTGAGAGACAGTTACACATCTCGCAATGCTCTCACATGGTCGCGCGTATGCAGCCACTGACATGGAAGTCCTACTCACTGCCTTCTCGCGGCATTACTGTTGTATGCGAACTTGGGACGACGAAAAGCGAATGTCCAACGCTTTAATCGGGTTGGTAGATATGGAGGATCCATTTAAGGAAGTTGGAGAACTCTAATTCCAAACCAATGGTGTATGATCCAATTGTTGGTCACCGGCTACCACGGGACAACATCTCCTTACGTTGCTCCACTACCTTGTGTATTAGACCAATTTATTTATTTACTTGAACACATAAATATTAATACAAAGGGGCATCAGATATATATGCGCCATGCAATAATAATGAGAATGTAGAGAGATAAAGAATGTAAGGTGCGTATAAGAAAAAAGACGTACAACAATGAACAGAAATCAGTGTATAACGGTGAAATAATAATAATAATAATGGGAGAGGCAGTTCAATTAGCAAAAGTACAGCCACAGCGAGTTCTTCCACTTAAAGAAATTACGTCCATTTTTTATGAAGAAAGTTACATCAGGATCTCCACTGGCTTCTATTCCGAACCGTATCTGATAACGTCTCTAGCTACTGTGTTACACCGTCTTTAGGTCCGCAATTAGGGAGTCATGAAGGACCGACACAAGCCAGTCCTTTGGAGCTTTATTTCATACCACGACACCATGTCATACACTGATCACCTATCCTATTTTTCCAACCAGTCTTAGCGTCCGTAAATAATGCACGACGTGAAATTCTCTGGGACAACATTCGTGAAACATGTCCAACACATCGAAGTCGATGTTTCAAGATAGTGATGATTGAATTATTATCGCCGTGCCTGAACACATAATGCCGAACCACTACATTGTTAACATGTTGTTGCCATTGTACGTCAGCAATTTTTCGGAGAAAACGGTGATCAAACGCAGACAGTCATCCAACATGCTCAACTCGGAGAGCAAAACTGCTCTCACCGACACGTTGTATATCCGATCTTTTACAGCCAGACTGACGACACAAAGGCACCAAAGATGGCCCAGATTGGCATAAGTCGCTCTGGCTTTCACTATAATTAATTAGACCTCTAAATCGAAGGCTCCGATTGTAGCCCCCTAAGAGAACCACCTGCTTCGACCTAGGCAATCGGCCCAACCACAAATCAAGTGACTTGTTTAACGCATATGTATTCGATGCCCCTTTATACCAATATTTATATGTTCAAATAAATCAATAAACAGTATGTAATAGAGAGATCCTGATCAGTTTATTGTTTCTTCGTTTAAAAACTGTAAAATTTATATCAAGTCACGTGAATTGATGAAAAACAAAAATAGTTTAGTTCAAGGATCAATATTTCGATAGAAAATATTATTAAACACATATACTACTTAAATTCATTCAATCATTATACACTATCAAGTGTAAATAAGAAGAAACAACAAAAATTAGAATGTTTCAGTTTAATGCAAATTTTAATAATGATGATGTATTACATATGAAAGTAAAAATAGATAGAATACAATATAATTCATCTTTAATTATAGTAAGTTATTGTTAGTAAATTTTGTTGTTGTTGTTGTTGTTTTATCACAATTGGATAGATAAATTCACTTGGTATTGTTTACTTGGATCATTCCAAGCTAAGTGAATAACGTGATATGGTGTATGAAGCGAATGGTATACTGGGTTCGAATCCCAAGGTGAATATCAACTCTCAGATGCAGGTACATCTAGCTGACGAGTCCGAAATTGGACGAAACGCGCTTCCTGGACTCCACTCCTAACCACTATCCATCTTTGCTTATAATGGGTAGATAAATGCTTGATTTGAAAAATATCGATGAGTTTCGGAACAGTTGTTTTACTGTGACATATACAAATGACATGTCTTAGGGAAATACGGGATGAAATACTTTCTTTAATCTGGTTATAACAACTTTAGGTAGCTAATCTAGGATATTAAATAGAATGATTGTCACATATATATCTAAGTACTATCTTCTCTGGTGTAAGATGCTAAATTGAGAACAGAAAAAGACTGAACTGCTTTAAAAAAGTGAGATTTAACAAATTTAAACATGGGACCATTCCATGAAATCATTGACTGCGTATCTCAATTGTATGGAAAAGTTGGGTCATTGTTGTGCGAGAAAATGTCAAAATCAATCATAATATTGTGAATCTTTTTCAAATTTCTTGCAACTTATTCTTTCTTAAAATCAAGGCTTTCGGTTTCACAATAATTAGAATACGCAGATAACATAGTCCTGTTTGGTGAAGACGCTGATAAAATGCAGAATCATTTGATAGCACTAAGCAACAATGCCAGTATGTTTGGAATGCGCTTCTCTCCCTCTAAATGCAAGTTGTTGCTTCAGGACTGGTCTGCGTTAACACCTGAACTAAGGATAGGGAGTGAAGTAGTCGAACGCGTTGACAACTTCACTTATCTTGGAAATCTGATCAGCCCTAATGGGTTAGTGTCTGACGAAATCTCAGCACGGATTCGAAAAGCTCGTTTGGCTTTTGCCAATTTGTGTCACCTATGGCGGAGGCGAGATATCCGTCTATCAACAAAAGGACGAGTATACTTCGCGGCAGTCAGTTCTGTTTTAATTTAAGGTAGCGAAACATGGCCATTAAGAGTAGAAAACACTCGTAAGCTACTAGTATTTGACCACAGATGCCTTAGAAATATTGCTGGCGTTTGCTGGGATCACCGGTTAGACGCAGGGTATTAAGGAATGATGGTAAATCAGTTGAAGAGGTTGTGAATCTTCATCGACTGAAATGGTTGGGCCACGTGTTACGTATGCCTGAACACCGATTACCACGACGTGCAATGCTAGCCGGTGTTGGGGATGGTTGAAAGAGAGTTAAGGGCGGCCAAACCAAAACGTGGCATCAGTGCTTGAAGTCACTAACTTCTAGTCTGAGCCATGTTGGAAGATGCAGACTACTTGGTTGAGGTACGCGTGACTATCGTAGTCAATGGTTGCAGATTCGTAACCAATTGTTGGAGACTCTTGGTGACATGGCTCAGAATCGATCACAATGGCGTCGGTGTATACACTCTCTGTCTTCCCTTAAATTAAGAGTTTAAAATCGCTTCATATCTTTCTACGAACCAATTCTTTCTTCCTGTATTATATCCTTATTGCAATCTTTCTTTTATATATTACCACCTCTGCATTAACTACTTTTATGAATCCGGTGTTCATCTTGTTGTGCTAATGAGGTATGGCAACTTGGACCGATGCATATATGTGCCTGGTCCTACGTTGTAGCTGACTGACTGACAATAATTAGCTCTCATTAACAGACAGGGTATTTGAATCATGAAGAAACATACATGGGATATGAACACATGTTTTTCAATATCATGGTTATACATATTGTTACTTTCAAAACAGACTCACGTCATCAATGTAAAACCTAGCGCAAGCGTGCATTGGTTCAGTTTGCAATATTTGATCAGTATTGTACGATAAATATAATGAAAAGGATGATAAGGAAAGAGACAAAACTAAGAATACAATGGTCTTCAGTGCTTTTAGAGGTATGAGGGCGTTTATCACTTCCCGGTTACCCATACCGTGGAAAGGTTCTTCTAGAGGTATCCGAAAAGGGAATTGGGTTAGTGACCTGAGAGCATAAGAGCAGTGTCCAAGATACAGCTGCTCGAGGTCGGTCACATACGACCTTTGCGTGAGTACTTTTCGTGTTATATCCGTACTTGTTGCAACATTACCGCCAGAGACGGATGTCCGTGGGATAAGGCGAGTTGTACATTGTTAGGGTCGAACTTTTATAACATCACCACTCCTTGTGGGAAGAAAGCGTCGCTGTTATGCTGGTTGTCCGAAGGAAACACCTTACTGCTGTCACACCTCTGTACAGTAGGCAGTACGACTTGATCTTCGGACCTTGGGTTTGGTGCTTTTAGTCTTACCGCTCTTCAACCAACCTGTCTGGCTTGGTAGGACCTTGAGGAATGACTGTTGCAGCCAGTATAGCTCGACTGGTTCATTACGATAGACAAGCCCGACCATCACATCAAGGTAGCAACAACGGTTGGGAGAGACTAAACTGTGAGAATATGATATGGATAGACAGAGTTGAAACACGTATACGAAGAGATACTGGAACTCAAAATTGACAAGACGATAAATAGTGATTAAATATGCGTCATTGTGACCGATTGTCAGCTATGTTACTCAACACCTTCAACCATTAATCACGACCCCAATCCACTAGTTTGCAACTCTTGTTATGGCTCAAACCAACAGTCAGCGGCTTCATGGATTGATCATACCTTTATTGGCCATTGTTAAATACCCCCTCAGTCTCCTCCTGTACTCGCAAACATCCCGGTTAGAAGTAGGCGGTAGTTAAGTATCTTTAGCAGACGTTTCGACTACCTCATTCGATGAAGATGCACTACCTCATCAACCGATTTGCCACTTTTGTCAAGTGCCCTCTGCGTAACCTCAGAATTACTCAGTCGGTCGTTCTAGGTAGCCCGAGCAACACTTTAACGATCCCTATGATCAAAAATATGTAGCCTGCTTGTGTCTCCTATTTTCATAGACTATGTTTCAAAGCCATAAAGTAGAACAGAGCAGACTTTTGCAGCATGATACTTAGTAAGAGTAGCGAGAGGTATTTCTTCTCATTTATTTTTGAATCATGATTCAGAAGCGTTCATGAAAGTAGTTACAAAGAATATTGTCTGTCCATATAATTTTCTACTACCATCGATTCTCTTACTATTACTCTGACTCCTGTCTTGATAATTCCATCTTGGTGTAGTGATGTACTGTGGCAACTTGAATTGACAGACATACGTCCTAGACACTTAGTCAGTCACAACGTAGAACTTCGTACGTTCGTGCATCAGTTCAAGTTGCCATACCACATTAGCACAGACATACAATTGTTGATTCAAACCCCGTAGTGGTGGAGGTAGTAAAAGTGTAAGCAGTAATCGGAAACATTAGTGTTTGAAGATATTATTCAAGGAGCATAATCCATGGAAATAAATTCGAAAGGAGAAAAAACGAGAAAGGGACATGAGGAATTCAGAAGATTAGAATTCGGGAGAACACAATGAGTGGATGCACCTGTGACATTGCAAACGATTTTGAGCCATGTCACTCAAGGTCTAACCATCAATTGCTATCGTCTCGCCGATCCCAACCAGGTAGTTTACACCCACCAACATGTCTCAGACAACTTGTCAGTAACTTCACATTTTTGTCATGTTTTGGTCTGACCACCCTTAACTTTCTTCCAACCTACTCCTATACCACTGAACATCGCACGTCGAGGCAGTCGGTGATTGGGCATACGTAACACGTGTCCCAGCCATCTGAACTGATGAAGTTTCACCACTTCAATCGATTTGCCATCCTTACCTAGTACCCGTTTCCTAACAACTGCGTTACTTACTCGTTGGTCTCAGTTTATACGAGCAATGCTTCGAAGACATATATGATCGAATACTAGTAACCTACGACTATCCTCTACTCTTACCGGCCATGTTCCACTGACATAAAGTAGGACAGACCGAACTGCTGCGCAGTAAACACGTCCTTTGATTGATAGACGGATATCTCGCCTACGCCATAAATGACGCAAGTTAGCAAAAGCCAGTCGAGCATTCTGTATCCGTGCTGAAATTTCATCACACACTAGATCACAAGGGCTGATGAGACTCCCAAGGTCGGTGAAGCGGTCGACACACTCAAATACTTCACTCTCTATCATTAGTTTAGGTGTCGATGCAACCCAATCCTGAAGCAACATTTTGCATTTCGAGGGAGAGAATCTCATCCCGAACATGTATGCATTGTTGCTTAGAGTATTCAAAAGGCTCTGCATTTTGTCAGCGTCTTCACCAAATGGAACTGTGTCATCGGCATATTCCATGTCAACAAGTGAGAGTCCCGCCCTCAAATGCCCTGGTACAGCCGAGAGTGGAGAGAGTCCGCTCTCCATCTCGAAATGCTCTCACATGGCCTCGAGTATGTAGCCTCTGCCAGGGAAGTCCTACTCACTGCCTTCTCATGGCGGGGGGTGTTGTTTACGAAAATGAGAGGATGAAAAGCGAATGTCAGGCGCTTTAACCGGATTCCAAACCAATGGCGCACATGGGCTCCAGTATCCTGCGGGAACAAATGGCGTATGAATCAATCGTTGGTCACCGGCTTCCGTGGGACTGCATCTCCTGACGTTGCTATACTGCCTTGTGGATCAGACCTTCAGATCGAAGGCTCGGAGAGTGGCCTCCTAAGAAAACCACCTGCTTCGATTTGGGCACTCGGGCGGTATCACAGCCCTCACACATATCGAATGAGATTTGTGTGGGGCATATGTATGTGGTGCCTCCTTGCACCAACATCTATGTTAAAACAAACAAATAAATTAAAGTGAGAATCCCGGTAAAAGTTCAATTCCTGGAAATTTAGATGAGGAAAGTGTTATCTCTGAAAGCACGTCAACGACAAAGTTAAACAAGAATAGAGAATGTCCTAGACCATAACTCTGCATATGTCTAAATAACTTAGTAAATGAATGAATCGGAGTTTGTCACTATAGAATATATCGATTGCATAATATAATGTTAGTATGAACGAAATGAAAGAAACGTTTAATAAGCAGTCGGATATTAATAACAGTTACGCAATAATAAAAGAAGGATGAGGAAACTTCTGTCGAAAAGAAATACATTGACAGCAAAAGGATTGTAACATCATTCAGTACACATTCTAATTCTGGCTATTTCAATAGTCAGGGTGAAGAGAGCGATTGTACAGAAGTCAGATTTGTTATTGTGGACAGTTGCTGTCGTTTTCGGCTATGTTGCTATTATTATTTTTTTTATCAGTATAGGGGTTGTGCAGATTATTAAGTTTTTGATTGAGATCATGAACAAATTTATGTTAGACCACACCACCGTTGGAAACCTGGAAGCACTATACGGCCGTTTCGTCCTAGTATCGGACTCCATTATCCCGCTCTCGGGATTTGAACCCAAAGCCTTCAGTCTCATGCGCGAATGCTTAACCTACTGGGCCACTGAGCCGGCATCCAACAGTGTTAATGTCTAACATCAACCAATCCACGAGATTGTGCGACCATCTTCTATTGTACTGAGGTAGATACCTGTCTCTACCCAACACGAACTGGATTCATTACTAATTAATTTGATTTTTTTTTCGGTTATTAGAAAGAAAAATCTGCAGGTACTTCTGTTCAAGATACAGTATCTCCTTCCTCTTCTTCTTCTTCTTCTACTACTACTACAACCATTATTGATACTACTCAAGTTACTTATATATCACACAGTAATGAGAACATTAAGCCAACAACTTCAAAAACATTATCACCGGCTAATCAAAGCAAAGAAGTTGTTGATTCATCAGAAAATCAAGTTCATACAATAACTGAAACTATTTCTTCACAAAATAAAAATGAATTAGATACTAAAGAGTTATCTTCATCCAGTATAACTGATAAATCACCGGAATATGATTCAATGAAACAAACAAACTCATATGAACATAAAGTTCCAGATAGTCCATTAGTTGATGATGGTACATCATCGAAAACTATAGATAACAGTAATACTATAGAAACTAATGAATCATGTAAAGAGAATAAAAGTGAAACACAAAAAACAGATAGATTACATCATAGAATAATGAATCAATCAATGAATACATTAAATCATCATGATAATAATCGTATATCCAATGAACATATTAGACAATCTACATCATTTGTTCAATATCATACAGCAACAGTATGTGCTGTTGGTGTAGCTATTGCTTTATTTATTATTGTTATGCGTCGATTAGCAATCATATTCCAAGAAGTTTAATATAAAATAAAGTGGTGGTGGTGGTGCTGCTGGTGACAACAGAAACTAAATTTTTTGTAACTATATGATTATTTCACTTCAAAATTATTGATTCGTATATTCAATGAATCAATTCAAATCTTCATCTTATGTACCATAGTAAAAAAAAACTCGAAAACCCTGGGGGGGGGGTCTTTTGTTTATTGATTTTTCCACTGCCTTACCAACTTCATTTAAACTTCCATTCTATTAAAGTATTTCATAGTGACATTCTTTTCTTCATATTAATATGAAGGCTATGATCATTTCTTTTTTTTTTTAATGTTTATCTAATTAATACAACATAGTTACAAACATTGAATAGAAATAGACGTATAACATGTTTATCCCCTTAAGTAAATTAGTTACTATGACAACTTTATGATTCTAACAGGACACCTTTATTTACCATTTTGATTATTTAAGAAATGCTTATAATAATAAGTTTATCTTTTATTTAATTTTTTTGTTTGTTTATGATTTGATTTATAAAGTAAATTTTGTTTCATCTCAAGTAGTAAGTCAATATAAAGTATCTAGATGTAAATGTATAACTTGTAAACAAAATGAATAAAACTATATAGATACGCTTCAAATGAATTATCTTTGAAATGACTCAATATGTCAATGTGAATAATATATATTACTATGCGGCAGTTCATTCCGTCCTACTTTATGGCTTTGAAACATGGCTGGTAAGAGTAGAGGATATTCGTAGGTTATTAGTATTCGATCATAGATGTCTACGAAGCATTGCTCGTTGTTAGGAAACGGATACTAGGTAAGGATGGCAAATCAATTGGTGAAGTAGTGAAATCTTATCAGTTGAGATGGCTGGGACATGTGTCACGTATACCCAATCACCGACTACTCCGACTTGCGATGTTTTATGGTGTAGGAATATGTTGAAAGAAAGTTAAGGGCGGCTAGACCAAAACATGGCACAAATCCATGAAGTCACTGACAAGTGGTCTGAGACATGTTGGTAAGTGTAGACTAACTGGTTGGGATCCACGAGACGATAGCAATTGATGGTTAGATCTTGAGTGACATGGCTCAAAATCGTTTGCAATGTCGCAGGTGCATCCACTCATTGTGTTCTCCCGAATTCTAATCTTCTGAATTCTTCATGTCCCTTTCTCGTTTTTTCTCTTTTTAAATTTATTTCACTGACTGAGTATGGTAATTGATACTGTAGTGTCTTGTTTCAAATATCGATTTAAGTCATTATTCCAAGGGATAAGACCTAATAACTCAATCTATAAATTATTTTATAGTTGAATTCATGAGTCGATTGAATCTAGATCACCATAGGAAGCCTGGGAGCATTGGACGGCCATTCTAATATGGGACTCCTCAGCAGTCCTCATCCATGATCCCGCGCCGCGGGATCCGAACCCAGGACCCATCAGTCTCGCACGCGAGCGCTGAGCCTGCATCCAATGGTGTTTCCAAGTTTTCCATGGTTGTCTAGCTTCGATTGATTCATGAATTTAACCATAAAACTACTAAGATCTCCACAAAACCCCTTCGGATTAAAATTATTCACTATGATGTAAATTTACATAGAGCAATTGTTTACATGATTTTTGGTAGATGAACTTTAATTCACATTGAGATCTGATTCCTGATGCTGAACTCTTACAGTCATCCAATTAGGTTAATAATTCTCTTTTATAACTCTCAACTTTTATGGTACGCAACAAATTAAGTAAAACAGAAGCATAAACATTGAATGAGTGGTAACCAATGTCACTGTCTTCTCCTTGTTGCAAATCAAATTTTGTTGACTATATGTGTGGGGTATGGTCATTGGACATGAGTTTCGTGATGGTGGGAACATTTTTGCCGTGATATGGTAATTGATGTCTTTCATTGGATTCCTACCGAAGTCATCCAGTCCCATAGTCAGAGACATTACAACTGACTTACTCCTGTAACGCTCGGTTTTTGTAAAACTGAAATATGTATACTGATTGATGGTCGCATAGTAAGTAATGTGTTTACACAGTTTATACCCCTGACCGGATTGTATTGACCATGTTGTAGTACGACTCATTGTGGTGCTTGCTAGGACGTCTGGAGGTTATAGTGTCATAAACCCTCCTGACAAATCTTAAGCCAGGACAAAGTGTTTGTTTCGTATACCTTCGTTGTTCAGTAAAAGTCAGTCCATGCAAACTATCTTTTAACGAGATGAATACAACTTGAAAGTAACAAATTCAACGTAGGGAAGCTACATAACTAAATGTACCTACAGTACAGGGACTGTCAGTAAGCTGCTTCAACCGAAGTATCTAACTATATATTATGCTTATCTTGGGAATCATAGCCAATAAATCCCCACCAATCAAAATGACTTCATAAAAAGACCATTCTCTGATCTAGTTACCAACCTGCTCTCATATCAGGAAATACCGGAAATCGGTCGATGATTTATGTGTAAAATAGCTTTCAGTAACTTAAGTTGATTAATTTTCACAAAAATATCAAACGATTTACTCTAATTATCTAGTTATTAAGGTTAATCATAGATAGAGTAAGGTCAACAAATTTATTGTACATTGTTTTTAAGTTCAAACGTTTCAAGATCAAACGAAGGCTATGCAAACTGATAACGATTATTCTTCTACATGACTATAATCAATTCCAAATGAAATCTTTTATATATGATCTAAATTTTTGCTACTTGAAAACCTTGTACAGTAATCCTTTAAATAAAATGACTCGAAAAATAAACAATATAAAAGAAAGCTTGTTTTTCTTCTTTTTAGTTCAATTAAAATGTTAACTTTCAAATAAGCCCTCAAATGCCCTGGTACGACCGAGTGGGGAAAGTCAGTCCTCCCTCTCAAAATACTCTCAATTTGACACGTGTATACAGCCACTGTCAGAAAAGTCCTACTCACTGCCTTCTGGCCACTGCAGTGGTGTTGTTTGCGAAATTGAGAGAACAAAAAGACAATGTCTGACGCTTTAACCGGGTTATTGGATGTGTAGGATCCACCTAGGGGAGTTGGAAAACTCATTTCATACCAATGGTGCATATAGGCTTCAGAACCATAAGGAAACAAATGATGTATGAACCTATTGCTAATCACTAGCTACCATGGGACTGCATCTCCTTACGCTGCTCCACTACTTTGTGGATCAGATCCTAAAGTCGAAAGTTCCACGCATGGCTCCGTAAGAAAACCACCTGCCTTGGTATGGGCACCCGTGCAGTATCACAGCTCACACACAAATCAGATAACTTGTGTGGTGCATATGTATTCAGTGCCCCTTTGTATCAATAGTTATGTATTCAAATAAATAAATAGAATACTTATAATTTTAAATATAAATAATATTATATCATTGAAAATAAAGATAAATTCACAACATATACAAGAAGTTGAAGACAACAATAATTGTCATTTACAATTTTATCAAATTGAAGAAGTTTATTGAATGAATATTTATCATTATTCATTACTATCATCATCAAGACTACTGATAATATCACCAATATTCTTTTCAACATCATCTACTCTTTTTGATAAATCATCTAGTATTGAATTAGTTACGGAAATAGTTCTTTTACGAGATTATTATAACACAATTGATATTCAATAAACAAATCATTGTGTGTTATTGAAATATATGTCAATAGTTAATACTTAACTATAGAGAGGTGACTCAGTGATAGAAGTTGAACGATGAAACACTATTGTAAGTTTGAATGCCACTTCATTTAATTCAGTTCGACAACCAAATATTAACACTGGCCCTTAGAAACAAAGTAAAACCTGAAGTTGAGTATACGAATCTGTGTCTAACAATAGTCTTATAATTATTATATACATCCAGATGGAGTGTAACTCATTTCCTTAGTTTAATTCCAATTACTTAGCTTCGAATCATATCTTAATTAAATGACGGTTATTGCTACTACTGACTGTTTATTTATTTAAACATATAAATATTGATACGAATGGATATCGGAATATTCGCCAAACAATAAGGAAATGAGGTTGTGGAGATGAGGTGAGTATTATGAAAAACAATAAATATATAAAATTAGTGAATGAGAACCAAAAATAAGTGGAAGAGGCAGTTCAATTAAGAAAAATACAAGAACGAATTCTCTCACTTAAAGAGTTTCTCGTCATTTTTATGAAGCAACAGAAAATTACAGCGGGACCACCATTGGCTTTTATTCTGAAACGTGCATGGCAACGTCTCAAGCCATTGAGTTGCACTATTTCTAGAACTCCAACCAGAGATGTGAAGGGTTAACAACTATCAGTTCTGTACAGCTTTCCTTAGAACAATATAATAAACTGACCATCTCGACTTTCTTCAGCCAGTCCCAGCGTCGGCAAATAATGCACAGAGTGGAATTCGTTGCAACGACATTCATAGCACATATCCAAGCTATTAAAGCTGGTGTTTTAAGATGATGACATCACGTGAATTATCGTCACTACACCCAAAGACTACTGACAGTAAACGTTTGATATAGGAATAAGGTTGAGATATTTTTAGAATTCCGACCCCATTTTTTATCTAATGAGTAGTCTTTACAGATCAAGTATTTAGCTACAGGCATGATGGAACCTGCTAGAGTTGTGTTTTTCAAACTTAATCAGATTTTTAAGGTTTATTATCACTTTTTCGATCTTAATATTGTAGAAATATAGATGCACAAAATGAATTCTGAAGCCATGCGCGAAAACCGTCTGTTTTAGCTTTTCTAATTCATTAGCTCACCTATTAATCAATGAACCACTAACAAAATGACTTTACTGAGAGAAAAAGTTAACTAAGATTAAAATTGACTGCCTACATACTGTATAAAAAGTTGAGAACCTAATACGTCTAAGCGTCATTTTTCTCTGTGATAACAAAAAGAATGTGTCCTAGCAATTTTGAACGTGAGTCAATTTACTCCCCGACTGTTTCTGTTTCATACAAAATTAAGGTTGTAGGAAGCAATTGAAATGATTTAAATGCAAGAAATATGCACTTAACGTTGAAACAAATTTGATATGTACCAGCTGGCGATGGTACTCTACTGACAAGACCAAAGTAGACAAAGTGGGGAGCAGATTTTCAAGCCAATGGTTTACGTTTAACACTCTACTGCGAAATATACAAGAGTGTCATTGATATTAAGTTTAATAGGGGTAACACAGCTTTGTAAGGCAAATATGGACTGTTTTGCTTCCTACCTCAGGCTAGTATTCGAAATAGCATAATATTAGGAGCAGGCTTAAGAACATGTTGGTCAGATGCTTGAATTTAAGCCAGTAAACCATACGTTTTGATGTTCACTGATGTTTAGCAGTATCAACAATCTCCCCTTTTATCCAAAGTGCGTTCGTCACTTCAAATTATGTCTTTTGGATGGTTTGAAAAGAAACTCCAGTCTTCATTGTGATGATATGCGAGTTTCTGAAACTACAGAGGTTGGGTAGACAGAAACGTAGAGGAATAAGTCTGTACTAATTAGCGATAGTCACTAAACATTGCTATTATCTTGAATGAATCTTTTTTTGTATAAAAACAATAATGCTTACTTAAAACAGGTGTAAAATTAATTCGTCATACGAAGATACAAATAGGTTCCGTTCAATAACTTGCAAAAAGCTACTAAGTGTGATGGATTTCGAGTGGAATAGGACACTGACAGTGAGTTCTAGGTAGTAACAGCCCATGGAGAAAGCATACGTTGATAACGCTTAGCTTGTACTATATGCGGATAAGAAAACAATTCATAATGCCTAAATCGATTTGAAAACCAAAACAGTTTTAACAGATAGATGTTACAAAGTAGTTCAAAGTGAATTTTTTTAGGAAAAGGATATTTTTTTCTAGGAGCTGTTCACTCATTGTATTGAATGATTCCTGGATATTTTTGAGCATAACTGAAATCTAATTTATGTTAAAGCAATAATAGATTTTTTTACAGATGCAGTCAAGTCTTGAATCTCCTCTGGATTCTGCTTGACATCAGCCTGGTTAGTGTCAAGTGCACTTGCCATTTTGCAAACAATGACCTTCAGATTAAAATCTCCGCAATAGGTTGGCAACCTGTATTAATCCTATCAGTTTGTCTTCCACTGTAGCCCCGGCTTCTCCTTGAAAAGTTTCACCATTTATCCGGGTAAGGAGTTTCAGTCATTGACCACTTGATGAGAAAAACGGAACCCACACTTTAAGCTTATTAGATCGTGGTTTGTGAATCTTCTTGCTATGACCTCGGAGAATATTAGTACTGAAGGGAGCAAAAAGATAAGACACATTATTACCCAAATCGTAATTAAAGATATGAAATGTCAGTATACGGTCATCTAGCGTCCTACGATACGATAAAGTGAAAATGTTTACTCATTTTAAGCTCTCGTCGTAAGGGGGTTTAGAAAGACCCTTCATTATTTTTATTCCCACACTCTGAACACGCTCGAGTGAGTTAGTATATTTAATCAGACATGGGCCAGCTGCTTGGATACAGTACTCTAAATGTGATCTTACATAGGTGGGGTATAAAATTCAAAGCATTTCCCCCTCAAAGCATTTGAGTGCTCGGCGAAGTGACCATAAAGCACGAAAACCTTTGACAACAGCTGCGATGCAATGTGTAGTTGTTTTCAAGTCGTGACCTTTTATCACTCCTAAGTCTTTATATTCTTGAACGCATGGAAGAGATGTATCATTAATAGTATGATGGTAACTATTACCGTGTCCCATGTGAATGAGCACACTCTTCCTAGAATTGACTTCCAAGCCCCAACCTTGGGCCCATCTAACTAAATCGTCCAGGTTAGCTTGGAGATCAAAATAAACAGCCTTACTTCTTATTGTTCTCCGAATTTTGACATCATCCGTAAACAATAATTTCGAAGACCCAAGCAATGGCGGCAATTTATTGACGTAGAGAAGGAAAAGTAGGGGACGTATGATGGTGCCATGATGTGCACCACATCTAACAGGCTTTCATGCGGATAGCGTTCTGCTAAACCTCAATCCCTGCTTGCTATCACATAGGAAGTTTCCTATCCATTCCTGTACAGCCCCTGTTGTTCCGAAACTCGAGAGCTTCTGCATAAGACCTAAGCGGGAAACCTTGTCAAACGTTTTTCAAAAGTCTGTAAATATCAGATCGACAGACAGGCCGCTATGTGGAGCTGCTCTCCAATACTCTATCGCAATAAGCAAGTTATTTGAGCATGAGCATGAATGAATCTATGTGACTTGGTAACTTAACCCAAATTAACTTTTCAAGTAATTTAGTGACTATGCTGGTTAGACTGACAAGTCGGCAATTAGATATGATCCGTCCCTGACTATCCTTATATATAGGATCGACTATAACATCCTTCCAATCTTTAAGGAGTTGAGCGAGTCAAAGGGACATGTTGAAGAGTGGTCTTCAAGTGGTCTTCAAATAATGTTCTCAAGAGATAACGGCAGTCATGGATGTAACCCATCAAAGACCAGTGTCTAAACAGGTTTGAATTTAGTGATCAATTGAATAACAGTTTCCTTAGTCACATGTACAGGTTCAATGACTGATATCTCGGTGTGATTATGACAAGTAATTTTAATAATACACGTAGAGTAGTCTTTGCTAAAATAGTTTGAAAAAGTCTTTTTCCAGATCTGATTCATCTAGTAAATCTGAATTTTCGTGTAACGGTAATGGGGAGTATCATCGCTACGATTTGTCCTCCGTTTAACGTACTAAAACAATCGTTTTGAACAAATACGGCTACCGTATGCTAACTGTCTTTCGTAAATAGCATGGCATCTAGTTATATATATATATATATGTAGGATCCAAACTACGGTTTGGATGTAGAAGAATAGCCTACCGGGGACTTTAGACACGCGCCTTTTCCCGTCGAAATCAGAACAAGTAATCGGATAACTAGCGGTTCTATAATTCATAATAAATTTAATGTAAATCATTACCTAAACAAATATTATCACCCGGCTATTCAACCAATGATTGTTCAATCAATTAAATCTAAATTATAATAAATAAAGAAGTTGATAGAAGATGAGGAAAAATTACCAATCACAACAAATGAACGTTATTCTATCCTGACTGGATAGATCACACACAACAGGAGGAACAAATCAATATGGCTACCGCCAAGAACAAGTTTCAAGTAAAACAACGCAGATGCAGTTCAGGAAGAAACACAAACTTAGTGAATGCGTAATAAAAACAAAAACTATAACAAAAATACAAATATTAACAATTCAAATGTAATCAAAATACAACAATGTACAACTAATGTGATCAATAGGAATAAAGTACAAGTATATACATGGAGGGATTTTAACCAACACACAAGACCTTCAAAATGGATCTTACAATATATATATATACTGGTGTAGAGCCATGATGAAAGACTAACTGAAATGAAATTTCTTCGCTCAATTTGTTCCCTCTTTATTTACCAAATGACAAAATGGGAATTTTTACTGTATAACATTATGCCTCCTCCCTTGGGACTTAAAACTCCATCACATCTAATACAGTTGTAGCCTGCAATGACAGCAATTATGTCAGGAATTAATTCATCCACCATCTAACTTAGCTCGAATGTTTAATTTCGTATAGCACATATTTAAGGTGTTTTGAAGATCATTTGTTCAACCCATACAGGTCTCGAAAACATTGACTTCCAAGAAATGACCACCCAAAAACACTTGATCATAAAGGTTCGTTTCGCCATTTAGCTATGGAGTTTTAACTCCGTAGGAGTATCCCTCTACTTGAATCGATCTCTGAGCGCAAAATATGATCGGATACGAACATTTGAATTACGAGTTGTTCAATATAATATCTCTTTCATCTAAATTTTCGAGTACCAACTTCAAGATCATCCTTGGTTATTTTTCGTGTCCAACTCATTCACCGAGTTTACTACGTTCGTGATTTGTACCCGTGAAATCTGTCCGGGAAGTACACTTCTTATGGCAGATTCCACGAACTCCAGATCGTGTACATGCCTTTTACGAAGGTCACTGTCCTTCGACCACTCTAGATTCCAAATAATTTAACTGGAAACGGGCTAAGCTTCTTTAAAAGTCGCGTTCAAGGCCTTCGGTCATAATGTCAAATCCTGCCTGTTAACTGCTGGGAGCTCACCGTTAGTTTTTCTTGTGACAGAGTCGTGGGAGTTGACAGAATGACTCACGACCAAACTCTTCCTATCTACGACAGGGTTAAATACTGTTTTACGTTGAGATTTTGGTAAAGTCATCTGCAACTCGGAATGTGAGTCTACCAAGGACTTTTTAACGAAATGGGAGCTATTTTCGGCCCAATTCATTTCTCAACGTACCGCCAAGTAAGAATGGAGGTACAGTGTTGCTCCATCACCATATTTTTTTCAACAATCGCGGAACAAAATATGCAGAGTATTACAAGCTCCTGACCCATAATTTGAGAAGGTGGCCGTGTTTCAGATATTCCTGTCAGATGGGTATTATTAGAGTCGCTCAGTTCACGCAACTCATCCATTTTGTTATATAAACTCACGGCGTTCTTATATTAGCAGTTTATGCTTTTGATTCGAAACGCAATTGCTTCCTCATCCCGTCGGTCAAAATGAGCCTTTTGTGAGTCGATAGGCAACATGCCTACACAGGTTTTGCCGAGTTTGTTGTGTTTGTTCATCCCACCTAATTTTTTGTTCCTAACAGTCTACAAGTGGAAGAGTCTATTCCAATTCTCTCTAGTGCTTAATACTTGGGTTATGTGGCCTGTTCGGATGCAAGCGGATTCCAGTTGATAACCGGCTTCTGCTGACACTAAATGCTTCAAGAATGGCAGCCGACATTCGGAAGGATAGGAAGGTTATCGTTATTATCCCAAGTCTAGGATCATTACTCTTCTTGGCTTGTTGTATTAATATGTTCTTAAGCTTCAAGAACTGCATTTTGAATTTCCACGCTAGAATATTACAGTCCGAGTGGTTAGGGTTCGTGTTTTCTCTGATTCCTTGAACAATGATATTTCTTCAGCTAAACGACGTCACGTGAGATTATTTGGATGTTCCTGTCGCGATCGCGCTCGAAATATTAGGCATATTAGGCAGAACTATCACATTCGTTTCTGATTTTGGCAAGTGAATAGCCAGTAGAACATTCTTTATGTCAGTGGTGTTGATAAACGACACACAAATGAGTCTTGGATGAATTTGGTGCTTCATGTACTTCTCCCAGAAGGCCGTACAATTGTCTGAGGTCCAGTTTTGGTAAGTTTGAGTTTCCTGTTTAATCTCACAGCATCCTGTTATTTCATCCTGAAGCCTGAGAGGAAGGCCGAAGTTATTTTTAAGGTTCATGATTTTGGGAGAATCATATCCAGCGTTGATCGTTTCCCAGGTTTTTGATTACGTTCAGTGTAGGGTCCTCATTGTTTGGCAGTTAGATTGAATACCAGATTTCCGTGCTTTTTGTTGACTGGTTGGACAATACTAGAAATAGATTGCACCGCTGATTCATTGGCTAATTTTCAAGCAGTTTGCAATTCATTCTGCTTCTGTCCACTTATATGTGAAGATATGTTTTGATATGCTGAGAGTGCAGTGTGACAGACTGAAGAACCTACCGGTTGTTAGCCTATTACCCTGTGCGTTAAACAAGCGGATTACACTGTCCTTTTCAGTTGATGTCTCGTGGCCGTGTGGCAGAAATCAACAACAGCCGAAAAAGAACGAACAGAGTCAAAGTACAAGCTAAATATACAGAGGCAATCAAGCAGGTGAAGAGTATCATTAGAACTGGCAAGCAGAAATATGTACAAGACCCGGTAACTATAGCCGGAAAAGCTGAAAGGGAAAGAAATATGAAGCAACCATAAGACACGTTGAATTATCATTATTATTATTAGAAGCTTCATTCAACATTATATTTTTGGTACAACATAGAATTCTCAGCATAAAGTATTTCAACAAGTTTCCTTTTCTTATACCTTGATCGATTGTGACGATAAATTTTTTGAATGATGACCAGTTAGATGTTAGGAGTTCGGTAATCCACATTTGATGAATGTTCATTCGTTTCAATGCATATTGCCGGCCACCATGATGTCGCTGATTGTACCTTTTTGTATCCCGTATAGCGAAAGGTTGTAAACTTTTCATAAACGCGCCTGCATAGATTGTGTGCACAATAGACATAATGATGTGCTAAAACAAACAACAAAATAGATAACTTGATGAAATATCTAGATCGGAGGAACAGGTAGCCCAGATATTCAAGCAGGGCGCCTTTATAAACTGACGGTTTGGGAGGAAAAGCAACTGCCGATGGATTGGAAAGGAGGACTTCTCACCAACATAACAAAGAAAGGGGATTTGAGCAAATGTGAGAACTACAGGGGCATCAGTACCAGGAAAGGCTTACAACAGAGTACTGTTGAACCGGATGAAAGAATCAGTAGACGTTCAGCTTAGAGATCAACAGAAAAAATTTCATAAAGATCGATCGTGCAAAGTCCAAATCGTAACACTACGGATAATCGTTGAACAATCAACTGAGTGGAATTCGTCATCATACATCAACTCCTTTGATTATGAGAAAGCATTTAATAGTGTGGATAAGAGAACCTTATGGGACTATCTTCGACACTATGATGTACATGAGAAGATGGTCAACGTCATACGGGATTAATACGAAGGACCACACAGCAAACATGTGTATGGAGGACAGCTAACAGATGCATTCTAATTGAGGACAAGTGCCAAGCAAGAATAATTACTCTCTGCCTTTCTCTTTCGTTTGGCGGTTGATTGGGTTATGTAGACCTGAAAATTCGAAGAGAAGCATATAGTTTAGTAGACGGCTTGGATGCAGCTAGATGACTTGGAGTTCGCAGATAGTCTGACCCTTCGATCCCACGCACGAACTAGTGCAGCTGAAAATAGACAATGTAGCAGCAGTCTCTGTGGTAGTAGGACTCAACGTACACAAAGGAGAAAGCAAGATCTAAATACAATCGGAATTCTGGTCCTTTGCATTTCCCTTACTTTTTCTTTAGCTTAGTATCCCAGACTTGATTAAGTGTACGTCTTACCGGAGTCGCATAACTTGAGCCGATGCCGCTCCTATTGGCTCGTTATCCACAAGCTTTTATCCATGCTCTACATTGAGTGTAAAGATTCAGAAGCTGGATCGTACTATATATCGAATATCAAGGGGAAACCGCAAATAAATTGTTTGTTTTTTATTTGCTTTTGAGTGTGTTAGATATTGGATGCAGTATTAATTATAAATCTACCCGCCGCTTCCAACTGGGTTCGTTACACACATGCTTATTAGGTGGCAGCGCTCCAGGGGTATCGCGACACTTTTTTGCGCTACTTTTTCATTTCTGCTTTGTGCACAACCAAATTTCGAAATACATTATGAATAAATTTGAAAGTCTATTTTCCGTTTTCATAATTGGGTAAAAAGGGGTTTTTCCATTTTGCGTTACATGGTATCGTGAAGTCCTTGAAAATTCATTATTCAGGTGCTGCTATAATAGTTTTTCGATGTTTGCATCGCAGATTAGCAATTATTTCTACTTAGGTATACACTGATGGTAGACAAATCTTTTATTTTTATATGAAATAGGAAGATTCAGGCATATATCGTCATAAAAATTGTATTGTCGTCAAGGCTACGAAAACTGCGTTACAACTAACGATACCATGGTAAGATTTATCGTTTTTCCTATCTTTATCACAATTTCTGCTGATTTTCACTGTTTTGTTCGACTTTTATGGCAGAAATAGGTTTATAGTGAAAACATAAGGTGTCCTGAGTGTTGTAAATATTATGTATATGCTATAGATGATAATAACACATATTAAGATGTTAATATCACCTCCTACAGTTAGATATATTAGCCACCAGATAATTGTATTGCAGGAAATAAATCATAATCATGCGGTAGAGGTATAATTATGTGGAGATTCTACCAAAGACGAAGCTAAGATAGCATTACTACCTCTTGTGTAGATGTACACAAGTATTTGGCTGTACCAAAGCATGTCATTGATATATGGTTGTGACTTTTTTCTTTTTTTAAATTCTGAATTCACGGGACGACTACCTCTATTCTCAATAGCCGTGCAATTGTTTTGATGTTCTACCTACATTTCAATAAATATTTTTCAAACAGCTTACTTTTTTACTTACATGGGAAACTGTAGAAGTGTTGAGAATGTGTGTTTGAGTGTCAGTGAACTTTTGAATAAATGCACATTCCTTATAAATAATACATCACGTGTTTCTTCTTTTGCAGATAATTTCAAATAACAATGAATTAGCAATTGCATTGGATATGCAAAACAATCGATGCTTAAGCTTCTGCTCTAGTGTTGTACAATAATACGCTTTACCTTTTAAATAAAATTTTTCAAAAACATGCCGGTCTTTCACTGTATTGTAGATTTATTTTGGTCTGTTGTTGAAAATAAAGGTGAACATAGTAGACCTTTGGGGTTATGTCAATTGATGTAAAATAGGGAGTTCTGTGTGTATTTAGGCGAAAAGTAAACAATTCAGCAGACATTTAGGCGAAAAGTAAACAATTTTGCGGACAGTTAGGCGAAAATTCGGTAATTTGGGGGATATTTAGGCGAAAAGTGAGTAATTTATCCTTATTATTTCCTCTGGACAGGCGAAAAATGCGACATTCTGATGTGTTTTCCCCTTTCGCTACCAAAGCATTTACCCCTTTATTTTCCCTTTTTGGGTTGTCTGGGGAGCTACAATGTTTTGGCTGCCGGTATTATTGCAAAAATACCTAATATCAGAAATAAGTACTGATATAAAGCTGTTACGAGAAAGCACTGAAAAGTACGATTCGATAGTCAAGATATCTTGATCTAAGGTGACCAGATTGTGTGAGATCCTATGTGATGATCTTCGGAAATCAACCAAGGCCTGTCTAGCTTACGTGCTGATGCCGTAAATGACAATTACTCATAACTTACGTGGGACTAGAATAGAATATGCATCAAGAATTTCAGGTTACACAGGACGATTGAAAGTAAATTCACACAGTAGTCTTTATATATGTTCATCGTCTAAGTTTCTGAAGTGCAACCTGCCCAAAGAATTAAATAATACAATCCGTGTATGTTGTGACCCAGACTTTCCTAAGCAACGCAAGAGATAAAGGAAATAAGCGTGATTGACTATCCAAAGGAAGGGTGTGCTAAATGCACTTTCGATCTGTAATTGCATACTGGTTTCCGTTTTTATACTAGTTTCTGGTAAACATTTATACTGAAATAACTTTCCTGTCTATCTTATTTCCAGCTAGCTTCGCAAGCGTTCACAGACCTAACGAGAACAATTCCTGAGAATTAGAAGTTATTTATTAATGGATCATTTGTGCTAGATTCAAACTTTAATAAACGTTTACATTTATAACGCACCAGTCTCTTAATTACGGCAATTCTTATCTATCGTGACAGGTCGAAATCCGAACTACTAGTATGGTACACCATGTTCAAGGTAGCAGTATTTGGTAAACGGTATGTATAACTAATCGCGTGTGCGCCAAACTGGTAATTATTACACAAGAACGCGAAACAACATCCCTGTCTCACAGCCACATAAGACTGCACAGTACACTCCCTGCCGTTACGCTATAAGAATAAGTCAATGGCCATATAAATGAATTTATGTAAAACTAAAAAGATTACAATATTAGAACTTCTTGTTAGCAAGAAGCATAGCTATGGTCTGCATTAACAATGGATTCTGACGTTGTAGCTTCATCATTAGCACCGACTGAACTCATCAACTGTGCACATATGTCTTCCGATGCTTCGAGGCATGAACGGATGAGTTTACTTGCCATAGGTTCACTAAGAGCATGGATTGAGTGGTAGTTGCTAGTGAACTTCTCTAGCAGATCATCACTTCCTGTAGAGATTGAGATGTTGTCCAGCGCACGAAGAACCAGGTCCATTATGTATTTTCTTGTCCACCGGTTGCTATGTCGAAATAAGTCTACAAAACTTATAGAGATAAAGGAACACACATACCTCCGCGAATCAGATCTTTAGAATGTGCATACAAAATATGACCACAGGGCAGCATGTAGTCATTGAAACGCTCACAAGCACATCGTGCACGTGAAGTATCAACAACATACATCATACCCTTGTCGTAGCACCGGATGTATTCTCCTTCTATAAATTCGTGTCTCATTGTCCGAATACGTTTATAATTTACAGCTACAATTTTAACTGCAAAAGATGTGAACTCATTTAGAAGAGTTCGAAATGACATTGGAACCTGGAATTAATGATACATTTAACTATATTTCTTACCTGAAGAATAGGAAAACGTTGAAGATCCTTCACAGCGTCATAAGGACGCAAACGTAGATCAATGTCTGTTTTACTCCAAATTTTCCAGAACGTCAATAATAGGGAATCACCTCTTCTGAGACATTCTTTTAGGTGTTTATGAGCACTTTCAACACGGTTGTTTGTGTGGTTGCCCAGGCTTAATACATGTCGCCGGTAACAGCGAGCCCACATTGACTTCCTGGCAATCCAGTAATCTTTTATGTAATCATACGCCCGTGGAAAATGCGTTCTTAGATGTTCGTACTTTCGAGTAAATCTGAATATAATGCGCTATGAAAAGCGAAGCTCACATATCAGACCGTCTAGTCTTCACAAGCTGTTCCAAGCATTTGCGCACATCAGGATTTCGGAACTACAGAAAATAATTTGTACAGCTAACACATACCTTCCTGAAAAACGCTCCTAGGACATGGAATGAAGAAAGTATTATGTTAGAATGACTGTGCGTAGACTGCACAGCCGAAATTTCGGTCGCTGCCGAATCCATAATGAAAGTGCGTGTAGCATAAGTACCGCACATTATCTCTTTAAAACATTCCAATAGTTTTTCGATATCTCCGCGTCGTTCTTGACTGCAAAGAGCATACATAACAGTGTGCCCTTGCCCAAGATTATCAGTGACCACTAGCTGGAACAGTGGAAAACTTTCAGATAAATTTATTACTAATCGTAACTTACCCGACTTTATTGGTCTGATAAGTCGAATCAATACATATTACTTCCGGGAACGCGTGGTAAACAGCTATTTGCTCTCTGCGGCTGAAGCAAATCATAGACATGTTCCCATTTTCATAGAATACTTTAACTTCAGTATTTCCTTGAATGCGCTGTAAAATGTTATTGATATTTTTAGTGTCTAAACTCAATTAATTACAATGTGAGTTCAACAACCTGGGTACAACTGTGAACGCATTCTGGCGATATCGTCCTTGGTAAGTTGTTTATTGAACTTCAAAGAAACCAGATACCGTAAGCTACGAGTTGGTGTATTACTCAATAGAAACGTTCTTAAATACAAGCGTTCACTTGAGGTCAACTGTCGTTTCGATGGATCGACAGAAATATATCCTTCTGTGCAAGGATGGTTGTGTACGGTTTTAATAGAGGTGAGTTTCAACTCACCATTCAGTGCCCGGACCCAAAATCCTGATTTACAGTGGCAATATTTCGACCTGAAGGATAAATTCATTTGAAGTAAGGCATACGTAGATGACCGACGTCGTCTCCTTTGCCTAGGTTGTGTTGGCGAGTTAGAAGTTGTATGCTCTTCAGAAGAATGATTATTACTATCATCATCTACATCCTGAACGCAAGCATCTGACTCTGACGAACTGCGTTTACGTCCATATGTACAGACATATCTCACGAAAAAGTACTTTAGAGTTCGATCATCACTGTTCTTTTTGCATACTGACAAAACGTACTTAGTATGCGTATACTAAAAAAATAATTATTAACCACAGAGGTCATATTACCTTATGTACTTCTTTCAAACAGGTCTCAAAATTGTCCCAACTTGTAAATCTTCGAGATAACATAATATCGTTGAAGATTCGTCCTATATCATGCATCATCACGATGGAATCGTCTTCGTTACTTGAGGAATGAACGTTATCAGACATAGTGTGGCTGAACTCAATTCAAATCTAAAAATGTCTTGATTTGACCGCTTCTGAAAATTTTCACGAATTGTCGATGTGACGCACCAATCATTTTGCGACAGTTTGACCTTCAAGTGCTCGCAACCCCCATCAGTGGACGATACCCTAGGAGCGTTGCCTTATTAGGTTTTCGGTGAGCACTTTTATCAAGTTCTGTTTTTAAAACTTATGAAGACGATCTTGTCTTTCCTCCTGATTTCCCAGCTCCATATTTTCCCTCGTCATCATTATGATGGAATTGTTCAGTCATTTGAGTTTTAATTACTTTTGTTGAACATAAGAGTACTGTGTTGCAACGTATGCGTGTCATTAGTTTCCTTGTCGTATCTACACAGTTCTTACGTGTTTACAAATTCACAGACGTCAATACTGGCATTCTGAAACACCATTTTCGAGCTACCCATTCGGGATTTATATTGGTACAACTAGGGTGGGACTTCCCTGGCAGTAGTTGTGTGCACGCAGCCATGTTTGAGCATTTAGAGAAGGAGGGCTGACTCTTCACACTCGGTCCTACCAGGATGAGATAATTGATAATTTTATTTCAAATAGATATGATTTATGTATATTCTAATTTACTCTTTCGGCAAATTATTTTTCTCGTTATATTTAGATTCTTGCATTAGTGCGATGGTTTCCTACTGATTATGTTGGATAATGTAGATTGGTCTAAAAAGGATTCGTTTTGAAATTTTAAAGTACACTTTGTCGCTAAAACGTAAAAGAAAAAAATGATTGAAAGATGGAACGCAAATTCTCCTGATATTCCCATTGTTTTTGAAATAAATGAAACAGCAAATTGGATTAAAAGAAATAAGTTTACTAGAGTAATTAAATTACATGTTATCTAAGTGTTTTATAGGTTGGATTACAATTTCCAGATGAACTTTTGGGTATATCGATTGTTATATGTCGGCAGTTAAATTCTATTGTTACTGATTGTCTGTGTGTTATTCTTGGAGATAGTTCGTTTGCAAGGTGAGTGGGTTTTTATATATTTATTTACTTAGACACATAAACATCGGTACAAGGAGGTACCAACTAGATATGCGCTACCTAAATCATTCGATTTGTGTGAGGGCTGGAATACTTCCCGGGTGCATAAACCGAATCAGGTGGTTTTCTTAGGGGGCCACACCCCGAGCCTTCGACCTGAAGGTCTGATCTACAAGGCAGTGGAGCAACATCAGGAGATGCAGTCCCATGACAGCTGGTTCATATGCCATCCATTCCTTCAGGATACTGTAGTCCGTGTTCACCATTAGTTTGTAACGAGGGTTTCTCAATTTCACTAGGTGGACTTTCCCTATCCACCGACCCGGTTAAAGCGTTGGAAATTCGATTTTCTTCCTCTCAATTTCGTAGTCAACACCTGTGGTGTGAGAAGGTACTGAGCGGGACTTCTCTGGCAGTGGTGGATTCACTTCCATCTTCCTTTACAACCTCAGTTTTAATGTTACCTTATACTCTTTATTCTGTGAATATATTTCTTTGTGTATTGTATTATCTATGCTTAATGTTTTTACCACCATTTATACTGTTACTGTTACTTCTATGACCCTGTAATTAATTTGTATAAATTTATCACACTTCAGTTGTTGTGTTGATGAAATAGCTGGTCAACATATGAAAATTGATGCATTAATTCATTATGGTCGAGCATGTTTATCTATAACAACTGGTTGTTTGCCTATTTATTATGTATTTGGCAAATATTCACCTTATCAACTTAATAATGAAATCCAATCATTCAAACAAATTTCGCATCAGTTGATACAGAACATTTTTGCTTATTCATCAGAAACTATTACACCGTCAATTCTTCTCATTATGTATGATTTTCGTTTTAAAGATATTGCTCAATATATTTATAATGAATTAATATCAATGAGTAGTAATGGTTCAGGTTCATATAATCCTAAATTATTACCAAAATTAATATGGTCTGAGCCATACATTAATACATTAGATAATTCAGTAATAGAAGCCGACAGGAAAGATGACATGAATAACCATAAAAATCAATGGATTCGTTGTGGACGATTATTAATTCCTTATCAATTTGATTTGGATACTTTAAATAGTATCGATAATAATAATAATAAACATAGTTGGATGATGTTATATATTGGACATACAAAAGAAAGTGATACAGATTTATATTCAGTTTATCGTATTCTACTTTGTTTACCTGAAATTGATCCATCAAAAACAATTTTATTTGATCCAATTACTTGTGATTTAGATTTAACTGGTTTACAATTGAATAGATTATTAAAAAGAAGAACATATTTAATTGAGAAAGCAAAAGATGCACAATATATTGGAATCTTGGTAAGTTGTTAGTTAGTTCTTTTAAAGTTTATCTTTTAATGGTTGATATATGGACCAATGCTTTTGGGTCCCCAAATGCCCTCATACGGCCGAGGATGGGGAGAGTCAGCTCTCCCTCTCGAAATACTCTCACATGGCCACAAGCATACAATCACTGAGAGGAAAGTCGCCTCTGCGTTGTTGTTTACGAAATTAAGAGGACAAAAAGCACATGTCCGACGTTTTGACCGAGTCGGTGGATACGGAGCATCCACCTGATGTAGTTGGAAAACCCTCATTCCAAGCCACTAGTACACATGGGCTCCAGTATCCTGGAGGAACCAATGTAATATGGACCTATTGTTGGTCACCGGCTACCATAGGACTGCATCTCCTGATGTTGCTCCACTGCCTTGTGGATTAGTCGTTTAGATCAAAGGCTCGGGGTGTGGCTCCCTAAGAAAGCTAACTGCTTCGGTTTGGGCACCTTGGCAGTATCACAGCTCACACTCAAATCAAGTGACTTGTGTGGCGCATATGTATTGGGTGCCCCTTTGTACCAATAATGATGTGTTCAGATAAATTTTTAAAAAAAACTACTGCGTGAAGGTAGTTGATTGAACTTCCATGTCAGAGGCCGTATACACAATTGTATGACAGAATTTCAAGAGGTGGATCAATAGCCGAAATCATTGTACAATAATCATTGAAGTACCTTCAACATATAGAATTATTTTATGCATGTTAGTAGTTCGTTTTTTTCTACAAAAGATACTTGTGTGGCAACTTGGACCGATGCATATATGTGCCTGGTCCTACGTTGTAGCTGACTGACTGACTATATCCTTTGATGTTCTCTTAAATTTTGTTCTTTTTTTCCCTTTCTCTCACCCTCCCCCCCAAAAAAGGTTTGTACATTATCTATTAAACATTATCAACATATTATTGATCGTTTAAAATTATTATTAAAAAATGCAAAACGTTCATGTATCACATTAATTGTTGGTCGATTAAATCCAGAAAAATTAGCTAATTTACCTGAATTACAATTGTTAATTATAATAGCTTGTCCTGAGACAAGTTTATTAGATTCATATAATTTTCATATTCCTGTTATAACACCATATGAAATGGAATGTGCTTTACATTCATGTTATATAAATGATTATTCATTAAATGACGAACGTACATGGACAGCAGAGAAATTTTTCATAGATTTTCATGATTTATTACCAGGTAAGTTGAATATTGATTGTTTGTTTGTTTACTTTTTCATAAGTTACTTGCGTACTCATATGCTAAATATATTTATTTTATTTAAACACATAAACATTGGTACAAGGAGGCACCAAACAGATATGCACCACACAAGTCACTTGGTTTGTGTATGATCTCTGATACTGCCAGAGTGTTCAAACCGAAACAGGTGGTTATCTTAGGGGGGCCACACCCCGAGCCTTTGACTTAGAGGTCTAATCCACAAGTTAGTGGAGCGATGCCAGTAGATGCAGTTCCATGGTAGCTGGTAGCTGGTTCCATCAGAATCCTGGAGGCGATATGCACCATTGATTTGGAATGAGGGTTTTCCAACTCCATTATGTGGACTCTCCATATCCACCAACTCGGCGTAAGTGTCAGATTTTCGCCTTTCGTCCTCTCAATTTCGTAAACAACAGTAATACCTCGAGAAGGCGGTGAGTGGGACTTCCCTGTCAGTGGTTGTATGCATATGGCCATATGAGAGCATTTCTAGAGTGAGTGCTGACTTTTCCTACTCTCAGCCATAGCAGGGCATTTGGGAGCCATATGCTAAATCCAATTTATTTGATTAGCAAGTGATAATTTATGTTTAGGATACTACACTTTGTGGTGATGTTATAGTTTTACCTATTTGGAACTTGTTTAAACAATATCCTACATTCTAAATTCACTTAGTGTTGTTTACTTGTATCTTCTCATTGTTATTTAAGACTTCAATTGATCAGTCTCTTGTTGGATCCAGGAATCCTGAATTCCACTGCTAGCCACTATCCGTCTCTGCTTAGGATGCTTGTAAATTAAGGCAATATGCATAGTATGCACATATGCCAATAATAGACTGATCAATTGAAGTCCTAAATTACAATGGGAAGATTCAAGCAAACAATACCAAGTGAAATTAAACTTCACCACATTGCACAATCAAGTGGCTATCTGAACTCAATAGGTAAGTGAATAAAGCGATAGAGTTTTTAAGTGAACGGTCCTATGTTCGAGTCCCAGAGTGAACATCAACTCTGAGATGCAGGTACATCTGGCTGACGGGTCCAAAATAGGACGAAACGCGCGTCTTGGATTACACTGTTAGCCACTATCTATCTATGCTTACAAAGCTTGTGACCTAAAGCAATATCGAGGCAGTCTGTATAGGACTCACATATACCAACAAGAGACGGATCAATTACAGTCCTAAATAACAATGGGAAGATACAAGTAAAACAACAGAAATTGAATATCCTACATTGTTAAATTTGTTGTTCATCATGTACAGTAGAACTATGACATTATCATCGAAATAGCTCAATGGTTAATATCTTAAGCAACGAAGCTTCTTGATATAGGTTCATATTCTACTGAGAGAATCAATCCCCTCAAAATTATAGATACGCTTTGTTGAAGAGTGGTAATTAGCACGAAACCTAAAACAAACAAGGTTTCCTATTGACTAATTCCAACCGCCTAATATCTAAGCATAATGTACGTGATGTCAAGTCACTTTGATCAGTGGACACGTTTAAACTTAAGTAATTTGGTCAACATTAATTACTTCTCACTGATCAATTAATTGTAACTTATTCAGTGCATACTTTTTCTTTCATCTTTCAATGTATATGGAAATGTTAAAAATAATTTTTAATTTTCTTTAGGTGGTCAAGCTTATATACCTGTGGAGAATGTTATTCCACAAATAACTGAATCATTCGCTATGGTTTCATTAATTGATGGACATAGTCGTTTTATTCCAGAAAATAAACTACATCCTGAAGATAATTCTCAATCTTTACTTGTTCAATCATCAGGTGAATTAATTGACTATAATCAATGGAATTTATACGCTAATCGAGTTAATCGAACATGGTATGGTTTAGATCCGAAAATTGGTCAAACACCTATAGCACAAATAAAAGATGGTCGTGTTGGTTTACCAACACAATATACAGATGAAAAGAATGTTGAATGATCCGATTCATTATTATTATTATACCCTTTGATCTACTGATCTATGGACAATTTGATTTTGTACATAAAATTATGATATTTGGAATGTTTATTATGTTGAGATGATTTACTAAAATATTTATTTTGTTTGCTGCATGTTAGATAAGTTCTTGATGGGTGGAGAGTGGGGCTAATTTTTAATGCAAAATAATATTAGCTAGAGAGAACTATGCAGTGTATTAGGGAATGATGGTAAATTAGTTGATAAGGTTGTAAATCTACGTTGAATGAGATGGTCGAGTCACGTGTTGCATATGCCTGAATACCGATTACCACAACGCGCAATGCTGACTAGTGTTGGGTTTAGGGTTGGAAGAAAGTTTGGTGTGGCCAAACCAAGACGTGACATCAGTGCTTGAAGTCACTAACTTCTAGTCTTAACCATGTTGGTAGATACAGACTACTTGGTTGGTGTCCTCATGATTATCATAATCAATGGTTGGAGACTTGGTGACATGGGTCAGAACGACGTCGGTGTATACACTCTTTGTCTTCCCTTAAACTGTGAGATTAAAATCGCTTCATATCTTTCTTTCTACGAACTAATTCTTTCTTCCTGTACTATATCCTTATTACAATCTTTCTTTTATATATTACCACCATTGAATTAACTACTTTTATGGATCCGGTGTTCATCTTGTTGTGCTAATGAGGTGTGACAACTTAGATGGATGTATAAATGTGCCTGGTCCTGCGTTGTAGCTATGCAACACTGGACAGCTAGTCTATATTAGGTATTCCTTAGAAGTGCGCGCACTCATGTTACAATTCACATGGTCGGTTACTTAGCACGGTTCAGGTCTTTTGGCAAACACAGTCCCTTAAGATCATTAAATAGCATTTATGTTTATATGAAACTGTTGTCATTTATTCTCATAGTAGGATTCGTATTTCAAGTCTTCGGTGAATTACTACCTTACTTTCGAAACTACAGTGAAATGTAAGAAATATTCTCAAAGTTCATGTGTTTGGTCCGTTTTGTGTCTGTTGTTCGTAAATGACAGATAAGATCTATTTATGTACAATAAAAGCGAAATCAGCTTGTGTAATCCTGTGCCACGTTTGTTACTATCGTGATAGGTTTAAAGGATCGGCTTCTGGGTTTATGAAACTAAATCGTTCTTAGCTAAAAACGTTCGATGATTTTGTGTTCTTTCAACGTTACTTCAAAAGAATATCTTATATATTTGTTGACGACATCATACTAGTAATACTAAGGTTCACAAATATGTTTACGGAATCAGTGATAACAACTTATTTTTTTAATACAACTTTCGAACTCCAGCTTCTCTACCTTGGATATACTTTACATCTAACACACCATATAAATACTTGATCGTCACACAAATTGTAGTTTTCAGTAAAATACAATTTATGTTCACCTATATTGAAATGAACCATAAGATTCTAGTCTTAAATTGTACTCTCAATTATAAGTATTATCGTAGTCATACAAATTCTTTAATTCTACAGCTTAGTATAGATTGATTGAGTTAAATTTTAGAGATGGTTCCCAAATTTGCCTTGAGGATTACTAACCACTTGGTTTAAAATTAGATTATGAACTAGTGTTAAGGATTAATAGTCAAGATACGAAATTAGGGTGTTTTTTTAAAATCACAAACTGATATTATGCATAGTGCAAGAAACTTATGTAGGTGTAAAGATGACCATTTCTGTTCAATGCTTAATGAAAGTGCAATGTCCTATTCATTTACTGTGTTAGTGCTGCATATAAGAGTGTAATTGTTACTTGAAGTTTCATTTCAATTCTACTGTATGGGGCAGAAACCTGGGGAACTACGAAAGCCATCATCCAGAAAATACAGGTGTTTATTAACAGTGTCTACGCAAAATACTTCAGATCCGTTGGCCGGACACTATTAGCAACAACCTACTGTGGGAGAGAACAAACCAGATCGGAGTGGAGGAAGAAATCAGGAAGAAGCGCTAGAAGTGGATAGGACACACATTGAGGAAAGCACCCAACTGCGTCACAAGACAAGACCTCACATGGAATCCTGAAGGTCAAAGGAGAAGAGGAAGACCAAAGAACACATTACGCCGAGAAATGGAGACAGACATGAGAAGAATGAACAACAATTGTATAGGACCTGAAAGGAAGGCCCAGGACAGAGTGGGTTGGAGAATGCTGGTCGGTGGCCTATGGTCTATTAGGAATAACAGGCGTAAGTAAGTAAAGTTGAATATATATATGTATGTCTTCTATGAACACGGCATTGTAGCTCATATATATACCAGAAGTTTCATGGAAGACGTGGGTAAATTCGATCATGGAGTTAAAAATTAAGAAATCATTGGGTAATATTGACTGTCCTTATTTGTTTGAAAGTTTTACATCAAGACGTGGCCTTAGTCAACCATTCGAAGCCATGAAGCGCTAGACAACTTTTTTGTCGTAATATGAAACTTTTCACTAATGCGGGTTTACAAATATAACAATGATGGGAACCAGGACTCACGGAGGTTCGGTTTTGTATGCACGCTATTTAGGAAGAGACAGATTTCTAGAGCCTTCTATTCTCAGTGGTTATCTCACTAAAATCAGTTCATCATTTAAATCTGTGAAATACAAGTTAGATCGCCATTGAAGATCTGGATGCACATATTTGGATGAAACGGATGCCCAATACTACCGGATTTTTAATAGTAGTCTAACTTAGATCGGCCTATGATTTGAATGAAACTCAACAGTATCTAGAACGTCTTACTTACAAATTGTAGTACGATCACTGTGTAGTGAACAGAACACAGCTGGGGAAAATCGAATGTATTTGACACAAAATTACAGGACTCGTTAGTAAAACTTAACAATCAAATAGTAAATACGTAATCTGCAAAATGTCCATCAGTTGTCTCATAATGACTCAGACTTCATTGTTCTTGCATTTTCATACAACTTACGTCCTGTTCCAATTCTTTACTGTTCGATCATCTTATCTCTCTGCTACCAGACATTCTGTTCACGACTAACATCATCTACTACTTATGTCAATATAAGTAGCACACACCGCAACTGTACTAAGTTGTTTAATACATTGGTACTCCTATTTTGGTAATCACTAGTTAATATTGATTGGCAGACAATCATGAATCTATTTTTTTATTTCTCATCATTAGTAATGTCTATTTTCAATCTTAATGCTCTTACTCATGTTCGAATTCATTTCCTTCTGTTAAGAATTAGATTAGCCAACTGGGAAGGATTGTCCAGGACAGAGTTGAATAGAGAATGCTGGTGAGCGACCTATACTCCTCCATAAAGGGTAACAGGCGTAAGTAACTATACAGTAATATATATTGGTTAGTAATTAATAGCCAATAAGTGTTAAGATAAGAATTGATTAGTAAATGACGGATTGTAGGTAAGTGTTAGATTAGAAAATAACCACCTTATGGTTTTTTTACTATAATGTACTATATATCTTTCTCATAAGTGAATTTCATATATGTAAACGGGGAACAATCAACAGGCTTCTCCAACACGTATTAATAACCAATCAAAGTCGAATTCTACAACGATATCCTTTTACAAACTATATGAAATATACATGTTCGTCTTTGGGGAGGGGGGGGGTGAAGTACTCATTTACTTACCCCCACCCCACCCCACTCCCCTTCACCCCTGTCCATGAGTACTACTATATCCATAACATGGAATGATTTGAATTATTGATCCATGTGTACTTTGATTGAAATCAGTAGTGTATAGGATAGAGTAAATGATTGCATATAACAGTGTAATGACAATGTCTTATTCATATTCTAATTATCATAAGATTATAATCAATTTTACTTCTTACATAATCATCCAATATTTTGTTTAAAACGTATCTTATTCAATGTTCACTGAAGAAGAAATCGTTGCTTATTCTTATTTACCATTATGGGCATGGTGTTATTTATGTATAACTGGTATAATATTTCTTTGTACATTATGTACATTATGTTATTTACAAAAATGGTTATGCTTTAAAATAATACTGGAGAAACGTTGGTGTGTTAACAATTCAATTGGTAAGTCTCATTATCGGTGAATATGAATTCAATTGATGTTGTTTTATTTGTATCTTTCTAACATTGTAATTGATCAGTCTCTTGTTGATATATATATATATGCGGATGGTCTTGAGATTTCCTTAGGTTACAAACATTCTAAGCAAAGATGTATAGTGGTTAACAGTGGAATCTAGGATGTGTGTTTCGTTCTATTTGAGACTTGTCAGCTGTATGTACCTGCAATTCAGAGTTAATGTTCACTCTGGAACTCGAACCCGGCACCGTTGGCTTCAAACGTCATCATGTTATCCACTTACCTACTGAGTCTAGATAGCCACTAGCTTATATTAGTGATGTGAAGTTGAATTCATTGTTGTATTGGTTGTTTAAATTTTCTCATTGATGTTTAGGATTGCAATTGGTAATTGGTTCATACTCCATTGGTTCCCTCAGGATCCTGGAGTACATGTGCACCATTGGTTTGGAATGATGGGTTTCCAACTCCCTTAGATGGATCTTCCATATTCACCAACTTCGTTAAAGCACCAAACATTCGCTTTTCATCCTCTCAATTTCGTAAACAACAGTAATGCCTCGAGAAAGCAATGATAAGGACTTCTTATGCAGTAGCTGTATACGCGTATACGTATGAGAGTATTTGGAGAGGGAGAGTTGACTCTCCTCACTCTCAGTCGTACCAGGGCATTTGAGGGCGATAGTCAAATCACTTAATGTTTTAATTTTTTCAGTATATTTCAAGTACCTTATGAAGACTCGTACAATATGTAGATTACCGGTTATCAAATTAACTTTCTAACCAAGTTCTCATTGCATATATCTATTTATATTCATTATTAAATTCTCCTGGAATATACTAATCATTTCACAAATTTAATAAAAATAATCATACTACTTATAGTAGACTTAATTTAAATACAATTTAATAAAACATGGCGACCTCATTTCTTCTAATGAATTTGAAGCAATTCAATGATCTTTCCTAAGTTATGAGATGAACATTAATTCATATGTTACTTTAAGTGTTATTATATTAATGAGATAGAATATATAAGATTGACTATATAGTTTACATAGAATAGATGAAAACACCGCGTGTTTCATTCAATATAAGCCTTGTCAGCTGAATGTAATTGGATCCCAGAGATGAAGTTCACTTCGATATTAAAAACCAGTACGCACCACGAAAAACGTCGATATATTAATGTTCACTCTGTTACTGACTTCAAAAATAACATGAACTGTGGAATACAGATGAACTCAGCTAATCATTCCAAAACAAGTTAAAACATACATACTGAATTCTAGCGCTAGACAAATTCCATCTTCTAAGTGTAAACTTGTTTCATAATGGCTATATCTAGGCATTAAATAGAGAATAAACATATACCAACAAAGAGTGATCAATTTATTGTATTTTATCTTAACACATAGATATTGGTACAAGGAGGCACCAAATACATATGCGCCACACAAATCTCATTCGATATATGTGAGGGCTGTGATACTGCCCGGGTGCCCAAACCGAACCACGTTGTTTTCTTAGGGGACCACACCCCGAGCATTCGACCTGAAGGTCTGATCCACAAGGCAGTGGAACATCGTAAGCAGATGCAGTCCCATGGAAGCCGGTGACCAACAATTGGTTCATACTCCATTTGTTCCTTCAGGATACTGGAGCCAGCCCATGTACACCATTGGTTCGGAATCCGGTTAAAGCGTCGGACATTCGCTTTTCGTCCTCTCGTTTTCGTAAACAACACCACCGCCACGAGAAGGCAGTGAGTAGGACTTCACTGGCAGAGGCTATATACGCGTGGCCATGTGAGAGCATTTGGAGAGGTAGAGCGGACTCTCCTCACTCTCGGCCGTACCAGGGCATTTGGGGGCTAGTGATCAAAAGTCAATCGAAATATCCATAATTAGATGAACTAAATCTTTACAAATTCAATTATGACTATTTAGTTATATGAAGAAATCAGGTAGAGTTGAAGACATTGAGGAAATACATGGATTTGAAAACAAACTATGTAATTGTAATTAAATTGGTGAATAATCAACAGTAAATCAAACCGATTTTGTAGACGGCAACATTATAATTTATGAATGAACCAATCAAATTTAAGATAATAGGTCTTGGTTTATGGCTTGAAATCCATTCATCATTCTTTTGTTGTTGGCGTCGGTGTATACACTCCCTGTCTTCCCTTAAACTAAGAGATTAAAATCGCTTCATATCTTTCTTTCTACGAACCAATTCTTTCTTCTTTTATTATATCTCTATATGCAATCTTTCTCTTACATATTACTACCTTTGACCTAACCACTGCTATGAATCCGGTGTTCATCTCGTTGTGCTGATGCGGTATGGCAACCTGGACCGATGCACATATGTACCTGGTCCTACGTTGTAGCTGACTGACTGACTTTTGTTGAAATAGAGATTTAACATTATAGCTAATGTCAGTTCGTGATGAAACACCTTAGATCTAATTCCTTATCTTAATCATCAATTGTAAATCATAATTCTAATTCTTCACACAGATTTGTGACCTTTTTCTAGTTCTAGTGAGTAGTTGAACATTCTCAAGGTTACTTGAGCTTCGTTCAAAGGTCATCCATAAATTATAGTCACATTATGGTTTATTCATTTGAGCTAGAAAGTAGGTTTAAATGTTTCAATAGTATGATACTAAGAATAGCTGAAATAAAAATCTAACGTCAATCCATAAAGATATTGACTATTGAATTAGGTTATGTTGTTAGGTTCACATTATCTGCTATAGTAATAATTTTAATAATTGAAATTCATAAGTCAATTGAAGTGATACAACTATGGAAAACCTGGAAGCACTGGACAGCCGTTTCATCCTAGTATAGGACTATTCAGTAGTGCAAATCCATGATCCCGCATCACGGCACTCAAACCCAGGACCCATAGGTCTGATGCGCGAACTCTTAACCTTTAAACCAATCATCTTTCCTGCATTCAACCGTGTTAATGTCTAAGTTCAACCAATCCACGAAATTGAGCCACCATCCACCATTGTCTTCAGTGAGTTACCATCTCACAACAAACACGGTTGAACTCTACTGTTCGCTGCTTCTCACTAGAACTGCAGGAAATACCTCTTGAAGCCAGTCCCTAGTGAGCATAGATTGATTAATATCCGAAGGTGTTTTTGTGGATATTATAATAATTCAATAGTTGAAATTCACGATTTAAATTGAAACTAGACCACTATGAAAAACCTGGAAGCACTGGACGGCCGTTACATCCTAGTATCGGACTCCTCTGCAATGTGTATCCACGATCCCGCTGCGTGAGTTTCGAATTCAGGACTTATTAGTCTCATGCGCGAGCGTTAAACCTTAAATTCATTTATTCTATCTTAAAATACTGTATTCATAACTAAGTTTAAATAATACAAAGGAAACAAACTAAAATATTTTTAATATAATGAGTATTATAATAGGTATGAATATGTCAGTATTGGGCTACTTTTAATCAAAGTCATCCTGTATAACGCATCACTGTACTTACTTACCTACTCCTGTAACTCCTCGTGAAGGAGCGTAGGCCGCTCACCAGCATTCTCCTGGGCAATCCTTTCCAGTTGTTGTTATTCATCCTTTCCATATCTACTTCCAATTCTCGACGCAGTGTGTTCTTCGGCCTTTCATTTTAGTGTTTCCCTTTAGGATTACAAGTTAGGGCTTGCCTAGTGATGAAGTTTGATAATTTCCGTAATACTGTATTTATTTATCTATCTAAAAAAATTATAATTTGTGATATGAAGTTGTGGGGTTGAAACTGAATGTGCTACGTACTATCCGCATAACAGCGATGCTGCCTTCCCACAATGAGGGTTGGAGTTAGAAAAGGTTCACTCTAAAAATGCACAACTCACATTATCTCACCGATATCCGTCTCCGGTGGTAAGGTCTCAACAAGTATGGAGATAACACAAAAATTACTCACAAAATGATCTTGTGTGACCGAATTAAACTAGTTGTCCCTTGAGCACTGCACTCACGCTCTCAGGCCACTAAGACCATCTTTAAACCAATTTCGTTTTCAGGTACCTCCAGAACAACCCTCTCACAGTGTGGGCAACCGGGAAATGATAACCGCCCTCATACGTGTAACAGCACTGAAGACCACTGAATTCATAATCAATCTCCCTCTTCAATTCCTATTATTCCTTTTACACCAACTTTCAATCATAAACTTCCTCATTTGGCTTTCACCTCAAGTGTTGCCATAGCCAACGATATAAATATATATATGTGACCATCAGAAAATCAGTTCATTTCTTAGTCAATAGTATGCATTTGTCCTACAGGTAGTTTCTGTCATCGAGTAACCTTCTCATTTGGCTACGGCAAGACTATAATTTATGAACGAACCAATCAGATTTAGAATAATAGATTTTGAATTTTGGAGCGAAATTCATTTATCCATTTGGCTAAATAGCATTCTGGCAGTTTAACTGATATCAGTTTATGATGAAAACCATGAATCCAATTCCTAACCGTAAACGTCAACTATCAATCATAATTCTAATTTCTTATATACTGGTTTAGAACTCTCATTTAATCCTATTTAATAGGTGGACATTCTCAAGGTCAGTTTGGTGACACTCAAAGGTCATTCAACAACAATGATAGTCTCATTGTAAAATGGAAAATGTTTCACCATGGACATTGATCAATAACAAAAAGATCATATTTGAATGTCACCTGATTAATACACATGGTTGACTGTTCAATATCAATATTCTTAATCAGTTAAACAAATATATTCAATCAGAATGGGTTTTGTGGAGATTTCTAGTAATTCCACTGATTGAAATCATGAGTCAATTGAAGCTAGACCACCATGGAAAACCTGGAAGCACTGGACGGCTGTTTCGTCCTAGTATGGGACTCCTCAGCAGTGCGCATCCATGATCCCACTCCCCGCGAGATTCGAACCCAAGACCTATAAGTCCAGTTATGAAGTGTTGAAAATGAAATCATTTGATTATTAGAGGCTTTATTGTATACTTTAAATATATTCAGTATTATACTTTGGTAAGGGCAGTATTAGTAAATCAGACATTTAGGTTGATTACTTTTCATTTATTACAAACTATGATTGATCAGTGAGTACAAATTTAATGGTTGTAATCATGAGTTGATTTAAGCAAGACCACCATGGAAAACCTGTGTGCACTAGACGGTCTTTTCGTCCTAGTATAGGACTCCTCAGCAGTGCTCACCCATGATCGCGCTCACGACCGCACGTTTAACTCCTAGATCACTGATCTGACATCTAATTGTGTTAATCTCTAACTTCAACCGTTCCACGAAATCGCGCGACCATCTTCCATTGTACTGAGGTAGATATCTCTCTCTACCTGACACGGATTATCTCCAGTGATCACTGCTCCTCATTAGATCTCCGAGAATTCTCTCACGAAGCTAGTCACTAGTGAGCACATGGTAATTATCAGTATGGTATTGTGGAGATCATTATATTTTTGATTGAGATCATGAATTGATTAATGTTATACCACCATTGAAAACCTGGAAGCACTGGATGGCCATTTCGTCCTATTGTGGGACTCCTCAGCAGTGAGCATCCATGATCCCGCCTCACTAGATTCTAACCTGCGACTTTCGGCATCGCAAGCGGACGTTTAGTCCCTAGATTACTGAGTCTTCATCCAACAATATTAATGTCTAACTTTAACCAATCCACGAAAATGAGCCTCCGCACTATGAAGTGTGCGTGTCGTTGAAGCTAAAAACACACATCATTGTTACATTCTATTCAGTAGATAAACTGAGATGAAAATGAAACTTTTTTCTGTTTTATTTTAGAAAGTTCATTTAGTACTATGTGCCAATGAATGAAATTTTTAGTGAACAAGACATTTCAATCATAAGTATTAGGTCGGTCATTTAATAGTGTAAACAATCGATATTTTCTTTTTAAGTCACTACATCCATAAGGTTTATATAGATATACAGAGATGTATGATATTGAATGAAATGATTGGTAAATGATATATATTATTGGTTATGAGATGATGGAGAAGATTTGTAACTCAGGTAGATGATTTTGATGAAGTTTTGTCCATTGAGCTTAGATGGTTTGGTCGTGGAACTTTCATTATTCTTCTGAATGACATCATCAGGACAAATTGAAGTTTGTCGTTCAAAAGAATGATGAAAACTCCACGATCAAACCATCCAGTTTAGAGAACAAAACTCCATCAGAAATGTTATGGTTATCTTTTCTTTAGTGTATATTGAATTCTATTGATTAAGTTGTATGATGATAGTCATTAGTTTAAATATGAGAAAATCCTGTTTGAGCTAGACATTTTACTAGTTGCCATTCATCAACTAGAAGTATTAATAATCTTGGGAAGACCAGTATTGTTTTTAAGATTCAGGCTAGTATCACGTAGCTTAACATTACAAAACGTAGTCGCTGAAATATTCAACCCTTGACCGACTTCGTGTAGGACGAATGTATTTACATTGATTAATCACCTGGTATATTGTTTTCAGTTGATCAAATTGCAATGTGTTAATTACAAGTCTAATGAACATCGCTTACTTACGCCTGTTATTCCTAATAGACCATAGGCCACCGACCAGCATTCTCCAACCCACTCTGTCCTGGGCCTTCCTTTCAGGTCCTATACAATTGTTGTTCATTCTTCTCATGTCTGTCTCCATTTCTCGGCGTAATGTGTTCTTTGGTCTTCCTCTTCTCCTTTGACCTTCAGGATTCCATGTGAGGGCTTGTCTTGTGACGCAGTTGGGTGCTTTCCTCAATGTGTGTCCTATCCACTTCTAGCGCTTCTTCCTGATTTCTTCCTCCACTCCGATCTGGTTTGTTCTCTCCCACAGTAGGTTGTTGTTAATAGTGTCCGACCAACGGATCTGAAGTATTTTGCGTAGACACTGTTAATAAACACCTGTATTTTCTGGATGATGGCTTTCGTAGTTCCCCAGGTTTCTGCCCCATGCAGTAGAACTGTCTTGACATTTGTATTAAAAATCCTGACCTTGGTGTTGGTTGACAGTTGCTTTGAGTTCCAGATGTTCCTCAGTTGTAAATATACTACTCTTGCTTTTCCAATCCGCGCTTTCACATCTGCATCAGATCTACCCTGTTCATCAATGATGCTGCCCAAATACGTAAAGGTTTTTACATCTTCCAAATCTTCTCCGTCAATTGTGATTGGATTGGTGCATGTTGTGTTGTATCGGAGAATCTCGCTTTCCCCTTTGTGCATGTTGAGACCTACTGCTACTGAGGCTGCTGCTACACTGGTCTTCTTCTGCCTTTGTTGTTGCGTGTACGATAAGAAGGCCAGATCATCTGCGAAGTTTAGATCCTCCAGCTGCATCCCATGCTTCCCCCCAAATACTGACGTCTTCATCATTCAGTCGGACACCAGGAGAAAGATGAAGTTACCTTGCCTGACACCAGTCTTTACTTCGAACGAATCTATCAATTGTCCTTTATACACGATTTTGCAGTTTAATCCATCATAGGAATTCTGTATGATATTGACCATCTTCTGAGGCACGCCGTAGTGTCGAAGAACCCTACATAGTGTTGTTCTGTCCACGCTGTCAAATGCTTTTTCGTAGTCAATGAAGTTGATGTAGAGTGATGGATTCCATTCAGTTGATTGTTCCACATGACATGATATAATTTTATTATTGAATATTTGGAGATAGGTACGACTGACGTATTAAGCCTCAAATCAACTAACTGTATGGGATCTGGAATATACCTTGTATTCTAAGCTACCATGTGAGGAAAGCTTTTGATTTGTACAAAAGATGTGATATTAATTAGTATGTTTTTGGATCATTGGCCTCAATTTGTCTCTGTTGGCATGACATCTAATTGAATGGAAATCTCTTCTAGAAAATACAAACTAATCTTCTACGTTAGATTTTAGACATGAAGAAAAACAAGTGTACTATTGATTAAAACATTATGATTGTCAACTTGTAAACCAATTTTTGCATTACAAAACAAACTCAACTATAGAAGAACTAAAAACCAGAGGGAGAGGGGAGTAGAGAGGGAGAGAGTATTAGTAGGTAGTTTGTCCTAGTCCCGAGACTTATCATTGGTACACTTCTTCGATCATACATAGTAATGTAGCTTATTACTGATACATTTCCTGGATGAGACTTTAATTTATGGACGACCTTTGAGTGATGCTAAACTGACCTTGTGTGTAGCCACCTAATAACTGGAACCAGATAAGATGTTATAAACCTGTATGAAGAATTAGAATTATGATTTACAGTTGATGATTAAAGTTAGAAATTAGATTTAGGGTGTTTCATCATGAACTGACATCAGCTATAATGCCAATAGTCTATTTATCCAAATGAATGAATTGATTTCGCGTCAAAATCCGAAACCTGTTATCTTATACGTGATTGGTTCGTTCATAAGTTATAGTCTCGCTATTTCCTGACAACTAAGATATCTCAAAATCAATGAGACGGTATCCAGTAGTTCACTGTTGTTTTTTCTTAGAATTTTAATCAATATACGATATTACAGTACAATCTGATGTCTTTATCATCTCACCACCCAGGAAAACCTACTTGATTCTTTGAATTTAAACTTTCCAGTAAAACGTTTTACAGATCTAAATCATAAAACAGTGGTGATGATGAAAGTTTTGTAGAGTTCTAAGATTATAATATGAATGAAGTAACACCATCTGAAGAGTCATTGATAGCACTAAAGCACTAAAAGCTTTTTCCGTAGACCTGGTACAGTGTGTTGCGCACTGAAATCGTTGACTATGGCAACACTTGAGGTGAAAGCCAAATGAGGAAGTTTATGATTGAAAGTTGGTGTAAAAGGAATAATAGGAAATGAAGAGGGAGATTGATTATGAATTCAGTGGTCTTCAGTGCTGTTAGACGTATGAGGGCGGTTATCATTTCCCGGTTGTCCACACTGTGAAAGGGTTTTTCTAGAAGTACCTGAAAACGAAATTGGATTAGAGGTGGTATTAGTGACCTGAGAGCGTGAGTGCAGTGCTCAAGGGACAACTGGTTTAACTCGGTCACACAAGATCATTTTGTGAGTAATTTTTGTGTTATTTCCATACTTGTTGAGACCTTACCACCGGAGACGGATATCGGTGAGATAATGTGAGTTGGGCATTTTTAGAGTGGACCTTTTCTAACTCCAACCCTCCTTGTGGGAAGGCAGCATCACTGTCATGCTAGTTGTCTGAAGGAAACACCTTACTGCCGTCACACCTCTTTACAGTCAGCAGTACGACTTCGCCTTCGGGCCTTGTGTCTGCAGTTTTTCTCTTACCGTACTTCAACCGACCTGTCTGGCATTGTAGGACCTTGAGGAACGATTGTTGCAGCCAGTATAGCTCGATTGGTTCATCACGATAAGCAAATCCGACCATCACGTCAAGGTAGCAACAACGGTACATATATTTGCCTGGTCTTACGTTTTAGCTGACTGACTGACGTTTAGGTTTAGGATTTTACAGTAACATAGATCTATAATTCAATGTACGATTGAATCTAGAAATTTCAGATTAATAAAAAAGTATTTATTTATTGTTTTTATGTGTGTCTGTATACCTTGAAACGAACTGGATTATAAAGAGCGTAATTAACATGGAATATATATAAATTATGTCTTCGGTTTTATTGAAGTCAGGAGTTAGTGTAAGTTCGAAAATTCAGAAGTACTGGAACACTGTTTCTTTCTAGTATGGAACTCCACTGAAATGTTCATCCATGGCCAAACTTCCACGAAACCTGAAAATCTTGATCTCGATTCTCGGTTGGGTTGTAGGTGTTCACTGCTGAAGAGTTCTGTACTATCATGAAACGACTATTCAATGCTTTCTTGTTTCTAGTGGTGATTTAATTTAGATCATTTTGTGGTCCTAATAAAATTTGTCAATTTTACAACCTTCATGCTGATCATCACGTTTATGTCGATAGCCAAGAGAGAGTTCAGCTTTATCAAGTGACTTTCTCTATTCTGCAGAAATTTGGAAGACTCTCCCGGTCTCTCACAATGTACGAGCACTCCATGTATCTAAATTAATGGTTGCTCTGGTTGTCAGAAGGGGCATCAGCTTCGTGACTTCCGAAGGAACTCGTCTTTCACCATGTGGCGTCACAACTCTTCTAACTGACGACTTACTAACTCCCAGAGCAAAGTCGAAACGTTTTTTAGCGAGTTACTTTTCTATGGGATGGGATCGCTAACCTCATGCCCAACCCCCCTCCTTTACCTGTACCTGGGACCGGCAGTAGCCCAAGAGATTCTCCAGGTGGAGTTTTACTCTATTCTATGACAAATTTATTATTTACTGATTATTTTATGAGACAGTATTTTTGTGTGTCATCATAATGATAGATGGACGTTTTCATTGTCTAATTCAACATACAACTGAATGTCTGATGGGCTGAATTATCTGCACTGATTGATAATTGAATAACAATTAACATCATAATTAAAAGCAAAGATGGATAGTGGCTAGCAGTGTAATCCAGGATGTATGTTTCGTCCTATTTGAGACTCGTCAGCTGTATGTACCTGTAATTCAGAGTTGATGTTCACTCTGGGACTCGGACCCGGTGCCGTTCGCTTAAAAACGCCATCGCTTTATCCACTAGCTTATATAGTGATGTGAAGTTGAATTCATTGTTGTATTGGTTGTTTAAATCTTCTCATTGATGTTTAGGACTGCAATTGTTTAGTCTCTTATTAGTATATGCGCATCTTGTGCCGATTGCCTTGATATCGCATTAGAATGGATAGTGGCTAGCAGTGTAATCCAGGATGTGCGTTTTGTCCTATTTGGGACTCGTCAGCTGGACTTCAATTAATTAGTTTCATGTTGGATCTAGGAATCGTGGATTCCACTGCTAGCCACTATCCATCTTTGCTTAGAATGCTTGTGAATTGAGGCAATATCGAAGTAATACGCACAATATGCACATATGTCAATAAGAAACTGATCAATTGCAGTCCTAAACATCAATGGGAAGATTCAAGTAAAACAATACCAAGTGAATTAACATCATTCACGTAAAACAACCTGAAATATACCCTATACACCTACTTGTGGAGAGTTGAGCTTTCATAGTTTTCACATCAGTAGCAATGACTTGCTTACCAGTTCGATCCTTAATATTTTCTATTAATTCATCTGTTGATTTTGACTGCAATATCGTCAGCTTCAAATTTGCTTTTACTTCTGAGGACAATCTTCTAGTTTATGGATCACAAACCATCCATGAACTACTACAAAGATGATTGTGAAGCATCTTGTATGATCTTATAACATATTCTTCACCTTCCAATCTTAAATGGAATGTTGATTGACAGTTTAGAAACTTAAACGTCACATATTAGTTAAAGTTCTCACGGTTTTTAATTCACTGTCAGATCTTCTGATTTACGCTTATGACCAAATATGCAATGAAACATCACAAACAAGTATTTAATTCTCATGTACTTCATCAGTTTACTTTCGATGTGAATGTAATGAGTATGGGTAGTTTGAGAAGGGATAAAATTATTCTTCCATACTTTTTTGGAATTCTTTTAGTGCATTATCAAATTCAACCCAGCTTCCGTAATGCTCATTCTGTATTATACGTTGAAACGCCTTGCTTACGTCGACTGGAATGTCCAACGTGTACACTACAGAACATCATTTCATTCATTTACGCCTGTTACTCCTCGTGAAGGAGCATAGGCCGCTCATCAGCATTCTCCATCCAACCCTGTCCTGGGCAATCCTTTCTAGCTCCGTCCAGTTGTAATTCATCGTTTTCATATCTGCTTCTATTATCCGACGCAATGTGTTATTTGGTCTTCCTCTTTTCCGCTTCCCTTCAGGATTCCAAGTTAGGGCTTGCCTCGTGATGCAGTTTGACGATTTGCGTAATGTATGTCCTATCCATTTCCATCGTCTTTTCCTAATTTCTTCTTCAGCTGGAAGTTGGTTTGTTCTCTCCCACAGAAGGCTATTGCTGATGGTATCCGGCCAATGGATGTTGAGTATCTTGCGTAGACAGCTATTTATATATACTTGTACCTTCTTGATTATGGTTGTTGTAGTTCTCCAAGTTTCAGCTCCATACAGTAGAACTGCCTTGACGTTTGTATTGAAAATTCTCACTTTAATGTTGGTTGAAAGTTGTTTTGAGTCCCATATGTTCTTCAATTGTAGGAATGCGACCCTTGCTTTGCCGATCCTCGCCTTTACGTCTGCATCTGAACCTCCTTGTTCATCGATGATGCTTCCCAAGTATGTGAAGGATTCTACATCTTCCAGAGTTTCTCCATCAAGAGTGATTGGATTGCTGTTTTCCGCTTTGAATTTGAGGACCTTGGTTTTCCCTTTGTGTATGCTGAGGCTTACTGATGCAGAGACTGCTGCTACACTGGCTGTCTTCATCTGCATCTGTTCGTGTGTACGTGATAGGAGGGCTAGGTCATCTGCGAAGTCCAAATCGTCTAATTGATTCTGAGCTGTCCATTGTATTCCGTGTTTTCCTTCAGATGTTGAGGTCTTCATAATCCAGTCGACCACCAGAAGAAAGAGGAAGGTAGAGAGTAAACAGCCTTGCCTGACTCCGGTCCTTACTTGGAATGCATCTGTCAGCTGTCCTCCATGCACGACTTTGCACTGTAGTCCGTCGTATGAGTTCCGGATAATATTGAAAATCTTCTCAGAAACTCCGTACTCTCGAAGAAGTTTCCATAATGTCCTCCTATCTACACTGTCGAATGCCTTTTCATAATCAATGAAGTTGATGTATGGTGATGAGTTCCACTCAACTGATTGTTCGACGATGATCCGTAGTATTGCAATTTGGTCTGTGCACGACCGATCCTTACGGAATCCAGCTTGTTGATCTCGAAGTTGGGCGTCTGCTGCATCCTTCATCCGGTTCAGCAACAATCTGTTGAAGACTTTCCCTGGTATTGACAGTAGTGTAATGCCTCTGTAGTTTTCACATTACAAAACAGAGATAGCCAAATCAATGCTTTCAGTAGTTATTTTGTACCTAGCAAACCCACAGCAGTTGAAATACGGAATAACAGTTTCTTGTCAAGTCATTCAAAGTCGTTGAAACAAAACGATGAACGATTTCGAAAGCCGAACTAATGAGCTGTTCTATAATTGACAAATAAATAATGATCACACTACATCTTAATTAAATGAATACAATTAGTACCAAGGACAATAGAATAAAATTATATTTCTGGTTATTGTTTTTTTAGCGAGTTAGTTTTCTACGGGATAAGGTCGCTAACCCCATGTCCAACCCTTCCCCTTTATCCGGTCTTGAGACCGGCAGTATCCCAAGAGGGTCTCTAGGCGGAGTTAATAGAATAGTATACTGATTACTGTTACTAGTTAGTAATTACATTTAACATGACATATAACTCATTCACCTCTGTTACGTGACCAACATACATATCATAAATAAACTTTTACACAATATAATCAATTCAATAACACTAATCAATATTCATTGGATTATTTCATTTTAGATACGGGTACTGACTTCAGTGAATATACCGATAGCAACCATAGTATTACGTAATCATTGTAAATCCATTATGATAAACAAAAGTATCTTTTCTTATTGTAAAGATCATTGAATCTTTTTCAATGAATGAAGCATTTTCAACTAAATATTTGTATGATATTATTGATTGTTTTCTTCTTTTTGATCAAGAACTGTGTTATAACTATCTGTGTATGCTCACTGCTGAGGAGTCTCATATTAGGACGAAACAGCCGTCCAGTGCTTCTAGGTTTTCCATGATGGTCTAGCTTCAATTGATTCATGATTTCGACCAGTGAAATATCTGTGTTAGAGTTGATAAAGTCGGCCAGACTATAATTTATGGACGAATCAATCCAATATAAGATAACGAGTCACGAATTTGGGCGCGGAATTCATCCATCCATTTGGCTAAATAGAGTTTTGGCATTATAAAACTGATGTCAGTTCGTGATGCAACACCCTAAGTCTAATTTTTAACCTTAACCATCAACTGTAAATGGGAATTCTAACTGCTTTATAACCTTCATTTAATCCTAATTAGAAGTTGTTCACTCTCAAGGTCACTTCAGCGTCGCTCAAAGGTCGTCCAAAAATTATAGTCTCACCACGAAGTCTACAATGTATGCTGTGAGTTGTCTCTCTATCAACATGTGACGTAATGATGATACCGGCAATTAAAGAACAGTGATTTATTGACTGGATCAATGATGTGTAAACTTGTACGAACAGTCTAAAGTTCATATCGGTCCTGCTTCCTATCTAACCCTATCTGAATGTTGAGTTTGGAACACAAATCTCAACCTTCACGATATGAATCATGAATTTTAAACATATTGGGTTTATATACAAACTGAACAGACTATCATCGCACCATAAAGTAGAAAATAACATTTGTACAATATCTAGCCAAAAGTGGCCTTGAATATAAGAGGCTGTTACTAATAAATTAGGAATATCTCAAGAACAGTAAATTGTATGATAATGGCCTATGAGTAAAAATAATAGGAGGAACATGAATGTGTATGGTTTAGTTACTTAACAATTATACAATAAAAATATGAGTATAGTATTAGTCCAGAAGTAGATCTCAACAGTTACCATTCATTATTCTTATCGGGATATAACAGGGTATTATTTATTTAAACCGAAGCAGGTGGTTTTCTTAGGAGGCCACACCCAGAGCCTTTGACCCAAAGGTGTGATCCACAAGGCAGTGGAGCAACGTTAGGAGATGCAGTCACATGGTAGCCAGTGACCAACAATTGGTTCATACGCCATTTGTTCCTTCAGGATATTGGAGCCCATGTGCACCATTGGTTTGGAATGAGGGTTTTCCAACTCTCCTAGATGTACTCTGTGTCCACCAACCTGGTTAAAGCGTCGGCCATTCGCTTTTCGTCCATGTTGTAAACAATACCCGTGATGCAAGGACGCAGTGAGTAGGATTCTTCTGGTAGGGGTTGTATGTGAGAGCATTTCGAGGAGAGTTGACTCTCTCCATTCTCAGCCGTACCAGGGCATATGGGGGCCATATAACAGTGTTGTTAAATGTATAAATGTAATTAGATAGACAATAATCAAAGTTGATACAATACTCAACCACGGAAAGACGATATTGGCAGCCGTTCACTCCCTCTCACTTCATGGCTGTGAAGCCTGGTCTTTGATAGTAGACAATAGTCGTAATTCCTACATGTTTGATGAATCATATAATCGAAATGTTACCAGCATATGATGGAAAATCCAAATGAATCAATACTATACGGAAGACCTTAAGCGATTTTAAGGATGACCTAGGAATTGATCAATCGAAGATATCAACTATTTAGACTAGATATCATAGTTTTGTATGGAAGTAAAATCCTACAACTTTCAAAGCTCAACTTCTAACCTTCAAACCCTAAAACTTTTTATATAACAATCCTAACCCAAAACAGTTCACTTCACGAGAAAATCATCATTCTAAAGATTAAAATTGAAGCCAAGTACAACTCTGTGGATTGAACTACAAAACGTACTCATTCTATAGCATAGAAGTACTACTCACCGACAGAAAGGTTTCTTGATCAAGCAGGTAAAACCATTTAGTAATTCAGAGAGGAACGACTGATGATTCCATCAGATTACTTATTAGCAATACATAGTCTAGAACGATTTATACATGGAGATTCGTAGCTCAGGTGAATGATTTGGATGGAGTTTTTTTCTCTGAAATTGAAGAACTACACTATCAATATACGTATATTCAGGTTACCACAATAAAAGACATGGAAAAGGAAACGGATTCCAAGCTAGCTACAAGGATATAATTGGAAAGTATGGGGTAATACTAAATTGTAGATTGAGAATAATCTAATGAATACTTCAAGGTTTACATCCAGGAGTTTATCACTTACAAACATTGTTCAGTATAATATTTAGCCACTTTACATCGACTATTAATCCTATACTGGCTAACAAAGTACATCATAGTGGGAAGTTAATAACTATATGTGATGCATGCTACAATTAATTCAATGAATGAAGATTGAAATCTCGTGATCAAACGATAGCATTTCTACCTTAATACTACTTTATGTGAATGGTTCAATCATAAACAAGCCATGTTTCAATAGTATTTATGATCAAATAAGAACAATCTATGATCATCTCCAACATTTAAATGTGTAATTAGACTTCAGATACATGATTCTACCGTAAATTAATTGTCATGAAGACAATGGTTAACAGCTCTGTTTGTAATGATTGTTTTCTAGTAGTTCAACTCGTGAGTCGATTAGAACTAGACCACTATGAAAAACCTGAAATCACTGAACGACCGTTTCATCCTGTTGTGAGACTCCTCAGCAGTGTGCATTCACGATCCTGCTCGTGGAATTCCAACCCAAGACTTTTAGTCAAGCGTGCGAACGCTTAACCTCTAGACCAGTGAGTCAACCGGCATTCAACAGTGTTAATGTCTAACTTCAACCAATGATAATGCTCCACCTTCCACCATTGTTTACATTGGTCACGGCTTCTAACCGGAACTCCAGGAAATCTATCTTGAGCACATGACGATCATTATCAGAAGGTGGGGGTTTTATAGAGATTGTTTTTATTTCTTTAAAACTTACAATTTCCTATAAATTTCAAAATACTCTCTTTTTTGGTTCATTTACCTTGTTGTTTAAATATGATAACTAACAGATCATGATATTTAGGGCATTACATGCATTGTATACAAAGAAAAGATCTCATTGTGAAATAGAAATAATACCAAATAAAGAATAATAAAGAAGAAAACTATTCAATAATCAATATGACATTGAATATATATCCATACTGATACAAAGAAGGAGGAGGTGTGTGTGTGTGTGTGCGTGGGTGGATGGCACAGAATACAATAAATGTTACATAAGTGATTTGATTTATGTGTTTTAGTTGTGATATTACTCTGGGGGTGTGTGTTTAGATTGAAGTAAAGCATATCATGTTGTTATATAACCTGATATGATAAAAGGATTGGATAGTAATGCAATGAAAGAAAAGAAAAGAAAGAAAAATACAATATATCATAGTTTAGATTAAAATGTACCAAAATAACGTTGACCAAAATGACTTGGTACAACTGGATGAATTTCTGATGTAACAATTCTTAATGCTGGATTACGTGTTAGAACATTGATAAGACCTATGAAACAATAATAATAATAATGAATAAATGAACTTGTTGACATAAATGATAACTGAGAACTTTAAACAACAATAATGTATATAAGTGAATAGAGATTATTAATGTGCCCCTAAATACCTTGGTACGGTCGACAGTGGGGGAGAGTTAGCTCTCACTCTCGAAATACTCTCATATGGACACGTGCATACAATCACTGACAGAGAAGTCCTACTCAATGCCTTCTCGCACCACGGGTGTTGTTTACGACATTGAGAGCATCAAAAGCAAATGTCCGACGCTTTAACCGCGTTGGTAGACACGAATAGTCCATTTAGGGGAGTTGGAAAACATCGATTCCAAACCAATCGTTGGTTACTAGCTACCATGTGACTTCACGTTCTGACGTTGTTCCATTGCCTTGTGGATCAGACCTTTGGGTCAAAGGCTCTGGGTGTGACCCCATAGGAAAACCACCTGCTTCGGTTTGGACAGCCGAGCAGTATCATAGCCCTCACACAAATCGGATGATTCATATGGCGAATATTTATTTGGTACCTCTTCATACTAATGTTTTTTTTGTTTAGATAAATAAATAAGTGTGCTAGTAGAAGTAGAATATGATTGGTTAAGGAAACGTCGGCAGACAGATACACATCTTATTAAGTATTCGATATGTGATTTCATTTCCTGGAGTTCTACTCTGAACACATTGCGTATAGACTGATTGAAATTTTAAAAAAAATAAAGTATTCTTTAGTCTTTACTTTAGTTCTTTATATTCAGTTGTGAATAGTGTGTCCTGTTATAATGTGATCTAGTCTGTGTACAATGTAATGATTAAGTGTCTAGTCTAGTGTTAGCATAGATCTTGGCCATTGATCGTATTATCATCTCATAGTAGTAGTATAATGTGGCATAAGAAAATAATTCTTTATTGTCTCATTATATCAGATATTTAAATGATGAAACTATATCGCCGCTACGATCTTCAAGTAAGCAATCGGATTCAAGAGAACAGCTAGGGAATTTTATGCAAAATTCAAATAATAGTGAAGAATGGTCTATGTTTGATTAAGAAATTGTTTACAAGTTTTAGAAATAACTTCTTTGCATTTACACAGTGAATGTGACATGATATGTAAGCTTAATTACGATAAATAAGTGCGTCAGGTACAGATTATATCTAAGTTTGCATGAAGTGATATGACTCTAGGCTTTTCGTACTGGTTAACGCGTCATTGATTTGGCATAATGCCAGTGTCATACAAGTTGGTGTTCCAATTAGCAATTTTGGCACGTGATAATTAACAGGGCATAAGAAAACAACAAAATCTTTAAAGTAAACTATTTTTCATTACAGCCCCTTATCATTAGGACTGAATATGTACCAAACTTTAAGTACATTTCACAATGCACTGTCTTTGGTAAAATAAACATAGTTTATGTCCATATTATTATTATTATTATTTTAACACATAGATATTGGTATAAGGAGGCACCAAATACATATGCGCCACACAAATCTCATTCGATATGTGTGACGGCTGTGATACTACCCGGATGCCCAAACCGAACCGCGTGGTTTTCTTAAGGGGCCATACCCCGAGCCTTCGACCCGAAGGTCTGATCCACAAGGCAGTGGAGCATCGTAAGCCGATGCAGTCCCATGGGAGCCGGTGACCAACAATTGGTTCATACTCCATTCGTTCCCGCAGGATACTGGAGCCCATGTACACCATTGGTTTGGAATCTGGTTAAAGCGCCGGACATTCGCTTTTCGTCCTCTCATTTTCGTGAACAACACCCCCGCCACGAGAAGGCAGTGAGTAGGACTTCCCTGGCAGAGGCTATATACGCGTGGCCATGTGAGAGCATTTGGAGAGGTAGAGCGGACTCTCCCCACTCTCGGCCGTACCAGGGCATTTGGGGGCACATGGTATATATAGTAGATAAATACTAACAGTCAATACTAGTGATAATGAATGAACGGAATCTTGCTTTAATATACGTTTTCATAGTTCATAAACTTTGTGTTATACCTGATTTTGTTAATGAATGGGTTTGTTTTCATTCCAAAAGTATCCTAGTCAATACTACAAACTTTCATTAGAAGTCTTCGAAATCTCGGTGTAAATAACTAATATGAGCAATACACTATTAAGTATACTATAACTCATTTACAAAGTACTAGTTTACTTACTTAGCTTTGAGTTGTATTTTGTGTAAGTAAGCTAAGTAATACCATCTGGCTTAATGAAACCGAAGTATATGAAAAACAGTTCGAAACCTGTGGCTAATAGGATAGTTCATCATATAAATACGTTTTCTAACGAATTCTATATTTGCCAGCCACTTTGCTATAGAATGGTAAGAGGATCTCCACATATCAAGAATTGATCTGAGAGGTAGGCCAGGTTTGAGGAAAATAGATTCAAGATGAATTCATAATTGAATAAACAAATCATGTCAAAACGACTTTACATTAAAGAAATATAGAATCGTTCAGGGAACAAAGAATCTATCGTTGACTAAAAGAAAAGAACAACTTTTTTTTATATTACAACTTACTTTGTGGTGATACAAATAAAGTAAGCAATATTACATTTTCTATAGGAACATTATAAGTTCTCAAAACATCCAGAGCTTTCAAAACAGTTATTCCAGTACCTAAACGATTACCATAAAATAGAATAGGAGAATAGAAGAAAAATAAACTCAGTTGTTTCCAAGGTTTTAACATTATTTGGAATATCTAAAACAATTAATCCCTTTCTTTCTGTATTATATCGTTATATGCAATCGTTCTTTCATATATTACTACCATTGAAGTAACTTCTTTTATGAATTCAGTGTTCATCTTGTTGTGCTAATGAGGTATGGCAACTTGGACCGATGCATACAGATGCCTGATCCTACGTTGTAGCTGACTACTAACTGAATGACTTTGATAAATTTCAATAATGCAATGAGAAGACGAAAGTTATCGGAATCATGTGATGTATTTGTGCAATACATTTCAAACAATTCGACCACACATAATATACTTGTTAAAAACATTTATATATAAAAAATAAAAGGTCAACTAGGTAGATTAAATTTTCTGATTGAGATCATGAACCGATTGATGTTAGACCACCATTGAAAACCTGGAAGCACTAAACGACTGTTTCGTCCTAGTATCGGACTCCTCAGCAGTGCGTATCCATGATCCCGCTCGCGGGATTCGAACCCAGGCCTTCGGTCTCGCGCGCGAACGGTTAAACTACTGGACCAATGAGCCGGCATCCAACGGTAATAGTGTCTAACATCAACCAATCCACGAAATCGCGCGACCATCTTCCATTGTACTGAGGTAGATATCTGCCTCTACCTGACATGGATTAGCTCCACTGGTCACGGCTTCTCACTAGAACTCCGAGAATTCCCTCACGAAGCTAGTCGCTATTGAGCACATGGTAATTATCAGATTAAAGGTAAGCCGTAACAAAGAAAAATTATTATTATTAATGGCTCTGTTCAATATTATATTTTGGTACAATATAAAATTCTCAGCATGATGTATTTCAACATGTTTCTTTTACACAAAAAAGGAAAGAGAAAGGTGAAAAAAGATCTGATTCTGTACATCTTTTCAACTAGAAACATGTTTAATAATACAGGTTATTGACTATGTGAACTTTAACAACCTATTCGTTACATAGTATATTTGTTAGGTAAGGTATTATAGAACTCTTAAACCTTCGCTTGCGTGCATGGATTTTAATGTATTTACGTCTCGTTCTACCAGGAGATATACAAGGAGAAAGATATGAATGAAGGGGATGATTAGTATTTGATGAGATAATACCTGCCAGGAGTTTGCAAGACTTCAGATGTCTATCCACATCCATATTAATAATGACTTCAAAAGATTCACCACACACCCTGCTAACTGCCTTCAGCACTCTCCGCAATACAGCACTCTTTCCTCAAAAGTCCGGGAAGGAATAATAGGTAACATGAAAGGATTGACAAACTGTAGGAGTAAATGTCGAGTAATCTCGAAAGCATTCAGCCTCTTTACGTAGTAAGTCAGATAGAAAACTTCGAAAACAGTAAAATATGAGAAGACCAAAAGAGATCAGAGGAAAAGGTAGTACCAAGATAATTGATCTTCGACAATATGTTTATCAAAGAGTTTCCAATGGCACAAGCATTTTGGGATCTCAATATGGTGCTTAGGTACTGTTCATGTCTCAATCTAAAGCTAACAGCTTGACATTTAGATGGATAAGTATAAGACCATTAACAACAGACCAACAATCAATACGAGACAAAAACTCATTCATTCCTACGGGATGTAAAGAGGTAGAAATCGGCATACATACAGTGAGATCGTTCGCATATTTCACAAGTGCTTTTTGTGGAAGATGGCAGATTATGCAGAAAAAAAGAGAAAAGAAGTGGTGAAAGAACAGCTCCTTGTGGCACACTTTCATAAGACAGTAGAGACGTTGAACACTTTCCTCCAAACACAGTGTACTGTTCTCTTCCAGAGAGGTAAGAACATAGGCAGTTGGTTATCCAGCTGTCAGTGTTGACGCTGATTAACTTGTTAAGTAAAAGTTGTCTTGGGACAATAAATAAAGTGTAAAAAACCACTCTGGATAATAAATAAGTATTACCAGGGTAAGTTAAAGCTAGGAACAAATAGTTTTAAAACACATAAAGGGGGTTTCAGTTTCCGTATAACCAAGGCTTTAATAAACCACAGTATACGCCTTTGAAGGCTCTTGTATAACACTACAAATGATGACTTGATATCAACCATATGTTTCGCAGTGGAGGAAATATCTCTTTATCCTGTGATCTTATTTGACCATTGGATTTCATTTTTTTCTGGACAATGATGAAGAATATTTATAGGTTAAGGAAGATTTTGAAAGTATATTGTATTCTTTAAGTTGAATCGTTTAACTATGAAGCTAATACAACTGTGGACAACAGCCAAGTTAATTTTGTTTATCGATACAACAAGGTATTGATCACTTGTAAAATAGATATTCCGATAGCTTACTTCTTTAAGAAGTATGAAGTGTAACTTAGTGTTAAGATTTCGCTTAAGAGCAGAATGTTTTAACCAGCAAAACACACCTCTACATAGATTTATGTGCTGGATTTCGGATTTTGTTTTTGCTTACGGAATATTAATACACTGACAGGGTATCCAGATCAAAATAAATGAGGAGAGCCATATATATATAAATCAGTCATTTTAGGTTAAGCGCTATAACAACTAAACCATTCTTTAAAATTAAAGTACAAAGTATCAACTTCTATGGTTAGGTAATGGGGACACAGTGATAGAATATGAGAAGTATTGGAAGCCATAAATGTTGAGATCAAAAATTTGGAGGTTCACAATCTTACATTATAAATCAAGTATTGTCGAGAGATCTTGGGATAAAACAACTGAGCAATTTTCCCGTACAGTGTGACTTTGAATAGTTTTCTGATTATTATTAAAATAAATCGTGAGAAATGCGAATAAATAGGGAAAAACATACCTAAAATAGGATACATTAATAGAACCTTTCTATTTTCAATATTCGGTGGAAATTTAGCATAATATACTTTAGCATCAACATCGTTTTCTTTGGCTTTTTGTATCAATATCTTTCCGATACGCATAGATCTACAACAATCTCTTAGGCCACGTTCCATTGCTTCACCAGATCGCATAACAGATACTCCACAATTTCCACGAAGAAAACTTATACCTTGATATGAATGTCCTGTGTAAATGAAAAGACAAACAAACGATAGTATTAGACAGTATTAAGTGACGTGAGAAGCTCAAATCTTCGTCAAACTTTTCGACTCACAATAACGACGTAACCTAACTTGATGAGCAGAGGTTTATATATCTGGGCCTTGAGACATATACCCTTTTTGTGTAAGATCATATGATATAACTGCTTAGACCTACCTGATTGAAAGCAGTTATAAACTATGCTAACTTAGAATAATACGCTTACTTCTGTTAAAGAGCGGTCCAGTGTAAGTTGATTACCATTAAATTGATAGTAATTAGTTTCGTTAATAGTTATATCACAAGCATACATAAAGTGTCTATATAAGAAGTGATTGTAGGTCGTTGAACCTAGGTTTAGTGCTATTTAGCGCTCTTCAGCAAGGAGTATCAAATTTTTTCAGTGCACTCCCTACGAGATTCGAACAGGTATTATTCAGATTCATAGTCCGAGATGATACCACTGAACTGATAGTTCAATATAAAAACAGACGTGTACGCATGATGAACAAATTTACCTGTGGGGGTCGTGACGCACACGTTTTCATAGGGAAGTTGATTTAAGCCTTCTTCAACTACTAAACGTATCTGAAAGTAATAGGAAACATTAAAAGTGGTGAACAAACATACTAGACAATCTGCATTGAATAAGAATTCGTTCCTTGGAGTATCTCTACAAAAGTATATCAAAATTATTAGTTAGAGAACATACTTATTCCTTATAACTGTTTGCAAGACACGTACATGATCCGATTGTGGAAGTAATATTATGTGTTTTGAAAATTTGGATAGTACATCATCCACTTCAATGTTATATATTGATGACTGAAGTTCCTTTAACTTTAAATTTTCATTTCCATTTTCATCATTAACACACGAAGATGATTTAACCTTTAACCATAAATTAAAGGGTTAACAAAACAACTAACCTTAATATAATGATGAGGCATATGAAACAAATATAATTAAGTGGGCACCGAGAGCAATTACTGTCACTACAACTAGGATTTTAATGAAAGTAAGGCTAAAAACGAGGAAAAATATTTTAAATATAAAAACGGATTAAGACAACTATTTATTTAATTAGGTACATAGAATGAGCGCTTTTTGTCTTAGTGATAACAATGAATAAAACATGTCCCCCGATAGATATGTCGTTTGTAAGAGAATGGCACTTCTTGATGTCTTCAGAACCTAAGACTTTTGACGTACACACCAAACCTTCACGTGGTTTTCATTTTGGCACCCAATAAATCGGATATGCGAGACGCATTAAAAAGGGATTCTCACTGGGCCTAATAATTCTAACAAAATTGAGTGAAGATGACCATCACAACAATTTTTATTTTCTCTAAATCTACAATATGTCTGGGTTTTTTTATCGCGAAGTTTTCACAAAGTTCGTCCAAATTAGCACGAAACATCAAAAAGTTGGCAACTTGTTGTGCTTACTTGAGGTGGAATGTCTAGTTACAAGAATCAGAGAAGCAAAAGTGGTGACATCAACTGTAACAAAATAAGCACAACTGGTAAAAGACAAGGACTGCTATCAAGCTATTAGAATTTGGAAAAATACTGTGCTAAAACCAGCTATGAATTGAGAAGCATAATTTACATCTTTTGATACACTATGATGGTCCTAAAAAATATAAAAATAGTAAATTACATATCTATGCATTCGAGTTTTTTTGCAGAAAGAATATTTACGTAAATTTTAAAGTCAACTTTATAAAGCCTTAATAACTTGTGTTGTTAAACGACTCGATCAATGTAGTGGAAAAGTAATAAGTCTGGTGCATTTGTTTTTTTAAAAACAAAGTTGTGTATTAATCTAGTAGAAGAAATTAACTAATCAAGTTCTCTGCCTAGGAAACGAAAATCCAGCAAACAAGCATCGCAACCTTGAGGAGTTTGGATTGAGCTCTTCAAATCCCAAAATCTAAGGGTTGATTTAGTAAATTATTTGACCTTTAGAGATCTGCATTTAGGTAACAGGAAAACGTTATTGATTATAAAACGTATAATTTTCTTTAATTCCCTTCTGAAAGTGGAGCGGTAGCTTAAAAAGAGTAGTGATTTTTGTACTTGTTGTGATTATCCTTGCTTTGTGTACTTGTTGCACCAAAAAGCATTCTCGGCCTACTTTAACTAAAAGTACTTTGGTAAGGTTTGAAACTTCTGCTAAACTTTATCCTTCGGTACTTTTTTTTGCTGATTGACCGACACTCGTGTTCACATTGTGATCATATTGCGTTTTAAGTCTTTTTAATCAAATTACAATGGTTAGTAAGACCCATAAATGTGGAGAACCAAACTGCTTGTTTCCTGTTGAGAAAGGAATGCAATGAGATGAGTGTAAAAAGTGGTACCATACAATGTGTACACGTCTAAGTCCTACGGCATACAAAAGATACTGAAGGCCTAACTCGCATTGGCTTTGTATGTTTTGCTGTACAAACAAAAAGTTACTAATTCAAAAGGCTGTGGGCCTATTGGTTTCGTACTGTTAGAAAAATGATGGCGGTTGCGCTGATAACACGAGCACTGACGCTGAAGAATGTGTCAGCGTAGTACATGCTGCTATCGGACCCGCTAAACATCCGACTGTTATCGACGGGAAAGTGAAACATTACGAGGAGTGAAGTGCCGATTGATATTGACATTGGTAATCATACACGTGTAGCGGAAATTGAAGACTAGGATAAAACTGTCACCGTTCCAAATAGTTTCGAGGTGGCTGTACAGAGTGATAATAAATGGACTTCAGTACGGAGAAAAAGAAAGGAGAAGAAAAAAGCTGTGAGCGAAACACAGCTGGTTAGCAAGTCATCGGAAGAGACGGTATCAGAAACAAAAACTCCACTGCGTGTCAAGAAAGGTCTCTCTGAGAGGTCAGTCATTTTTCATAAGTTAAAAGAATCTTCCGATAAGGAACCAAAGCCTAGATTTGAACACGATCTCAGTCATTTTAAGTCCTTAATAAGTAAACTACTCTCAGATCCAGTTTCAGGAGTTAGTGTTTGTAAGCTTTACAGAATAAGACAAAAGGTGGATTCTGAAAGTCCTCGGAAAAGCCGCCTCTTTAAGGTTACATTCAACACGGTTGAAGAAAGGAACCTGATTCTAGGTAACTCACGTAAACTGATTGGATCCGGAATACGAGTCCGTGAGGACCTCAGCCTAGCCGATCATATTAAGAGACGAGCTGCAGAAGTGGAAATAAATGAGCGTCACCGAAACGGTGAAAGAAATCTCGTTCTTAAGGGTTTTCAGGCTATAAAAGTTCGGAGCAAAACGATCCCCATGCCACTTTGGGTGGCAAGGGAAAGCTCTCCACAGACCTAAAGGTATGCTACACAAATGCTCGCAGCCTACTAAATAAAATGGTGGAGCTCAAGTCAGTGGTGGATAAAGAAAAACCGGACGTTATTGCTGTCTCGGAAACTTGGTTAACGTCAAAAGTATTAGATAGTGAAATCCAGTTGACTGGTTTTTCAACCGATAGGGCTGATAGATTAAGCCGTAGGGGAGGCGGAGTTATCCTGTACACGAGAAGCACCCTAGCCATAAGATAAGCTGAAACAGTGGCACATATTTCAGGGACATGTGAACTCGTGAGATGTAAGTTGAAATGCCGACGGCAAGATATTGAAGTAGTTGTAGTATATCGGAGTCCAGAATGTGTAGCAAATGATTTTCTCCTAAGTAAACTTAAGTCCTGGTGTAACAACGGTAAAAGCCTTGTAGTAGGCGACTTTAATGCACCATATATAAACTGGGTTAACTTAGAAGTAGGGTCATCGATATCGTCGTCCGACTGCAAACTGTTAGAAACCTTAATTGGATTAGCATTATTCCAACACATTAGAGATCCCACAAGATACGACTTAAGAAACTCTTCTTCTCTTTTAGGTTCAGTCTTCACACACGGTGATGACTTTGGTCAAATGGCTTTTTTCCCACCACTGGGGAGAAGTGACCATGCAGTCATCTTGTTCAAATTCATGGCTGAGATTGCCTGTCAAACAGTTGCGCCGGCCCGTCCTAACATGTGGAAGGCAGATATGCAGGCAGTTAACTCCGCAGCATCGGCTGAGAACTGGGAAATTGACTCAAAGACATCAGTACAAGTGGCATGGATTCTATTCAGGCAGTTATACAATCGGGTAACTCAACCATACATACCCTGGACTGTCCCAAAGAAAAAGAAGCACAGATATCCCTGGATAGGTTGGGATATTCGACGTTTAATAAGACAAAAGAAGAAATGCTGGGATGTTGCCATCCGCCTTGGCACTGCAGGTACGATGGAACGCTACAGATCGATAAGAAACGAGTGTTTAGCAAAAATTCGAGAAGCTCAAAGAAAATATGAAATGCAGATGGCATAATCTGCACTCAAGTAGCCCAAGAAAATATTCCAGAACATAAACTACAGAACAAGGATGCATAATTGGATTCCCAACCGAATTAAAGAAGGGAGTTAAATCTGAAATGAGAGAGGGTGATCAGGAAAAAGCAGAGGCTATGGCTGGCTATTTTGGGGCAGTTTTCACGCAGGAACCTCCTCTAGAGAAAGAATCAGATCAAAATAAACAGTCAACAAACCACCTGCTCACCGCGAACTTCGATCGAGACAATGAACCTATGGCTCTTAGCACCTTACAAACGGAAAAGTCAACAGGACCAGATGACTTACGCCCCAAAATCTTGAGACATATCGCACAATATATCGCGGCCCCACTGACTGAGATATTCAATATGTCACTTAACCAAGGTGTGTTACCTATGAACTAGAAGGACGCAATCGTCACTCCCACACACAAAACAGGTCCACGACAAGTTCCATCAAATTACAGACCTGTAAGCCTCTACAGTGTTGTGGTTAAAGTAATGGAAAGAATAGTCAAACGGACCATAACGGCAATTATGGAAACCAATAAGTTGCTGAATATGGCACAACATGGTTTTAGAAAGATTATATCCTGTACAACGAACCTCCTTATAGCTAGGGAGCTCTGGATTAATGCGCTAGACAACGGAAACTCAGTGGATGTTGTCTACATAGACTTCAGTAAGGCTTTTGATAAGGTGCCAACTAAGAGACTGCTGTTGAAGTTGAAAAACCTTGGCATTACTGGACCTCTTTTAAAATGGACTAAGGATTTCCTAGTAGGTCGTAGGCAGAAAGTAAGAATAAATTCCAAGTGCTCCATTTGGAGACCAGTACTTAGTGGGGTACCTCAAGGTCTCTTCCCAGGTCCATTACTTTTTATACTGTATGTTAATGATCTTCAGAGTATAGTACAGTCCTCAATGTTATTATACGCTGACGATGTAAAAATCTAACGAGTAATAACTGAATACAAAGGTGCATGTGCTCCTCAGACAGACTTGAATATCATGATAAAATGGTCTAAAGAGTGGCTGATGCCTATCAACGCGGAAAAGTGTGTCTACATGCACTTAGGGGATTCAAAGGTTATTAAGTACAACATAGGGGATATGTCATTACCCGTAGTCCGGTCTCATAAGGATCTAGGGGTGACAGTGAGTAATGATCTTAGGACGACGGCCCATTGCCGGAAGGTCGCAGCCAAGGGGTTTCGAACCCTCTGGGCTTTAAAAAGAACATTCACTAAGTTAGGTACTACCATGTTCACCACAGTATACACATCCTTAGTGAGAACTAATCTGGAGAACTGCGTTCAGGCTGCAAGCCCCTATTTAAAAGGCGACTCGGACATACTAGAAAAAGTACAGAGGGCAGCTACCCGTGCAATTCCGGAACTCCGGTTTTATCACACAAAGAGCGGCTTGAAAAACTGGACCTCTTTACTCTGTCCTATCGCAGACTAAGGGGAGATCTAATTTCGATGTACAGAATACTGAGAAATGACTTCGGACCTAAATTATTCTCTCTCTTCCCACTAGATTGGGACACCTCAGAGGACATAGCAGGCGAGTAGAAAAGCCAAGAACGAACGAAATACCCGTGGCATACAGGTTTTCACACGGAGTCATCAATACTTGGAACCTGCTGCCTGAAGCAGTGATGTTCGCACCTTCAACTGACTCTTTCAAGAGAAGACTGGGCACTCACAGAAGCATACAAGAAAAGGAATAACATAGGCCGTAGGCCTTCTGTCCTTACTACACAAATCTGAAATTTGAATCTGAGATTATTTGATCATAGAGTATTTGAGTGTATGATAACATTGATATTTGCCAGCCTATGTACATACGAGACTAAAAGGAAAGGTTAACTTGCTTTCGAAAGACCTTAATTGAGCGCTACGTCACCACCTATACTAGAAGGTAATTGCACGGTTTGCAGTTTGACATTGCGAATGATAGCGAATATTCTCTAATTGTTTCCATTACACCAATTTCGTTCTGTTGGTAGAAGTGGGTCGCATCATGTATATATAAATTCCTGCTAACTTGGTAGGCGGTAATTCAAAGAAGCATTTCGTGCAACTTTATTCCTGCTAGAAAAGCAAGAGGTGAACATTACTCTCTCCGAACACAGTATAATTGTGTTATTAGTGAGATACGCCAACAGATATCAGGAAGTTTGATCATTGATTTCAAAATACCTTTAGCTTTCAGTGCTCCAAACTAGCTCTAGAAGAGTTTTGCATGTTTATAGTCGTGAATAGATCCTTAAAATAAAGTGTTTTAAGTCTTGTACATAGGTGCTGACTCCACCAATTTTGTTGAACTGATCCATTGATGAAGATGATCAGTCACTTATTCGTAGCATATAATGATTGGGTGCGCCATGCTTTGACCACATACTTTTCGATTCATAAACCAGTTTCTAAATATTCGTTCAGACCTCATTTCTAAATTTCAGACAGACTCTGTATATCCATGGAATTTTATGTCTCTAAGTAAAGTAAACGACACTGAAGATGATGATACTTAGTTGTTAGATATGTCATGAAGACAATTTCGAAAAGTTAAAACACATCGGTACTCACTTTCGGGACCGAGGTTCATTCTCAACAATATTCCTATCTAGGTGATGTAGGGATATCAGTGACATCTGTCTAGCAGATGGGCTAAAACCGTATATAGAAATTAACCTATGTGTTCTTATGGATGATGGGATTGCTTAGCTCACGTCATTTTACATCAGAATCACACCACTCAAGGATTCCTCAGTCTGACATATTTTAAATACAGTCAAGCTATACTGTTATCACAGAGAACTGAAATTGGCCTACTAGAATAATGTAGGTTAAAGTAAACAGACTAGAGAAATTTATTTTGTTTCCTCTGTAGAATGTTTCAGGTCATGTTGATGACTGATAAATTCACGCTTGTCATCTGTGACCCGAACGATATGTGGAATAAGATTCAGTGTCTAATGATGTCTCCCATAGTTTAGATGTGTTCATTTCGTCGGATAACTTGGGTGGGGTTCAGTGACATCTCACTGACCCTATGTAGATACGTATTGTTCTACTCAGAGACAGTATTCTGATCTGAAAGCTGTTCATAATAATAGTTCGTACATGCATTCATCCATATTCTGAAATAAACGACATCTCATATACTTTTTACTGAAAATGATTATTAGTATCTTTAGGCAGGAGTGAAGTTATACGAATGAGAGCCTAGTGTCACCATCCGGGACTCTACTAAACATTAAGAATCGCCCTATAACGTCAAGGTGTAGGCAAAAGAAAGCAGCTAATTGTTTTCAGATCACGTAGGATATGTCGAATATAAAATGGTGTCTAGACCTTGACTTTAATTGGCACAAAAAATTTGACAAATATCAAGATACTGGCAAATGTAAAAAATCTAATTGAATTTATCAAGTGATAATAACATTTTTACATGTGCAAATACTATTATAATAAAATTATAACAGTTTCAGATAATCCGGATCTATAAAGGAGTGGATTCCTTTCACTTTCCACTTTCGTTCTTACTCACTAAATTCAAGTTTCATGAACTGTCGAGAATGGTCCGCATTTTTGTAATTTGGCCTTGAGGTTAGATGCAAAATATTTTCCAGCCACATCCGTTTTCTACAACAATTGGGACTCTGACAGGTAGATAAATAATTTTTCTATGTGGATGAGACGTTATTTTAGAAAGAGCGACTGATAGTGGTCAGCCGTCAGAAGATTGGGCTCTGATTTTGGAAATATGCGACAAAGTAAATGAAACGGATGATGGGTGAGCCTTTAGAGAAGACATAATTTTGATTTTATAGGCCTAAGGAGGCTATAAGAGCGATAAAGAAACGCCTAGTCACTTCTGCAGGCAAAGACAACGTTTCAATATGGTACACATTAACACTCCTTGAAACTTTAGTAAAGAACTGTGGAAAAAGATTTCACAGTCAGGTTGCTAACAAAGAGTTTCTGCATGCTTTTCTTAAACTTTTATCACCTAAGAATGACCCTCCACAACAGCTACAAACGAAGGTTTTGTACATGCTTAAAGTAATTGCTTTCAAATTGTTGACGATCTTCCTAGTGTTGGATATCAAGTAACTGGGATGTCGCTGGTAAACGGGATCTGGAAAAAATATATGCTTCGCTTTTACAAAAAGGAGTGCAATTTCCAACGGTTGCACCAGTTGACTGTTATGCATCAAAACCGTCAAGAGGCGTAAGTTTGAGTGTTGTTTTTTGATTTCTATGTAACCCTTTTTACTTGAACGTAAATGAATTATCAACGTAACACAACCCGTAAAGTTAGTCTTCATAGGTACATTTATTGTGGTGAGTTGGATTTCGTTCCTTTGGAATAGGTTATTCAAATTTGTGAGTATAGTGAAAACTACTGTAAAATAGTTCCTGTCTTATTGGTCCGATATCTGACTCCATTTGGATCGTGTGTATCATTGCCATTGAAACATACATGTTGCCAATCCTGGCATATAATTATCAACTTAACTCGCGTTAGTGGATAACGGAATTGAATAAGTCAAATTCAACAATGGATTTCGAATACATATACTTCATACAACCATTGATCCAGACAAACGATCGGAAAAACGAAGCGAAATGATGCGCAGTGGAGAAGACGATTGAGCCGACTCAATTTAATCAAGCGTTCAATGATATTTATAGTCAGACAAAATAAGTTACAGACATGTGACGAATAGGGTAAGGAATACACGCACACACTCTCATATAAAAGCAGTCAGGATTAATAGGCAAATAATTAACAAGGTCAAAATTGTGACTGAAGAAGGGCGAGTAAATTGGCCTGTCTGGAAGCTAGAACAAGCTATGTGGGCTTGATATAGCACCAGACACTACACTGTCTTCCATCTTGAATCATATCTTTTGGTTTCTCATTTGACTAGTGTTACAGTCGTTAAGTATTTCCTCAAAATCCTAATGAAACAACGTATGCTAGTCTAACGGTCAATCTCCTCTTCACGACTTCATTTTTAAACTTGTCATTTTCTTAGTTTTTTGTCCAGATCCAGTGTCGTGAATAATGCTTCATACATATGTTCCTGAGACAACATTTATGAGATGTGAGCCAATTATGATAATTACATACGCTGCACCATCTAAACACTATGATGCATTTATTATAATTCAAGAAGAGTGCGGTTAGCGTCAAACGTTTATAAATCATCGCACTGAATTAGAATTTTCAGCAACAATTATACTGAAGTTGGTTATTTTTGTTTCCGGAAACTTTTTATTTAAAACCTTTGATATGACTAAACGTATGGTCTCCGCTCCATAAAATTTCAAAGATGCTTTTTAAAACAAGTTAATACCCATTATATTTGAAAGCGCTAACATATATTATTACGTAGAACAGAACCATTTCATATCGGTCTATTGCAAACCTTTTCCAACAGGAATATAGATGTGTAATAATCATTACATCACTGTTACTTTGTTTCGTCCAGTTATGATTTTACTTAAATAGAATTTATATAAAGATTAAGCCAAAAGTATATGAATTTATTATATATCGTGGTTGTTTTGGTTTTACTAAAGCATGTAGATTGAACAAGTTGTACAGGATTTTCAATCTCATTATAGATGTTTCTATAACAAACACTCAAGTATTGTAACTTCTAGCATCAATCTTGCCGCTATAATATGGAGACATTTTAACCGATATAGTTTCAGGTCTCGCAGTGCGAAGTTGTACATAGAAAGAGAGTGGTGCTTATCGAACCTCTACACTTTCTTAATCAAAGTATTCGCATTCTAAAAGGTGTATTAAGTAATCTTACATTTAATAGTTGTATAAACAAATATTACTATGAAGCGATCATTTCCGTAGATAGAGGATTGGAAATATAATGATTTGATCCTTTTTTTATCTTAAAAACTATTTTAGCTACGTGATAATTTGGTCACATCTAAAACTGGAGTAACTATTCCGCGAACTTGTCCTCAAGAAAATGATAAATTAACTGGAAGATCTTTAGTACTTAAAAGTTCTGGAACAGGTAAGGTCGTTTTATTTCGTTCAATGAAGTGTTTACCATTGGCTGGATTGATTTAGGTTTTTATTTATAACTTGATTTCTGCTTAAGAGGAATGTAAAGCAAATAGCTTTGGGCAATAGGTTTTTACTTAGGATAAAGCTTCTCGGTAGTTTTATGAGATCATTTTTTATAGGATCGTTCTTGAGATTTTTAAGTCAAAGCTGTAAATTTAACATCTGACAAGTAAGCACTTCTCATTTTCAAAATTTTTGCATTACAGCGTGGTAATTATTCAGTATTATTGATAAGGTTTCTCACTCAAAACCCGATTGACCTCATGGATCAAAGCTTAAATCCTTGTATAATTACACTGAAAGCAAGTTAACTTGGTTGTTCATAATTTGTAGAAAAAATGCATAGTTGGTTATTTTGTTAAAAGTAATTCATGAAACAAGTATATTCGTTTTTGTGTTAATTTACAATATTTGATCACTGGTTAGTGACTAGCGTTATATTTGTCTTTTGGATCGGTCAAACGCTATCGAATACATCCCAACTAGGTCGTTACTAGACGTGGTTCGGAATCCCAGTCCAATATATCAGATGTTAGATAGTTGATATTGCAATAGTTCTTTGTCTTACAAGTATAAGTAAAAAGCGATTCCGACAGCAATTAACGAAGATTAGATATAGCAGTTGGAGACTCAGTCATAATATATTAGCGACGAGGATTTGTAAAAAAAGAAAGTCATAACAATCGCTGACGGGGTCAGTTAACAAGTTTCAGTTCCCAGTATAACTGTCTGGTTCCACTTGTAACTCAGTTGTCAGTTCAACTTACCCAAATCCTATTTCTACAGTTATGCTTCTGCTTTTTTGTCAAGTAGCTGTTACAAAAAACGACACGGTTATTAGTGTAAGAACATGTCAATTTCAGTAGCATCAGTGAAAGCAATGCTTCAGTTTAATGAAGATGTGTTCATTAAATCTCATTTAATGCTCATTGGTGCATTGAATGAACACATGCTTAAACAATTGAATCCGAAATCGCACTCAAAAACCATAGATACATTTAACGAGGTAACTGGCACATTTCCTGTTGCAATAGGGAACAGTTTAGTTATTGAGGAAGAGGTGAAAACATTCTTTGATCATGTTGACTCTCGGTAGTGTTTAAATGTTTTTTTTATTATCAAATTCCTCTTATTCTAATTATCCAGTCATATCGAGTGAACTTCATAATCATTTTGAGACAAATGTTTCAAATGAATCAATTTTTGGTCAAATTTCTAATGATATCATATCAGATGTTGAATACCTTAATGTTTCATTGGTTTTAATGTAGTTCTTAATGAATTTGAGAAAAATATTCTAAATGAATCAAATTCTGGTGATATCATAACAAATGTTTCTTGTTCTCACAATACATTCGTTACTAACGAAAACCTTAGTCAGTATGAAACACAAGTTTTCAATGGGTCTAAATCTAATTGTAGCTCTGATGGTCCCACATTAAATGTTATTTATCCTCACAATCCATTCACTCCTAGTCCGCATCATGTTTTAAATGAGTCGCATTCTGGTCACATTTTAGATGTCATTGTAAAGGATGTTGGGTACCCTCACACTATATGTCTCATAGAATCCCTATTCAATGCTATGATGAATCGTTTGATATAGCAAGTGCTTACAAAGCAGTCCTGAAACCAGAATGCCTAGAAGCGATGTCGTTCCTAAGTCTGATAGTTCGAAATTCGGGTTAAGACTCGATGCCTGCTATGGTAGAAATGAAAATTTATTTAGGATAAAAGTGTTTGAACGAGACACTGGCTTAAAAGTTCATGCTTACCTCAGGAAGCTTATTTATTTATTTTATTTATTTGAACACAAATATTGGTACAAGGAGGCACCAAATAGATATGCGCCACACAACTCACTTGATTTGTGTATGGGCTGGGACACTGCCCTGGTGCACAAACTGAACCACGTGGTTTTCTTATGGGGTCACACTCCGACCTAAAGGTCTAATCCACAAGGTAGTGGAGTAACGTAAGGAGATGAAGTCCCATGGTAGCCGGTAACAAACGATTGGTTCACACTCCATGTGCTCCTTCAGAATCCTGGAGCCCATGTGTACCATTGGTTTGAAATGATGGTTTTTCAGCTTCCCCAGGTGGATCCTCCACATCCACCAACCCCGATTGAAGCACCGGACATTTGCTTTTCGTCTTCTCAATTTCGTAAGCAACACCACAGAGGAGAGAAGGCGGTGACCTTAGAAAGCTGAGGTCAAATGAGGATGAAAAGCGTGCGAATTTCATCTCGCCAAAAATATTAAATATGATGTATTTACACAGAGCACTCAACGTTTTTAGGAAATTGTATGATGAGCAGTCATCCAATTTAATTATTAGTTATAGTGATTTACAAATATACAACGAATCTGATGATACTTACTTTGTTTATTCGGAAGAAGTGAATGCCACACACAAAAAGGTAAGCATTGTTTTAATAACTCAAAATCAGTCCTGTTGCATGTAGAATGCGGCTGCTTACTGATCCTTATGAGTATGAAGCACATGCAAATGTTCCCGTTCAAATGCTTTGAAGGCAAAGTGAGCCAATATAAATCATCTGCCTTGTTACTGAAAGGTCGAAATGCAAAATGAGCTTATTAGTATTGTGAATCGAATAATTGCTTCAAATGTTTCGTTATGAATAGTGCAAAAATCACCATGTATAATATTACCCATACAGGTCAAGATTATGCCCACTCACCCCAATACACACATATAATGAAGGTATGAGTAGTGCTGAGACAGTTCAGCTAAATAAAGTCACATGAAGATGCAACATTATTTCATGAGGGAGGGAGAATTGTATATACATTGAACGAAGGAGCAGAGCATATAAGTCAAAAGGTTAAATAGACTTTTTTCAAATCTCCCTCTCCAATTGTTTTGTCTGGTCGTCGCTGTTTGTTATGTCGGACTCACTCATTACTTATACTTGTAAAACGAGGAAACATCGCAGATATACAACCCTGGTTTTAGTGGTCCGATGATCTGACTCCAGCTGGTCTGATGGTGCTGTTAACGAAATATACACCCCGGCTACCCTCGTTCATAATTATCGACATAATTTTCGTTAGAGAATAATGAAATAAAATAAGTCAAATACGGGAATGAATTTTGGATACGTATATTTCATACACTCGTTTATCCAGACAGGCATTAAGAATAAGAAGCAGGAAGGTATACGTGCCAACTCGATTCGATCAGGTGTTAATCACTATTTATAGTCAGACAAAAATAAGCCAAAGACATGTGATGAATAGGGTAAGCGATGCATACATATGCGCTCATATAAAAATAGCCAAGGTTATAAGTGAACAAATGACTACGTCGAAATGTGACTCAAGAAGAATAAATTTATTGATCTTTCCGAAAGTTAGAATGAGTCGTGTGGTCTTGATATTGTACTAAACACTATATAGTTCAAGTTTCTTGCAATGTTTGATCCTTCAGCAAGGATTATTTACGATAGTAATATCAATTCCCAGTAACATCCAGCTATTTGATGGGAATGAGTAATGAACCAATATGTTAATAATGAAGTTATGTTAAATAAGACAAAATGACAATAAATGATGATTTCTTCTTCTTCTTCTTCTTCTTTGTCTCTTATATTACACTAAGCTGTAAACATATCGAAAGATTGCGATTAATATGTGACTTTGTTTTTAATTATATTCATCCTTAAATTAAAATGTGAAATAAAGAAACTTTTTAAATGATTGAATAACATCTTAAAGTGTTGATATTCAATGGTTAGCTTTTTTTAGCGAGTTAGTTTTCCACGGGATGGGGTCGCTAACCCCATGCCCAACCTTCCTTCTTTATCCGGGCTTGGGACCTGCAGTAGCTCAAGAGGGGCTCCATGCGGAGTTGATATTCAGTGGCATCGTATTAATTTTTTTTATTGCATTGTATTTACTCTTGTCTAAGTGCATGATTTGAATTATTTATTTTTTCAAACATATTTAGAATCGGATATCCATTTACGTAATCATTTATCTGTAAATCCATCAAGTTCAAGTGTATTACATCCATGCTCTGTTTGCCATTGTATACATGAATCAAATATTCAATCATTAGCTTGTCATAATCTTGGTTCAAGACCTAATGTTCATCCTACTGGTAATTCTGTATCCTCATACAGTCGTTCAACACGTAATGTACATTTTAATGGTACAGTTCAAAATAGATCACAGATTAGTACTATACCAAATGATTGTACTGTAATGGTTGTTAACTCAGGTAAGTTGTTAAGGCTCTTTATGAAGTAATTTTGATTGGCAACGTTTATTTTCGTATTTTACAAGTTAAACTTGTAACTTCCAAACTGATGTTTGATTTCAGTATACCTTTTGATGAGACGTTAGACACTTGTACATTCTCACAGGTGAATTGATGGCAATGTTTGGGTTGTGTACAGTTCTAATAATGAACACTTTTGATATGAGTTACATAAAAACACTCAAACGTATAACACAACTAAGCTACACCGTCTTCAGAAATACTCAAGATGAATTGCGATACTATAAGTCATGAATACGCTTTTAGGGATCCTAAAGTGTTCTTAAAAAACTCTAACCACTGAGGATTGGGAATTGAAGTTAAAAGTAATAGTTTAGATTTAGAATTAAGGTTTTCATCATAAACTAACATCAGCTACAATGCATAAGTGGTATTTAACTGTATGGATGACGGAACTGTGCTCTAAAATCTGAAAGGTGATATCTTGAACACATTTAGTTTGTCTATAATTTGTAGTCCCACCAAAAGTCTATGGACTATGAAATCTAAAATACTTCGAGGAAATAACTTACCAAAGAACTTGTGATTAGTTACTTATTAAAAAAAAGAAATATATCCCCGACAAACTAGAAACGTTATTTTGTTAGGTGTCGACTAAACAATTTGATCTCTCAGAATCACTGACAAGTGGACTGAGATATGTTGGTAGGTGTAGACTACTTGGTTGGGATCCGTGAAACAATAGCAACCGATGGTTAGAGACCTTAAATGACATGGCTCAAAATCGTTTGCAATGGCGCAGGTGCATCCACTCTCTGTGCTTTCCCAAATTCTAATCTTCTCGATTCTTCATGTTCCTTTCTTTTGTCTCTTTTCAAATTTATTTCACTGGATTATACTCCTTGAATAACATCTTCAAACCTTAATCTTTCCGATTACTGCTTATACTCTTACTACCTCTACCACTATGGGATTTGAATAGACAATTGCATCTGTGTGCTAATGTGGTATGGCAACTCGAACTGATGTACGTATGTACGAAGTTCTACGTTGTTACTGACTGACTGACATTTTGTACGAACTATGTGCTATGAAAATGTCAATTAATTAAACCTCAAATGAATATACAAGTTAGTTGTCAAATGAAAAAGATACATCTAACAATGTAGGAATGTTATTTTATTCAGCTAATTCAAGAAGCAATATGGTAACCATCAAATATAGAAGGCAATCAAAACAGATTAAACATAGGCATTAACAAAAAAACCCATGCAAATAAGTTGATACACTAGAAAATTAAGAGTAAAATGAATAGAAACAATTTCTTGTTGGGTCAAAATATAAGTGGATTTCACGAATGAGGATGCTAATCATTATGACTTTGGATTTAAGGGTAAAGATATAAGAAGCCAGTAGGTCCTGGGTTCGAGCCCCGCGTGGTGCGGGATCGTGGATGCACACTGCTGAGGAGTCCCATACCAGGACGAAACGGCCGTCCAATGCTTCCAGGTTTTCAATGGTGGTCTAGCTTCAACTGACTCATGATTTCAACCTGGGATATAAGTTTATTGTTACATAAAATGTGTGCATAGAGGTGAGAAGGGAGAGAGAAGACGATTGGATTTTAACATATATACATGCGAACCTATTTACAAAACATCTTTACACTACTATCGAATTATTAGTTGTATATTGTAAATAAATGGGTCAGTTATACACTACAAACCATCATGATACTAATGGGTGATAAAAAGGATGTGGCAGTTAAACCATAATCCGATATCGATTCATGAAATTATCAACAATTAGACTAAACTCTTGTAATAGGTTCAGACTATTTGGTTTGTGTTTCGCATAATTATCGTATTAAATAGTTAGAAACATTGAATGACATTGTAATGATTCAGGTTTATTCACTCTTTATCATCCTTCTAGATGTTTCAGTATTTCCTCATATAGGTCTTTATTTTGAATAATACTGTTTGTTTAGTCAATCTCACTTCATTTTGTTAATATTGTATGACAACTAAGACTATCATAAGTTCATACCTTGATATACGATGATTATGATTAACTTCTTAACAGACTATTGTTATTATTATTATTATTTGGAAATTTAACTTCCTAATCTAATAAAAGACATTTTTAAGGAATCGGTTCAAAGAGGCAAACATATCTCTTTTTATCAGATATTAATCACCATACACTCACTAGTAACTGGTTTCAAGACGTATATCCTGGAGTTCTAGTGAGAAGCAATGACCAGTGGAGTTCAACCGGGTCTGCTGTGAGATAGTAACTCACTGAAGACAATGGTGGATGTATCACTCAATCTCGTGGATTAGTTGAAGTTAGACATTAACACCGTTGGATGCCAGCTAGCTCAGTGGTCTAGAGATTAAGCACTCGTGAGCGAGACCAATAGGTACTGGGTTTGAATCTCACGAGGCGGGATCGTAAATGTTCACTACTGAGGAGTTCCACAATAGGAAGAAACAGCCGTCCAGTGCTCCCAGGCTTTTCATGGTGCTCTACCTTCAATTGACTAATGGTCTCAACTATTTTTGATAGTTTCAGTCACTTAATAATGTACTATTGTAAATTTGTATATTTAACAAAATCTGATTCTTATCAGAAGGGGTTGTGTGGAGATCTAAGAAATTTCACTGGTTGAAATCATGAGTCAATTGAAGCCATATCACCATGGAAAACCTGGAAGCACTATACGGCCGTTTCGTCCTAGTATAGGACTCCTCAGCAGTGCGAATCCACGATCCCGTCCCCCGCGAGACTCGAACCCAGGACCTGTCAGTCTCACTCCACGCGCTTAACCAACTAGACCACTGGGCCGGCATCCAACGGTGTTAATGTCTAAGTTCAACCGATCCACGAAGTTGCGCCACCAAACACAACATAGAAATTAGATAACATTTAATTATACAATCCAAATAAATAAATAATATAGGGTGAAATCATGACCACATATCACTGATAACCGGATATCTACACCAAAAGTGTAAAGAACTGATTAATAAATTTTTAATTAGATTAATATTAAATTATGGAAAGTACTATATATAGCAATAGTTTATGCATCACACTAGGTGGAATACAAAAGTACAATCATTTAATTTAATAATAAAATTAACTCACTAATAGTTTTGGGTGTAATTTTGAATTATGGTCTGTGAGGACGACCTACGGGTGAACTCGAAGAAGCTCTAAGAAGTTCAGAAAGAGCTGAAGATATTCCATCCAATCATCTTTTGGAAGAATATTCCACAATCCACAGGTGTAGCTTCTCTATTGGACCAATGATAATAACCTCCTGTATGCGGATTGGAGGACTATAATAATCATTTCGTTTATACTAAAAAAACTATAAATATCTGACAGTTTTGTACCATAATTGACACTGTTTTGGAACTGCATTCTTTTCACTTGTCTTCTGTCTTCTTATTTGCGACTTAGAAGGGTTCTAGCATTTGAGTGCTCAAGTTGTACGCAGTATATTGGGAATCTAAGCTCTAAATATAACATGGTCATTAGTGAAGTTGCAAAGCATGAGCAGCATATCTACAACTGAAGAACATCTGGAACTCAAAACCACTATCTGTCAACCAACACCAAAGTCAGAATTTTCAATACAAATGTCAAGACAGTTCAACTGTATGGGGCGGAAACCTGGGGAACTACGAAAGCCATCATCCAGAAGATACAAGTGTTTATTAACGGTTGTCTACACAAAATACTTCGGATTTGTTGGCCAGACACTATGATCAACAACCCACTGTGACAGAGAACAAACCAGATTGAAGTGGAGGAAGAAATCAGGAAGAAGCACTGGAAGTGGATAGGACACACATTGAGGAAAGCACCCAATTGCGTCATTAACGCAAGCCCTCACATGGAATCTTCAGGGCCAAAGGAAAAGAGGAAGATCAAGGAACACATTACCCTGATAAATGGACACAGACATGAGAAGAATGAACAACAATTGTATAGAACTAGAAAAGAAGGCCCAGGATAGAGTGGGTTGGGGAATGCTGGTCGGTGGCCTATGCTCCATTAGGAATAACAAGCGTAAGTAAGTAAGTGAGTGGAATTGCTGACACACATATTTCGTCCTACTTGAGACTCTTCAGTTAGTTTTACCTCCATACTACTGTTGATGTTTTCACTGAAATTTGATTTCAACAAATATCTCATAAGACATCAACATGTAATCCACTAATTATTCAACAATCATGATGTTTCTACAAAACGTATTATCACATTATAATGAAGTATTTTTCTTTAAAACAAAAAAACGTAGTCCATTTCATTATGATCACTATGAATAACAACGTTTATTATTATTGTTTGTAATTTGTAGATCATCAACCATCTACTTTAACTTATCCACATCCATCTCATACACATGGTTTATCATTATCTAATAATAAATGTCAACAAATGAATACAAATTATTCAATGAATTCTAATAATCCTAATAATAATAATAATGATGAAATGGAATTTGATGAAGATGGTATTGTACGTCATTTAAATACTTCACAACGTATTAAATTAACAGAAGATTTATCTATTGTTGAAACAAATATTAATGTATTAAATGATTTATTAGCTGAATTAAGACCAGATAATATAACGATAGATGATTTGAATTTACTTAAAGTAAGTATGTAAAGATTTTCATCAATTTCATAGGTTAAAGATAAACTTGTGTTTTGGATCAGATTTATTTGTTTTAACATATAGATATTGATACAATGAGACACTAAATAGATATGGGCCACAAAAATCTCATTTGATATGTGTCAAGGCTGTGATACTGCTCGGGTGCCCAAACCGAATCACGTGGTTTTCCTAGGGGACCACACCTGGAGCCTTCGACCTGAAAGTCTGATCCACGAGGCATTGAAGCAACGTTAGGAGATGCAGTTCCATGGTAGCCGGTAACCAACGATTGGTTCATACTCCATTTGTTCCCACAGGATACTGGAGCCCATGTACACCATTGGTTTGAAATGAAGGTTTTCCCACTCCCCCAGGTGGATCTTTCGTGTCCACCAACTAGACTAAAGCGCCAGACATTCAGTTTTCGTCCTCTCAATTTCGTAAACAACACTCATGATGCGAGAAGACAGTGAGTAGGACTTCCCTGGCAGAGGCTATATGCGTGTGGACATGTGAGAGCATTTGGAGAGGGAGAACGGACTCTCCCCACTCTCGGCCGTACTAGGGCATTTGGGGGTTACAAGTATACTTGTTCTTGAATGATAGGTTACATGAACCAAACGAATTGAATACTTTTTGAGTGGATCTTAAAGCATTATTCAGTTAAAAATTTTAAGAGAGGAATGTTAAATAAATAGTAGTTCAATATAAAAGTATCAAATCAAATCTGGGCACTTTGTTTCAAAGAAATTTTACTTAAAAATAATATAGTTAGTTATACAATATACCCTTGTAGGTCAGCGTAATTTTATATTGGTTTTCAGGAGAACTAGACACCGTCCAGACATTCACGTGACAACCCAATCCCGTTTAGCAGGAAAGCCAGACACTGCCCAGTCTTAAATTTTATATTTCGAGCTGTACAGCTCAAATCCCGCTTCACAGAAGAACCAGACACCGTATAGGTTTTAACGCCATAATCTGAATAGTGCAGCTCAATCGTGTGGTGCAACCACACATGTGCCAAGCACCCTGGTGGACCATTCATATGCACATTCACGTCACATGTATAATAATTATCCCGATCGATGATCTCGTGAATCAGTTATGCACAGTACGAACAGGACAAATTTGACCTATTCTGCTTACACCACAGTCTATATCATTAATGTTAGCAATGGTGACATGCCTTACAATGTCCCAATCACAATAGCCCTTAAGAACACTGGGAAGCAATCACCAGTGTGAATGAAATCAGTTAACCAGCAAACCAATTTTATGTATGAATAGTCAGCAAAACTTGCCAAAGCAATGCCGAACCATCCACAATATCAATGGCAAACCTTCAGTTTCATATGAGGCCTTCATCTCTACATAGCCATATAGCTGATTATTGCATACAATACATATGTAGGGTAGTAAACGAAATAGCCCAGCCTAAATCGTTAGGGCTTAAATAACACTAAAAAGCCATTGTCTGGTGTCGGAATACAATTACTAGACCATGAAGATCATTTTTATCGCATTTGCGAAATTTTCATTTTTACAACTTTTCAGACCCTAAGTTAGGGGTAGTATAATTAAAAGATTGTGATCATAGGGTGGTCAAATCAAAAACTTATGCACTGTTAAGATATTGGTGTGGTGTGTGCTATTGATATCGACAGATATAGGTAGTATGTATCATCAATCGAGAGTGAAATGCCTAGAGGCAGAAGGTTAAGAAGATCAAAGAAAAGAGAATGATTGGTGTGAAAACGAAAGAACAATGAAGTCTGAGACGATTGATTGACATTTTGTAAATAAAGTATTCATTGTATGGTTCTCAGATTTCATTGAGATGTTCTGTAATTTTATGCTGAAATGAATTCGATTGTTAAAATCATTAAGCTATTGGTACAAGATGTTGTTTAGTGTAATAATAAGTTGAAGAAAATGTTACAGTGACCAAACAATAATGTGGGATCATTCTCGGAAGTTGTTGACTGTTAATCGGATCCCTGTTAATACGTCTATAAGACATGATCTGTAGTGGGAAGATGACTCAAAGTTAATCCCAGTCAAGCAGATCCATTCACTATTTTCTAATCGTGGTGTTTTAGCTTAATCATTCTTTTAACTACCGCTGATACTGTTACTATTTCTATGAGTTTTTGGGTTTATCGTGACCATGTCATCTGTTTTTGCTGAAGTGGTGTGGCAAGTTGAACTGATGGTCATATGTACCAGATTTTGCGTTGTTTATAATTGAGTGACTGGCTGAAAAACGTAGTAATATGCAACTACCTCTTCTTAGTTTTCAGTTAGTCAAAGTATAATAATATGTTTTAAGGGAACTACATTAATTGAAGAGTGTGATGAATAAATTGCACAACAGTGTTATAGCTCTGTTTCTTCTTACGGTTAAGACCCAGCTATTCCTATTGCTTAGTATTCTCGGACATCGATTCACTCGACAAGTCCCCAAATCAGAACACGGTTGAACAGGAAAGAGATTATATTCCAAATAGCAAGTCAGAAGCCAGTAGGAAGCACAATAGGGAAAAACGTCAGTATATTTATAGTTTTTACATAAGAAAAATCCAGAATATTCTCCAACTATCGACTAGCGCTGATTGGATAAGAATTAGCCAATCAGCGTGCACCAAAGCAATCATGCATTGAGCATGCTTTAATCTAGTCTATGTCCCGCTAACAAACAGAAACTCACGGATAGTCACTACTATGTATATCTATCAAATAAGTACCTCCAACAGTCTATAGGGGTTGCATTTGATGAATACAACATAATAAATAACTAGTCACATTGAGTTTGAATGTTTAATATAAATGGAGTTTATTTGAAGAAGATCAGACTGAGTTAAGCTAAGATGGTGGTTGGAGGTAGTCGACAGGAAACCCTGGACCCGGGTTTCGTGCTACTTGGCACTCGTCAGCAAGGTGTACCTGTAATCTTGAGGGAACTGGTGCTCCCTGGCGGATTCGATCACGTGTCACCCAGCTTCACAGTCAGAGACCTCCTGTAGGACTGAGATGTAATCACAATTGATTGATCACTAAGCTAAAGTTTTACAAAATAATTCAGTTTCATGACTAATAAGTATTATCATAATTAGTTTACGAAGATTTTCGATATTCTCAGCAGTGACTAGTTTTAATATGAACACTTGAAAATTTTGATCACTGGTGTTCACCCATTTCGAAAATGAGACAGGGAACATTAGCGATAGGATCGAATGAAGGTCACACTATATTGTTAATTAATTACATTTTTAAATAGTGATCATTAGACACTTATCCAAATTTATTTCACTGGATTATACTCCTTGAATAAGATCTTTAAACGTTATTCTTTCCAATTATTGCTTATACTTTTACTACCTCTACCACTATGGGATTTGAATTGACATTTGTATTTGTGTGTAATTTAGTATGGCAACTTGAACTGATATACGTACATACGGAGTTCTACGTTGTTACTGATTGACTGACTTATACAATGAACTAAAGATATTGTATTTTGCGTAGACTACTATTTATAAATAGTTGTACCTTTTTGATGATGATTGTAGTAGTTCTCCAAGTTTCAGCTCCGTTCAGTGGAACTGACTTGACGTTCGTATTGACAATTCTTACTTTGGTGTTGGTTGACAGTTGTTCTGGGTTCTATATTTTCTTCAGTTTTAGGAATGCTGCCCTTGCTTTGTGAGTCCTCACATTCACATCTTCATTTGATCCTCCTTGTTCATGGATGATGCTTCCTAGATATGTGAACGTTTCCACGTTTTCCAGAATTTCTCTATCATCAGCACAAACTTTAGGTAGAAGTGAAATGTTCGAATTTCTCCACATTTGGTTCACAGGTTATCCTGTAGACCTCGATATTATAGAGAAATGATGTGGAGAAATTCGAACACTTCATTTCTACCTGAAGTTTGTGCTGATGATGTCGTTTAGAAGAATTATGAAAGCTCCACGATCAAATCATCCACCTCAGAGAATAAAACTCCATCAAAATCATCCATCTAAGCTACAAATCTTCTCCATCATCTCAAGATATATATATTGAATTATCTAAGAATGATTATTTCAAAACTGATTTGATTTATACTTCTAGTCGAATAAAGATCTGATATTATTTTCTATTAAATTATTGACTTAGAATTAATTCTGTTGACCTAGAAATGGATATTAATATTTGTAATTGACTACAGGATAAGTAGTTGTCCGTTATCCTTAAGTATATCTTTCAATATGGATAAATAATGAAGATTGAAGATTTGTTCAAGAATAAAGGACTAATGATAATTTTCTTCTTATAACTTCTCTATTCATTGTATTTCATATTTCATTGGTTTTTCTATTATTGAACTATCTATTCAAACTTAATTCGATATGAATGTGTGTATGTGAGGTAGGTGGTTAAGCGTGATAGTTTGAACCCCAATGACATGACCTTAGATGAACTGCAAAACAAATAATATAATAATAAAAGATTTTAAATTCACTTGGTATTGTTTTACTTGAATTTTCCCATTGATGATTAGGACTGTAATTGATCAGTCTATTTCTTATTGACATATGTGCGTACTGTGCATATTGCCTCGATATTGCCTTACTGCACAAGCATTATAAGTAAAGATGGATATTGGCTAATAGTGGAATCCAGGACTCACGTTTTGTCCTATTCGGGACTCATCAGCTGAATGTACTTGCATCTCCAAGTTGGTGTTCACTCCGGGACTCGAACCCAGTACCGTTCACTTCAAATGTCATCGCGTTATCTATTTAGGTGCCGAATTCCAGAATGAACATCAACTCTGAGATGCAGGTACATCCGACTGGCGAGTCCGGAGTAGGACGAAACGTACGTTCTGGATTCCACTGCTATCCACTATTCATCTTTGCTTATAATGCTTGTACAGTAAGGTAATATCGAGGCGATCCGCGCAGTATGCATATATGTCAATAAGAGATAGACTGATCAATTGCGGTGCTAAAAATCAATGGGAAGATTCAAGTAAAACAATACCAAGTGAATTAAATTTCACCGGATTGCAAAAGCAAACGGCTATCAGGACTCAGTAGGTAAGTGGATAACGTGATGGCGTTTTAAGTGAACAGTACTGGGTTCGAGTCCTAGGAAAGATTTGAATTAATTGGAAAGAAAAATTTTTCTATTCACTTTTGTATTGGTTGTTTGAATCTTCCCATTGATGTTTAAAACTACAACGAATCATTCTCTTATTGACATATGGGTATCGTGTGCGAATTGTCTCGATATTGCTTTATTCAGTAGCTAAGTAGATAACGCGATAGCGTTTAGAAGTGTCCCACAATAGAACGAAACGGCCGTCCAGTGCTTCCAAGTTTTCCATGATGGTCTAGCTTCAATTGACTCATGATCTCAACCATTGGAATTACTGTAATATCCACGAAAACCCTTCTGATATAAATAATAATAGTATTCTGTAAATCAGTTCCAAGAGTTATACTGTCTTCAATATTCTACCGGCCATGTCATTATCATTATATATGAAGATTACTAATGACTAGAATTTTTCTTACATTTATGTATAGGTAGTGATTTTTGATAATTGGAAGTAGTTTGTGGAAAACCCTCCGCCTGTTTCGAATTATCTGACATTTTAATGTAGGGTACATGATATTGAGTAACTTATAACAAAGGTCAATATATTATAACCTGATTTATAGGATTCAATCAGGATTAAAGGACTAAATAAACACGTCATTAGCTGCTACTCAGTGATTAACCAATTGCAAATATATCTTAGCCCTACAGAAAGTTAGTCTGTGCCCAGATAGATCGGCAATAAAATCTGTGATTGTGAAGCTGGGTAACACGAGGTCAAGTCCTCCAAGGCTTATCAGTTTCCTTGAGTTTAGAAACACACCTTGGTGGTGAGTGTCGAATAGCACGAAACTTAGATCTTGATTTTGCAGTCGACTAACTCCAACGACTATCTTACATATTAACGTACTACACTCAATATCGAGTCACTTAGACTAGTAGCCATATTGCAACTTAATCGATAGAATTCAATAAGCACCAAAGGATTAGATAGAAGTGAAATTGGTCACTACTTAATAGTCGACTAACTGTCTCATTAATGATTGAATATTGATCGGTAAAGTTAAATTGTGTTCATTTATGATTTATGAATGAGTGGAAGATATTTTGGATTTCATAATTAGTAGTTCTATGAATATCATTTCAAGGGATATAAATCACTTTAGAATATGACTTTCAATTGAAGACTGTATTTCATATTTTGAAACTAACTAGTTCTGTGTAAAGCACTCGAATGGTAGGACCTTTCTAAGTCGCAAATAAGAAAACAGAAGACAAGTGAAAAGAATGCAGTTTCGAAACAGTGTTAATTATGGTACGAAACTGTCAGATATTTATAGTTTTTTTAGTAAGAGTGAAATGATTATTATAGTCCTCCAATCAGCATACAGGAGGTTATTAGCATTGATCCAATAGAGAAGCTATACCTGTGGATTGTGGAATATTCTTCCAAAAGATGATTGGATGGAATATCTTCAGCTCTTTCTGAACTTTTTAGAGCTTCCTCGAGTTCACCCGTGGGTTGTCCTCACAGTATAGAATAATTGTAAAGGTGTCTTGCTAGCTTCTTACTTTTTTACAGTTTCACTCCCTCCATGTCTGAAATGTATAAAGATGCATTTGATTATATTGAAAAACTTTAACTATGTGAAAACATTGGAATTCTCTTGAAATTTTATTTATTTATTAAAACACATAAACATTGGTACAAGGAGGCATCAATCACATATGCGTCACATAAATCATTCGATTTGTGTGAGGGCTGGGATACTGCTCGGGTACCAAAACCGAATCAGGTGGTTTTCCTAGGGGGCCACACCCGGAGCCTCTGACCTAAAGGTCTAACCCACAAGGCATTGAAGCAACGTTAGGAGATGCAGTCCCATGGTATCTGGTGATCAACGATAGGTTCATACTCCATTTGTTCCTTCAGGATCCTGGAGTTCATGCACACCATTGGTTTGAAATGAAGGTTTTCTCACTCCCCCAGGTGGATTTTCCGTGTCCACCAACTAGACTAAAGCTCCAGATATTCAGTTTTCGTCCTCTCAATTTCGTAAACAACACTCTTGATGCGAGAAGGTAGTGAGTAGGGCATCACTGACAGTGGTTGTATGCACATGCCATGTGAGAACATTTCAAGAAGAAGATCTGACTATCCGTACTCTCGGCCGTATCAAAGAATTTGGGGCGCATCATTGTCTATGGAAAGAGGATCAATGAATTGTCAATATTACTTCAATGATCATTCATACAAAGAATGTAGAATTAATCAATCTAAAAGGGTATCTTTTGAATATTTTACAATGTATTATTGTCATTTTAGTAAGTATTCAGTTATATCATCATTCCATTATTACTTTTTATTATTATTATAGGAATTAAATTGTACATGTCGTATTATGCATCAACGTGTTATGGAATTTTTAAGTCAAGTATCCGATGAAGAAGTAATTAATAATTTAATTCAAGTTAATGATCATTTAACAAATACACTTTTACGGTTAGTTTATATATATATATAAATGTAATTATTACGTAACTTATTCATTCATTGAGTATTATGTTATTAGTGTTGAACCCCTTTTTTCCGGTAAGCATTTTTTTTGTTTAGCGAGTTAGTTTTCTACGGGATGGGGCCCATTAACCTTCATGCCCAACCACCCTCTATTATTCGGGCTTGGGACCGGGAATAACACCAGAGGGGGTCGAGTTAGGACTGTTTACTTTCACCCTTTCTCTTATTATATAAATATTACGCAACATCTTCATCTACTGAGATGGTTGGGCCACGTGTTATGTATGACTGAACAACGACGTGCAATGCTAACCGGTGTTGGAGATGGTTGGAAGAAAGTTAGGGGCGGCCAAACCAAAACGTGGCATCAGTGCTTGAAGTCACTAACTTCTAGTCTGAGCCATATTGGTAGATGCAGACTAATTGGTTGGTATCCGCGTGACTATCGTAACCAATGGTTGGAGACCATTGGTGACATGGGTCAGAATCGATCACAATGGTGTAGGTGTATACACTCTTTATCTTCCCTTAAACTATGAGATTAAAATCACTTCATATCTTTCTTTCTACGAACTAATTCTTTCTTCCTGTACTATATTCTTGTTGCAATCTTTCTTTTATATATTACCACCTCTGAATTAACTACTTTTATGAATCCGGTGTTCATTTTGTTGTGTTAATGTGGTATGGCAACTTGGACCGATGCATATATGTGCCTGGTCCTTCGTTGTAGCTGACTGACTGACTGACTACGCAACATGTCCACTCGATGAGTATTATTTCATTATTGCGAATAATATATATATATATATATATATATATATATATATTAGTGTAGAGCCAGAAGAACCCTTCCACTATGTGGGCACTTAAGACTGAATTGAATATAAATTTTTTCGCTCGATTAGTTTATATTTATCGTATGTTTAATTTTACTAAATATTTTCATATTAGTATTATATACATTATAGTGTGTTATATTGAATGAATAAGAACGCTGTTGTATGATATATCCATTTATCTATTAATTCACTCATATTGATAATAGGACCGATAACATTCTATGTATCAGTCCCCTCCCCAAATGATCTGGTACGGCTGAAGGTGAGGAGAGTTAGCCATTCCTCTCGAAATGCTCTTACATAGATACGTGTATACAGCCACTACTAGTGAAATCCTACTCACTGTCTTATCGTGTTGTTTACGAAATTATGAGGACGAAAAGCGAATGTCTGGTGCTTTAATCGGGGTCGGTGGATGTGGAAGATCCACCTAGGGAAGCTGGAAAACCCTCATTTCAAACCAATGGTGTACATGGGCTCCAGGATTCTGAAGGAACAAATAGAGTATGAACCAATCGTTGGTTACCAGCTGCCATGGGACTGCATCTCCTGATGTTGCTCCGCTGCCTTGTGGATTAGACCTTTGGGTCAAAGGCTGAGGGTGTGACTCTCTGAGAAAACCACGTGGTTCGGTCTGGACACCCGGTCAGTATCACAGCCCTCACACAAACCAAGTGAGTTGTGTGGCTCATATGTATTCGGTGCACCTTTGTACCAATATTTGTGTGTTCAAATAAATAAAATACATAATAATAAATTCTATGTATCAACTGACATATCGACCAATGAATCACACTCAGGAAATAGACTCTTCTTTATCCTGGAGTTCCTTTTAACCCATTGGTCAGTCAGGCGAAAAAAAGTAGAAAGCAGATCAGTTCTTCATCATGCTCAATTCAATTATGACTCAAGATTAACAACAATATACTTGAAATATCTGGTCACATAACAACACGTTTAGACAATTATAGTCAGTACATAACTTAGTCATATGTGATACAAAACCAAATTAATAGGGAGATTAATTATTAATCAATGTGAGATTGTGAAGATTGTTAAATTTCATTGAGTTCATGAACTAATAAGAACCTGGAAGCACTGGATTCTCGTTTCACCCTAATATGAGACTCTTCAACAGTGCGCATTAATCAATAACAAAACTCGAATAATAAGAAATATGACAAAGACTTTTGAGTCAAACGAAAGTTTAGAAATAGGAGAACATAAAGTACAACAGTCCAAGCATTCTTCATATCTCGGTTTCCACATCAATTCTCCTCCCTCTCTCATTATATCACTTTGTTGATAGATTTCAACCAACTTTAAGTGAGTAGACAAACTATGAAATCGATGTGGGAATATCCCATATCCTATTAAACCGGATCATTTGTGACTTGAATAATCTAGTCTAGTAATTTCTTCCATGATGAAACATCTGGATGATGTAGTTAGTCATTTATATCAGGTAGTATCAGTTCTCTCAACGTTTTACGTAAATGTCTATGACTTCGAACAAGCACCAAATCTTGGTTCATAATCTCTTGTCGACTACTTCGAACCACTGAACATTAAATGATCCAAGAGAATTTGTCAAATAGACAATATAATACTTGAAATGAATATATGTATTCATTCAAGTCATTGTACCTTACATTCATATTGGTTAAGAGAGAATTGAGAAAAAAATTGGACATGAAATGTCATGTTTTAAAAAAATATAATATGCAATCAAATAACGGAAAGCTGTTGTACTATTCATATTGAAAGGTAGTTGCGCAACATCATGAATTGACTATAGTTAGCAATATAGATCATTGGGTGCTAACTCATATGTCTACATGGCTTAGTGTTCATCATGGGTTCTGAAGGCTCATGGGTACAATTACCATTAGGGTCATGGATACTCATTCTAAAACATCAGAAACGTTTCTTCAAACACTTTTTTCTCTGTGTGTGAACGGAGATAAATCTTTTGTTGTTTTTATTCTTGATGATAAATAAGGTCTGATTCAATTGTCGTTTCGGTGAGAAGGGGGATTACAAAGTTTCTTGGAAATTGTTAGATTTTCCTAGTTAACATCACAGAATAATCTTAGTTACACACAAATCTTAAAGGCCAGGAAGCAGTGAGTAGCTGTTTCATCTAATTATAAGACTTCAGAAGTACATATGCACCAGAGATTGAATCTAGGATTTTTAGTCTTCAATACAAATGCCCAGTCTCTAGATAATTGAAAATACACTTGGTGTTGCTTTACTTGTATCTTCCCATTGTTGTTTAGGACTGTAATTGATCAGTCTCTTATTGGCATATGTGCATACTGTGTGGATTGCCTCGATATTGCCTTAGGTCACTAGCTTTATAAGCAAAGATGAACAGTGGTTAGCAGTGGAATCCAGTTTGACGCGCGTATCGTCTTATTTGAGACTCATCATCTGAATGTACCCGCATCCCAGAGTTGATGTTCACTCCAATACTCGAACCCAGTACTGTTCGTTTCAAACGTCATCGTGTTATCCACTCAGCTATTGAGTCCTGATAGTCACCTGCATATGCAATGGGGTGAAGTTTAATTCATTTGGTATTGTTTGCTTGTATCTTCCGATTGTTGTTTACGACTGTAATTGATCAATCTCTTATTGGCATATGTGCATACTGTGTGGATTGCCTCGATATTGCCTTAGGTCACTAGCTTCATAAGCAGAGATGAACAGTGATTAGCAGTGGAATCCAGAACGCTCGTTTCTTCTTATTTGAGACTCATCATCTGGATGTACCCGCATCCCAGAGTTGATGTTCACTCCAAGATAATGCGATGGTGTTTGAATTGAACAGTACTGGTGTTGAGATTAGATGGTGGTTGGAGGTAGTCAACAGGAAACCCTGGACCCGGGTTTCGTGCTACTTGGCACTCGTCAGCAAGGTGTACCTGTAATCTTGTGGGAACTAGTACTTCCTGGCGGATTCGATCTCGTGTCACTCAGCTTCACAGTCAGAGACGTTACCACTGAGCTATCCGAGCCGTGACTGACCTCCTGTAGGACTGAGATGTAATCACAATTGATTGATCGATCTGCACTAATAAGGACTAGACAAGCATGAGATTGATCACCACCCAGTGATCAATCAATTGTGACAGTACTGGTGTGTTCGAGTTCCATAATGAACTCTGTGATGCAGGTACATCCAACTGACGAAACACACATTCTAGATTCCATTACTAACCATTATCCATCTTTACTTAATCATTGAAAATATTTCACATGATATGATAAATTGATTTAAATTGTATATTTGTTTTCATTGAAATTTTTATATTTTCACTTCCTGTTTTGTTTATATGGATATATAAATGTTAATAAATTAAAACATGGAATAGTGTCATATAACTTAATTGTTTATAATACGATAGATTTTGAACCAACTTTTAATAAACACTACAGTTAAAAAAGGTTTGTCGTGAACGAAGACTCAAGTGGGGAAAACTACTTTATTGTTTTAATATACTTTCACATAGTAAAATTTCGAACTCACACATCAGAAATCGTACATCTTCTTTGAATCGTCTTTTACAAGCTTCATTATCCCTTCATCCCTGTTGTTATCTTGATTACTTTCAGTTTCTTTCTCTCTTCTCTTCATTTCAATCTTTTTTAAACTTTCTGATCGCAGACATTCTACATCCGACTGATGTTATATACTACTTGTATCTGCATACATAAGTAGACTACATCACAGGTATACGTTACTTTCAATGAAAAAGTATAGTAGGATTCCCCTCCTCACTGGATTCTGCTATATGACATGTCTGCCCCCAAATGCCCTGGTACGGCCGAGAATGGGGAGTGTCAGCTCTTCCTCTCCAAATGCTCTTACATGGCCACACGTATATAGCCTCTGCCAGGGAAGTCCTACTTACTGCCTTCTCGCATAAAGGGTGTTGTTTACGAAAATGAGAGGATGAAAAGAGAATGTCCGGCGCTTTAACCGGATCCCAAACCAATGGTGCACATGGGCTGGCTCCAGTATTCTGTGGGAACGAATGGCGAATGAACTAATTGTTGGTCACAAGCTTCCATGAGACTACATCTCCTTACGATGCTCCACTGCCTTGTGGATCAGACCTTCAGGTCAAAGGCTCGGGTAGTGGCCCCCTAAGAAAACCACATGCTTCGGTTTGGGCACCCGAGCAGTATCATAGCCCTCACACAAATCAAGTGACTTGTGTGGCATATAAGTATTCGGTACCCCCTTGTATCATTATTTATGTGTTCAAATAAATAATTAAATATGCCATGTCTGATAATGTCCTAAACATTTGAGTTTTATGATTTTTAGGAATTCACATATTAGGAATCAATAATGAGTAACAGTTACTAGTCTTATTTTCCATTTCATGAAATCATATCATGACCGATTATCTGATTTTTTCATCCCGTCTCAGAATTGGCAAATAATGCCTAGTATTGAATCGTTTTTGGAAAATTGTTATAAAATTACTTTTAAGGCATCACAAGTTGTATCACAGTATGAATATGTCTATAAAAGATTGCAACTTAATATGATAGGATGTATATTCTCAGCTTTGGTTTCATTTACACGGTATGACCATTGAATATAAACAACTTTTCATAGAAAATGATTACAATACACAATGAGTTGTAGGATATCCTCAACTCGATGAAATGAAGTTTCTAAAACCTAAAGTAGGACTTCTTACACGGATGTGTTTTATAATTGAACTAACCTCATGGTGACATCGAATATGACATCTAATGATCCAGACTGTTTTCATCAATTAGATTATCACATATACTTACACCATAAATCAAACAGACGAACTTCTTGTCTATTTTCAAAATGTCACATATGAAAGAGTACGGTATGTGTACAATCTTATCCTAATCCGAGTAATTTACAGTTTGACGACAGAAATCACATGCCATACTTGTCAATTCTGATCACTCATGAATCTCACACAATTCGAACAGTTTATATTTCATTATACGGTATGAATATTATTTTAGTAGTGAGTCTAGACAAGGGTTGGATGTAGAATGCTGATGATCGGCCTATGCTCCTTCACGTGGAGTAACAGGCGTAAGTAAGTAACAAGAGTCTAGACCAGCACTGATTTGTTCACTGCGTAAACATGTTCATTCGTAACAATTTGTATTATCCTTTTTAATGTTTAGAGATAGTTACTGAATTCATGATAACACTGAAATCTAGGTATAACCATTTGAAGATTCCAAAAATAGAACCGTTCTTTATTGTTAAGTATGTATATCTATGCGTAGACTGAAACATTTAATACTCTTCACATGAATAATGATGATACTCATTACCATTCAACTGATGTATTCCTCTCTCTTTCTCATTCTCTTCACAGTCTATTTATATTAATTCAACCTCTTTCTTTTTGATATTGTCGTGTGTTATAACAATAAGAGAATCGATTGTTGATTGACCATTCTTTTGTTCTAATATAAAAATTCATACTTCTACGAGTCATTTCTTTCTTATATGATTTATGAACAATTCAATTATGGTTATACTTCTCTCTCTCTGTGTCTTTCTCTCTTTCCACTCCTCCCTTTATAATCATGTCTTATTATTTACTGGATAGTTATTGTTTATTATAATTTGCCACAATTATTGTTGTTAGTGTTTTTTTTACTGTTATTCTTCTCTTCGTCATTATTTGTTTATTCCTTTGAGAGATCATACTAATCTGCAGTTCCCCTTTCTATCTATCTGACACATACACACGCCTAGAGACAGGATTTCTTTCTCGTTCTTATTACAACTCGTAAATTATATCATGTAAATAGATTGGTTTCCGTGTTATTTCATTTTGTTTTGAGATCGATTCATATGTTACATATCATACATACTACTAACTACGTCTAATCATTTATTCATTTTTATATTATTATTCATTGAATCCCCATTTCTTTTCTCCCTCTCTCTCTCTCTTCCTCTATCGTATACCATTTTATGTTTCCTATTGTATTTTTTGATTCTATTGACTGCTTTGAATGTTTTTTTTTGTAGATGCCTTGGTTTCGATTGAAAGCTTTTTTGTTTTGTTTTGTTTTTTACTACTGTGACTTGTATCTAATACATTCATAGACAGATAAAGATGAATTAATATTGTCCTATTGTAAATCATCATCATTTTTCATTTTCAAGTTCCATCATTTTTTTATCCAGGGTATTGTGGATACTATGATAATTTCAATATCAATGGTTAAGATTTTGAGTCAGTTGAAGTTAGACCACTATGGGAAACCTGGAAGCACCGGACGGCCGTTTCGTCCCATTGTGGGATTCCTCAGCAGTGCGCATCCACGACCTCGACCCCTGCGTGATTCGAATCCAGGACCTACTGGTTTCGCGCGCGAGCACTTAACCACTAAACCACTGAGCCGGCATCCAACGGTGTTAAAGGTCTAACTTCAACTAATCCACGAAATTGAGCGACACATTCACCATTGTCTTCAGTGAGTTACTATCTCACAGCAGATCCAGTTGAACTCCACTGGTCACTGCTTCGGACTAGAACTCCAGGAAATATCTCATGAAGCCAGTCCGTAGTGAGCATATGTTGATTAGTATTAGAAGGGGTTTTGTGGATATCATAGCAATTTTAGTAGTTGAGAAAATGTATTCAAAACCTTTTAGGAGAAAAATTACAAAAGAAAATAATTTTGACCAAGTTATACATAGACATCATCATCACTGAACAGCGAATGTGATGATTTCTTAGAAATTGCCAAGCGAATAATCATATATTGAATGTTGGACATATACTATTGAAGAATTTTGTTTTAATATGTACATAGCGAACTTGTTGATCATTGAATGAGAGATATGTTTGAACGAAACAACTTAATGTCTTGTTGTTCAGTTCCTAATTGATTTGTTTGTTGAATTGTTGTCATTGTTTGATGGTATCAAAAGTAATATGTCTTGTATTGATACATAGTTTTTAATCTGAGATTGGTTTAGTTGTGTGGACTTGAGATTGTCTAGACTAATTCACGCGAGGCCGCAGGTCCTGGGTTCGAGTCTCGCGTGCGGTCTTCTGGGAGTCCTATACTATGACGAAATAACCGTCTAGTGCTTCCAGATTTTCACTGGTTGTTTAGCTTAAATCGACTCGTGAATTCAACTGTGAAGACACTACCATCTCCATGCTGATGTGTTTTCTTGAGATTATTACTTTTAGTTACTACTTATGGCTTATTTTAAGTAGTATTTATTATGGTTGCTTGCTCTCTCTCTCTCTCTTTCCATCTATATTTATTCTTGCCATAGATATGCTCGTGTATATCCATATCATCTAACTAATAAAAAGCTTATCTATTCAGGGTATTCACGTGTTATATATTCCCAGTCATGCATTATACATATACGAAATCATGACTAGCACAGTAGTAATTTAGTGGGATGACTAAATGAAATGACTAAATATCAGTCTATAAAGTTAATGACTATCGATCGGTAATAAATAAAATGTCCTCTTAATTAGTAAACCATTTGGTAATCATTGAATTAGTGATCTTTGAGGATATGATTCAAATTGATTATATTATGATGTGCAAATACACTCATCGTTTTGAGATGGTGGAGATTTGTAGCTCAGGTGGATGATTTTAATGGAGTTTTGTTCTTTGAACTAGAAGGTTTGGTCGTGGAGCGCTCATCGTTCTTCTGAACGACATCATCAGCACAAACTTCAGGTAGAAGTGAAGTGTTCGAATTTCTCCACACGTGGTTCACAGCTCATCCTGTTGATTGGTCTTTGTTGACCTTAAACCTGTCATTGTTTACTTCCTTGTTTTGGTTGTATCTCCCGTTGCACAAACATAGCAGCAAAAATCAAAGCAATGGCAGATACAACCAAATTCGGACACTTCACTTCTACCTGACTTTTGTGCCGATAATGTCATTCAGAAGAACGATGATAGCTCCACGAACAAACCATCCACCTCAGTGAACAAAACTCCATCACACTCATTGCTTAGTTATTTCCTCTAATTCTTCATTTAACACTGTTTGAATGATTGAGATTAGGCAAAATCTTAACCAGTAACTTAATATCTGTTACTTTATCTGATCATTTTTAACCATTTACAGTTACGATCGTTTTGAACGATATTATCAACGTGCAATACAGAATTCCGATAATAATAATTCTTCTAACAATCAACAAATGGATTCTGCATTATGTTTAACGAATTCTAGACCACAATTATGTTTAACTGCTTCATCAAGTGACCATATTGATTCAAGCCGTCATCGATCAAATCATCATCATCATTATCCGCAGCAGCAACACCACCACCAACAACAACAATTAGCAATTACAGCTGGACCATCATCTCTACGTCGTACAACTCTAAATGAGTCTACAGTGAATGGAGTTGTTAGTAGTCGAATGAAAAGTTTACACTATAATCATGCAGATTCAGGTAACGGTAGTAGTACTGCTGTTTCAACCACCAGCAATCACCATAACAATAACGAGGATGAAGATGACGATGAAAGCTTGTTGGATATAAGTGAAGGTCCCCATGGTGGTGTAAGTAACCTCTACTTTACATTCTCAACTAACCTTATTGTTTAGATAGAATTGTTACATTTAAAAAGTATTTGATTAAAGAAATGTTTTTTTTGTTTTTGATAGTTTAAGTCAAAAACTGATTTTATTTGAACAACTATTGGTAACTAAAGAAGCATTGAACAGGTGTTTCGTCATAGTAGAGAACTCGTCAGTGCACATCCACTACCCTAATAGGGATTGGACCCATCATCTTAAGATCATATGATGAGTGTTTAGATTTTAGACTATTGAGCAGGTATCCAATCGTTTATCTAATTAAAAATAAAATGACAAACCTTCTAACTGAACGCTTGAACTGGTTTCCTAAGTTATTCTATAACCCCAGGCTAACTCATCGTACACGACAACTTGAACACAAGAGAAAAGGCGTGAAAGGTGGAAAGAACGGTTTATTCCAAGGTTGGTTTATGAACAGAAAATTGAGGATATTTCGGAAGGCTTTAGGCTTCTGGAATGTTGTGAAATGACAGTTATTTTTATTTCAACGACATTAGTGTTCGCCTTAACAGTGAAATTCTTCGTCACAATATTTCAAATTGTGTCAATGATCGAGTGTAAACTTTTATACCTTCCAAAGATGGATAGTGGCCAACGGTGGAATCTAGAACGCGCATTACTTCCTATTTAAAACTCGTCAGTTGGATGTACCTGCATTGCAGAGTTGATGTTCATTCCGGTACTCGAACCCAGTACTGTTCAATTCAAACGCCATCGCGTTGTCCAATCAGGTACTGAGTCCTAGTGGCCAACTACTTGTGCAATGGGGTCTCAAATAGGACGAAATGCGCCTCCTGGATTTCACTGCTAACCACTGTTCATCTTTGCTTATAAAGCTTGTGAATTAAGGCAATATCGAGGCAATACGCACAGGATGCACATATACCAATAATAGACTGATCAATTACAGTCCTAAACAACAATGGGAAGATACAAGCAAATAATAACAAATGTATTTAAAACATCACCCCATTGCACAAGCAGGTGTCTATCAGGACTCAGTAGGTAAGTGAATAACGCGGTGGCGTTTGAAGCGAGCGGTACTTTGATAGTCCCAGGTATAAATATCGTTGATTAAAAATTTTAAATGAAAAACGATAGGATATAAATCATACATTTTATACATCAACATGATGTAAAATATATCTATTTTTCATTTTATCCTTTTCTCTAGTCTACAACTAGATCTCATGATTCTGATGAAACTGATGAAATTGCTAAATGGTTATCTAGTCGACAATTGATACCTGTAAACTCACAGCAACAATCACAACACAGTCATCGTCCTTTTCAACACCAACAACAGTCATTGACTACAAACAGTCGTTCACATTCATGTGTACGAACAAATCATTTAAGTGCTATTACAAACACTACTACTACCACTACTGCTGGTGTTTCTTTATATGCAACACAGAATCCATCAAATAAATCCGTTCATGTAAGTGTAAACTCCTTCCAAAGCTATAATTCCATTTATAAGCGGTCTGCTTCGAAGATTGACTTCTGTTGAAGTACAATTGAAAACCTTAGAAGATTGGACAAGTATTTTTTACTCCTAGTATGAGATTATAATTATGGTGCTCATTATTGACTTACTTCAAAACTAACTCTCTAAGTTATGATAGGAAATCTTGCCCGATAGAGTTCAGACATATCAGCGATGAAGCAGTCGTCACTAGGGGATTCTGATAATCGTCGAACTATATCTCAAATTGATTAGATTTGAAAATGTGCCACTAGTTGTCTAACGGTTTGTAAGATCTGAAGATTGTGGGCTCGATTTCCTAATGAAATCATGTATCCATTTAACCGAAAAGTTCAATTATTGTTTATTGCTCCTTGTTTTCCATTAGTACTCCAACTGATATTAGTTAGTTAATTAAACTGATCTCCATTTAAAATCTCATCAGGAAATCTTACGATATTGTTTGCTTACGTTCAAGTGGTTTTTTCAGGGAGCCACACCCCGAGCCTTTGACCTAAAGGTCTCATTCACAAGGCAGTGGAGCAACGTTAGGAGATACAGTCCCATGGAAACCGATGACCAACAATAAGTTCATACGCCATTTGTTCCCTCAGAATCCTGGACGCGATATACACCATTGGTTTGGAATCAGGGTTTTGGACTCCTCTAGATGGATCCTCTATATCTACCAACCCGGTTAAAGTGCCGAAGATTCGTTTTTCTTCCTCTCAATTTTTTAAAAATACCCCAGAGGCGAGAAATCAGTGAGTAGGATTTTCCTGGCAGTGGCTTCATGTAGCCAGGTGGATCTTTGTGGCCTTCACACGCTACTTAAACTCAAATATTCGATATATAGTGGGATGACTATATCACCAATGTTAAGGTTAGGCAATAAGTACTTAGAAAAGGTGATAATTCACAGAAGTTGGAAGAAAGCTACTGGTCACCTGATTTTTGTTCGTGTGATACCCACGATCAGTGTTTGATGACTTTATGTGACATGGCTCAGAATCATTTCCAGTGACGCAGATGCATTCACTTTTTAACATCCTCTCGATCTTGAATTTCAATATTTCTTCATACATACCTTTCTACTCTATCCTTTTAAACCAGATTCCCAAATTTTAGCCTTTCTTTTATTACCACATTATTTCGATCTCTCTTGTCATTTCAACCTCGTTGTGCTTATCAGTTACGGCAACTCAAACCAACACACATCCGTACCAGACTTTATGTTGATGATATGTGTGTGTCTTTGTCAGAAATTGATAGGTGTAGACTACCTGGTTGGGATCCGCGAGACGATAGCAAACGATGGTTAGAGACCTTGAATGTGACATGACTCAAAATCGTTTTCAATGGCGTAGGTGCATCCAATCTTTGTGTTCTCCCAAATTCCAATCTTCTTCCAATCTTACTCTTACTACCTCTACCACTACGGAATTTTAGTCGACAACTGCATCTCTGTGCTAATGTGGTATGGCAACTCGAACTGTTGTACGTAGGTACGTACGTACGAATTTCTATGTTGTTGCTAACTGACTGAATAAATGAAATTTTTGAACGTATATTGCCTTTTAGTTAAAATTCAAATTAATCAACATAAAGTAGGAAAACGTCATTAAAACTAGAGAAAATTATTGAATATTTTATAATTTTCTCTTTTTCTCTTTCTATTGACTGTTTACTATGTAGATGTTAAGTTTATTATTCCGTTTTTGTTTCTACCTTCTTTTTTTTTAATTTTTCAGTCTCATCAATCTTTTCATGAATTGTTGTAGTCACAGGTAAGAAAAAGCATCAACATTATTGTGGTTTATATATTTATTTAAACACATAAACATTGGTATTTAATTGTGTCATAGAAATGACTTTGGAGATAACATTTTTCGGTTCGTTGTTGTTAGCTTGACGTGGTGGTTGGACCTGCCTATTGTGATGAACCAGTCGAGCTCTACTAGCTGCAACAATCGTTCCTCAAAGTTCTATCATACCAGACAGGTCGGTTGAAAAGCGGTACCTTGTTAATCCTGATGGCCTGGTATCTGATGAAATCTCAGCATGGATTCCGAAGGCTTGATTGGCTTTTGCTGACTTACGTCAATTCTAGTTTAGGAGAGATATTCGTCCTCTAACCAAAAGGGCGAGTCTACTGCACAGCAGTTCGCTCCATCCTACTTTACGGATATTAAAAATGGCCATCAAGAATAGAGGATATTCGTAGGCTACTTTTATTCGATCATAGGTGTCTTCGAAGAACTGCCGGTATATTTTGGGACTATGGAGTAATCAGAGCGTGGGTTAGGAATGACGTACTGAGCAAGGATGTGAAATCGAATGATGATGTAGTAAATCTTCAACTGAGTTGGCTAAGATATGTGCTACGTATGTCCACTCAACGCCTACCTCGTTGGGCGATGTTTCCTGGTGTAGGAGTAAGCTGAAAGAAATCTAGGGGCTGCTTAACCAAAACATGGCATCAGTCCATGAAGTCACTAACAATTGAATTGAGTCATATGAATAGTTACAGACTACCTAGTTGGGGTTCGCGTGCTTATCGTAACCAATAGTTCAAGTTTTCCAATGGTGTTTCTAAACTCCTCATGACCTATTTTTTGTTTTTATTTACTAAATTATATTTTCTTTTCCAGTCGTATGTTCGATGTCTAATCCTTATTGATATCACTCATATTGTTAATACCTCTACTATACTGGGATTTAGTGTGACAACTTCATCTCTCTGTATTAATAATTGGGTATGGAAACCTGAATCGATTTCCATACCTAACATATTCTAAGTTATGACTGACTGAGTATAGCATGTCTTCAACTATTCACCACAATAATCATGTGTACTTCAATTAAACAATCTCAAATGTATTATAAGCAAATTTGGATAGTGGTTGGTAGTGGAATCAAGTACGCGTGTTTCGTCCTATTTGAGGTTCGTCAGCTGGATGTACCTGCATCTCAGAGTTCATGTTCATTCCAGGACTCGAGCCCAGTTCCACTACTAGTCACTATCCATCTTTGCTCATTATGTTTGTGAATTAAAGCAATATCGAGACAGTTCGCACAGGATGCACACATACCAACTAGAGACTGGTCAATTGTAGTCCTTAAACATCAATCGGATGATTTAAGTAAACAATATCAAGTGAATTTAAACTTCACCACATTGCACAAGCAAGTGGCTATCAAGTCTCAGTAGATAAGTGGATAACGTAATGGCGTTTGAAGTGAACAGTACGTAGGTTCGAGTCGTAGTGTGAACATCAACTCTGAGATGCAAATACATACAACTGACGAGTCCCAAATGGGATGAAACGCATGTCCTGGATTCCACTGCTATCCACTATCCATCTTTGCTTATAATACTTGTGAATTAAGGCAATATCGAAGCATTCCGCACAGAATGCACATATGTCAATAGGAGACTGATCAGTTGAAGTCCTAAATAACATTGGGAAAATTCAAGTAAACAATATCATGTGAACCGAAACGTCACCCTATTGCAAAATCAGGTGTCTATCAGGGCTCAGTAGCTAAGTAAATGACGCGATGGCATTTGTAACGAACGGTACTGAATTCGAGTTGCAGAATGAACATCAACTCTAGAATGCAGGTATGTTCAGCTGGCGAGTCCCAAATAGGGACGATTGATTTATATAAATTATTTATTTATTTATTTTAACACATAGATATTGGTTCAAGGAGGCACAATATACATATGCGCTACACACATCTTACGCGATATGTGTGAGGGCTATGATACTGCCCGGGTGCCCAAACCGAAGCATGTGGTTTTCTTAGGGGTCCACTCTCCGAGCCTTTGACCTGAAGGTCTGATCCACAAGGCAGTGGAGCCTCGTAAGGAGATGCAGTCTCATGGAAGCTGGTGACCAACAATTAGTTCATTCGCCATTCGTTCCCACAGGATACTGGAGCCCATGTGCACCATTGGTTTGGGGTCCGGTTAAAGCGCCTGACATTCTCTTTTCATCCTCTCATTTTCGTAAACAACACCCTTGAAGCGAGAAGGCAGTAAGTAGGACTTCCCTGGAAGAGGCTATATACGTGTGGCCATGTAAGAGCATTTGGAGAGGTAGAGCTGACACTCTCCATTCTCGGCCGTACCAGGGCATTTGGGGGCGATTGATATAAATAATCATTTGACATTATTTTATGATTATTTTGTTTAAATGAATTAATTCTATACAGAATTATAATTCAATTTCAATATTCAATGAAGTCTTATGATGTCAATGAACATTTACAGTTTTGCTATGTTCATTGAAATTACGTAATCATTTACAATATTATAGATCGTTGAAAGCATGTAACACAATAAAGTAAAGAAGAAGAAGAAGCAGAGAAAGAAGAAAATAGAAGTAATATATTTCATAGAGAATAATTCATTGAATAAATCTCCTGTTTCATATATATACACGTTCACTATTCTATTATTTCCTACTTTACATTCGAACTGATGAATACTGATTATTATGATTATTATTATTACCATTATTATTATTATTGCGTAATATACATATATGTATATCTTAATGTTTTTCAGTAAAAATCTATTTTGTTTTTCTAAAAGAGGAAACAATCCAATCATATTGTTTACTTCCTTTTGATGTATTTCATCATTCATGACTTCATTTTTGTTGCATTTTTACAAGATTGTTTCTTCTTTTTTTTTAATTTTTATTTCATAGATTAAAATGATTATATATATATATATATATTGGAGAGTTTTGAGCTACATTTCCCCCCTTTTCTATGTCTCTGTGTGTGTTTCTTTTGTGTATGAGTGCGTATGTGTGCATATGCGCTACATTTTCTCCCTTTTCTATGTCTCTAAGTGTGTATGTTTCTTCTGCGTATGAGTGCGTATGTGTGTGTTTACATGTGCGTGTGTGAGTGAGTAAGTGTTTATCGTTGGGTAGTTCTTTTGTTTTTCTTTCTCTTTTTTCCTTTTTTTTTCCGTTTATCAAATTGTAATTTATTAAGTGAGTAAATTATTGTCAAGGTGATTCCATTAAACTAAATTGTCTCTGTATATTATTAATTATCATATATAAATATATATATTTATTTATTCTTCATTTTAGTGAATAGAAGAAATCTGGTAAATCACTCATTGGTTATATGGTTTTCTGTGTTTGTTTGTTTGTTTGTTTCTCTTCATTTTTTCTTCTTCATTGTATGTGTTTTCAGTTTCATTCGTTTATTAATGTGTATAAATGAATGATCGGTTCACACTTTGTTCTTGATCTCGATCTCATATTATTCAAATTGATCATTGAATATGTTATTTTTTAAGATCTTATTTTGATTTTATCGACATGAATCTAATCTATCTATCTATATATATAATAACCATATATATATCTTTATGTAACATGAATGATCTGTTATACAGTTATTTAATATTACCTTTTGAATTGATTGAGATTTAACATAGATAGACAGATGGGATAGATAAAGAGATGAATAAATATATTTACTTACTTACTTACTTACTTACTTACTTACTTACTTACTTACTTACTTACTTACTTACTTACTTACTTACTTACTTACTTACTTACTTACTTACTTACTTACTTACTTACTTACTTACTTACTTACTTACTTACTTACTTACTTACTTACTTACTTACTTACTTACTTACTTACTTACTTACTTACTTACTTACTTACTTACTTACTTACTTACTTACTTACTTACTTACTTACTTACTTACTTACTTACTTACTTACTTACTTACTTACTTACTTACTTACTTACTTACTTACTTACTTACTTACTTACTTACTTACTTACTTACTTACTTACTTACTTACTTACTTACTTACTTACTTACTTACTTACTTACTTACTTACTTACTTACTTACTTACTTACTTACTTACTTACTTACTTACTTACTTACTTACTTACTTACTTACTTACTTACTTACTTACTTACTTACTTACTTACTTACTTACTTACTTACTTACTTACTTACTTACTTACTTACTTACTTACTTACTTACTTACTTACTTACTTACTTACTTACTTACTTACTTACTTACTTACTTACTTACTTACTTACTTACTTACTTACTTACTTACTTACTTACTTACTTACTTACTTACTTACTTACTTACTTACTTACTTACTTACTTACTTACTTACTTACTTACTTACTTACTTACTTACTTACTTACTTACTTACTTACTTACTTACTTACTTACTTACTTACTTACTTACTTACTTACTTACTTACTTACTTACTTACTTACTTACTTACTTACTTACTTACTTACTTACTTACTTACTTACTTACTTACTTACTTACTTACTTACTTACTTACTTACTTACTTACTTACTTACTTACTTACTTACTTACTTACTTACTTACTTACTTACTTACTTACTTACTTACTTACTTACTTACTTACTTACTTACTTACTTACTTACTTACTTACTTACTTACTTACTTACTTACTTACTTACTTACTTACTTACTTACTTACTTACTTACTTACTTACTTACTTACTTACTTACTTACTTACTTACTTACTTACTTACTTACTTACTTACTTACTTACTTACTTACTTACTTACTTACTTACTTACTTACTTACTTACTTACTTACTTACTTACTTACTTACTTACTTACTTACTTACTTACTTACTTACTTACTTACTTACTTACTTACTTACTTACTTACTTACTTACTTACTTACTTACTTACTTACTTACTTACTTACTTACTTACTTACTTACTTACTTACTTACTTACTTACTTACTTACTTACTTACTTACTTACTTACTTACTTACTTACTTACTTACTTACTTACTTACTTACTTACTTACGCCTGTTACTCCTCGTGGAAGAGCATGAGCCGCCCACTGGCACTCGACAACCAAACCTGTCCTGGGCAATCCTTTCTAGTTCTTTCCAGATGTTATTCATCCTTTTCATATCTGCTTCCATTTCTCGACTTGGTATGTTTTTCGGTTTTCCTCTTTTCCATTTCCTTTCAGGATTCCAAGTTAAGGCTTGCCTCGTAATGCATTAATATATGTCCTATTCACTTTTAACGTCTTTTCCTAATTTCCTCTTCAGCTGGAATCTGGTTTGTTGTGTCCCACAGAATGGTATTGTTGATGGTATCCAGCCAATCGATGTTGAGTATCTTGCGTAGACAACTATTTATAAATAGTTGTACCTTTTTGATGATGATTTTTGTCGTTCTCCAAGTTTCAGCTCCGTTCAGTGGAACTGACTTGACGTTCGTATTGACAATTCTTACTTTGGTGTTGGTTGACAGTTGTTTTGAGTTCCATATGTTCTTCAGTTGTAGGAATGCGGCCCTTTATTTTTCAACCCTCGCCTTTATGTCTGCATCTGATCCTACTTTTTCATGAATGATGATTTCCAAGTACGTGAATGATTTGGAATCTTCCAGAGTTTCGCCATCAAGTGTGAATGGGTTGATATTCTCTGTATTGCATTTAAGGATCTTGCTCCGCCTGTAGGTCTTTTAGATTTACTACCGGTTCCAAGCCCGAGTAAAGGAGGAGGGTTGGTCATGGGGTTAACGATCCCAACCCGTAGAAAACTAACTCGCTAAAAAACACTAACCAGAAAAAATAATTCGAACCACTAAATATACTACTTAATTAAATTATTTTCCGAATATATTTTTTTCTTAAAAAAACAAACAAGTATACAGATTGAATGTATATTGATTGGTCAATGTCATATTCGCTTCATATGTTAATAATGACCGAATATTAACAAACAAGTCGTAATGTTGTTACTAGTATTCGAACAATGAAAGTATACTATCTTGACAACTTTAGAGAGGGGGCTGAGAAACGGAGGGGATTCATCAGCTAATCAAGAAACATTGTTTAATTATAAAAGAATGAAATGTATAAAGTAATAAAGTTACAATGGACTAATGATTTTCATAATGATCAACTAACTATTACATGTATAGGGGTTGTGGAGATTATTAAGTTTTTGATTGAGATCATGAACCGGTTGATGTTAGACCATCACAATTGAAAACATGGAAGCACTGGACGGCCGTTTCGTCCTATTGTGGGACTCCTCAGCAGTGCGCATCCAATAACTATTACATGTTAAACTATTCATTTTAGTAAAGGAAAAAAGGTTGTGTTTATGTATTATGAGTTGACATGGCTGACAAAGAAATGTTCCGGTTAGGTAATAAAAGTTAAGCTTCAAAGTTATGAGTTCGAGCGACGAATTATGAACGAATATCTGTGATGATGCTTGTCATCCTTTTGTTTACAGAATTTACATACTTAGGATTTAGATTCAGAGTCAGTAGTTAGAGTCATACAGTATTATCTGATTACACCAACACTCTTGACTATGCATTGGATCATATTAAGTGTGCTCATACATAAGTTGCATTAGGAGTAGGTAATTTAGCTTAACTGCCGTATTATATTCTCATGTTGGTTCCATAGTAGACATCTTTCTCAGCTTTAATGATTTTAAAAACCAAATACTGACATTTTTATTTTGCTTCATGATAACATACAGGCCAACTCATATTCCTCTTTTAATTTTGTGCAAAACTCCATGAGGCACTATCCCATTCCTGAAAGACCTAGTCAAGGACAACACCATAGTATACTGTTACTGTCCAATTAACTTTATATCATGTTCACTATATTGAAATGCTAGTTGTCTGGAACTAGTTAACGGGAAATTCTGCTCAACCTGAGTTTTGTGTTAATTGGCACTTGTCAGAAAGGTGTACCTGCAATTTGGAGTAGACTGATTTTTCTTACAATTTTAAGTGATTTAAATTAGTGGTTGCACTGCTACTTGTTCGGTAGAATTCAGTCCACACTAAAAGAGTTCATAAGTATGACTCTGGTCACTTATCAGTGATCAATCGACTGCAAATATCGTAATCCTCTAGAAACACGATTCCATGGACGAATGAACTGTATAGTTAGAGCTATTGAAGTTCAATTTTTATAAGGTTCATCATTTTCGCCAAAATTCCTGGGATGCGTTGTTGACGAATACCAACTAGCACGAAACTCAACTTGAGTAGAATTTGTTGCCAACTGCTTACTTCTAACTACTGAACGTATATAAAAAACCTTATTTCACAAATATTCAGTATATTTCGATTTGAATAGCTAAAAGGTTTTTGAAATAGTTTAATGCATACAATTCGCACAACACGTACATATGCCAACAATACTGATCCAAATCCAGTCTTTTTTATTAACGATTGGCTGATTTGAACGGTTGCTAATAATGATATGAATATCATAAAGCATGCTATGGCGTTTGAACCGTAAGGTATTGGACTTGCGTTCCGAATTATGAACATCAACACTGGAATGTAATTACATCCAGGTGACAAGTCTCAAGTTGGACGAAAGTTGTTAGCTACAATCCATTTACATAAACGTTTGTTCATTAGTAAATGACTTCGAGTTTGGTTCTCTAGTTCTATTATAAGGTTGCCATTGGTGAAATTCAGTAATCCGGAGTGACACAATTACTAACAATGCCATTATTTGATCATTACTCTATATGTATAATTGATTGAAGTATAATGTCTGGATTTGTAATGATCAACTGGATAGTATTTTCATCATACCCTTAATCCTAGAACTATCTTTAGTTCCGTTTGATTGAAACTACCATGCTTAGACGAAATAACTATCCAATGATCCTTGATTTTCAATAATATCATAACTAACATTAATTTATGATAGACAAGTGTCTTATGAAAACTATTCATCGGTTAATAAAAATGAGAGGAAAATCTGACAGATATCTCATAACCGTATCATTGATATGAATATGTTATTGGCACGAATAAGCCATTCGACCTACTGATTTTGCGTTTTTTCTGTTTGCTAATACTCTTCCGCTAATGTTGTTATCGTCGTGGGATGAATATTGGGACCTTCGGAACTTTTATCCCAGATTGTTATTATTATCAATCACAAATTGGTCGTTGCTAGACTACCATTGTGAATCTGGATGCATTGGGAAACTGTGTGAAGTTAGACTCCAGTGGTCTAGAAATTAAGCATTCGCGTGCCAGGCAGAAGGTTGCGGGTACGATTTCGACTTGCTAGGTTGTGTATGCTCACTTCTGTGGAGTCTCATATTAAGAGAGAACACCCATCCAGTGCTTCCGAGTTTTCACTGGTTGTCTAACTTTGGAATGTATTTACGATTCGACTTTTGGTGTATATTACTCCTTGTCTTTTCTTTTCACTTTTATTAAGTCTAGCATCGGAGCTGTTTGTTGTGATGACTGAAAAGAAACTCAATTGTCGGAATACTGTTTAATCCATTCATGGAAGTATCTGTCTCCAAAATGCTGATTCTGTTATTTTATTGAACATTACACAATCACCTAAGTCTGAAATACAAACTATTTAGACACATAAGCTGGATGTGACTGTATCCCAAGGTGGATACTGACTCCGGGATGCAGATGCGACTATCTGACGAGTCCCAAATTGGGAGAAACTCGCGTCCTGGATTCCACTGCCAGCCGTCAACCATCTCTGTTGATAATTACTGATTTACGAATGAATTATAAAATAGAATAAACTAAGGATTTTCTATCGTACTGCTAACCATGTGAAAATACGAAATGACTGATTATAATCAGTTTGATGTAAAATATGCAACGTAACAATCTTCTAAAACCCTCATTAGTAATCACGGTAGTGATGTACTCGCTAGATAGTGGTAATTCCCAGAGATCCTGTGGAAAGCTTGTGGTCGGTAGAATTCTGCAATATGGGATATGAGGTAGTTAACCACCAACCACAGTAGAGCAATATTATAAATTAATTAAAATTATAAATGCAATTAATTGTTAACCAGTCTAAAGGTTTTCTATTGCACACACAACAACAAACGCAAAAGAAGACGACCAGTGTAGCAGCAGCCTCACCAACAGTACGTCTCAACATACACAAAAGGAAAAACCAAAACTCTCCGACACATTACAACATGCAACAATCGAATCACACTTGATGGAGAAGCTTTGGTGGATGTAAAGACCTTCACATATCTGGACATCATCATTGATGAACACGGTGGATCTGTTGCAGATGTGAAGATGGGGATCGGCAAAGCAAGATCAACATATATACAAATGAAGAACATATCGAACTCAAAACAACTATCTGTTAAGCAACACCAAAATCAGAATTTTCAATACAAATGTCAAGACAGTTCTACTGTGTGTGTGGGAGGAAACTTCGAGAACCACGAAAGCTATCATCCAGAAGATAAAATTGTTTAATAACATATGTCTACGCAAGATACTTCGGATTTGTTGGTCAGGCACTATGAGCAACAACCTATTGTGGGAGAGAACAAACCAGATTGCAGTGGGGGAAGAAATCAGGATGAAACGCTGGAATTGGATGGGACACACATTGAGGAAAGCAACGAACTGCGTCATTAACCCAAGCCCTCACTTGGAATCCTGAAGGCCAAATGAGAAGAGGAAGACCAAAGAACACATTACCCCGAGAAATGGAGACAGACATGAGAATGGTGATCATGGCTCAGAATCGATCACAATGGCGTAGGTGTTTACACTCTTTATCTGCCCCTAAACTATGCAATTAAAATCGCTGCATATCTTTCTTTCTACAACCGAATTCTTTCTTCCTGTACTATATCCTTATATGGATTCTTTCTTTTGTATATATTGCCACCATTAAATGAACTACTTCTATGAATTCATCTTGTTATACTAATGAGGTATAACAACTTGAACTGATGCATATAGGTGCCTGATTCTTGGTTGTATTTGACTGACTATTTGACTGATCATTCATAACAATATAGTAAATTTATATTCAACGTTCATGTATTATTTTATATTAAAAGTAATTGGCAATATGAATTAGAATAATTTTAGATTAAATATATAAACGACATAATTTTAAAAGAATAAAATAAAAAGAAGTAATAATATTGATAATAAATAAAAAAAGAAAAAAGAAAAGAAAAATAGAGAAAAATATAACTGAGAAAAGAAAACACAATCTTGTATAGATGTAATTGTTATAGGATTACAATGAATACCATGTAAACTGTACATGTAAACTGTATTACAGATATAAAATATATATATAGATATGTATAACCTGATTCAAGATTATTCAACATTGAACATATCAGAAGTGATTTGTGGAATAGGATGAATTAGAATGATCGATTGGTGTCAAATGTTTTCCATCGTAACTAGTGTAAATTGGTGAACTATTATTATTATCATGAGTAGTAGTAGTAGTATTAGTAGTATTGATAGTAGTATTCTGATTATATTTTGCTTTGATCATATTTAAATGATGTGAATAAGTTGTATAGAATTGATCATCTGAATAATACATACCAGGTTCTAAATTTGGTAAACAATGAATTATATTTGAATTGATTGAATAATCTGAATTTGAAATATTTTCAAAAGTTTCTTCACCTACTGAATAAAGAATTTAAGTAGGCTAAATATTATTTGATAAAATATTTATGATCAATTGTAGTATGTTACTATCAGTATAGGGGTTGTAGAGATTATTAAGTTTTTGATTGAGATCATGAACCGATTGATGTTAGACCACCGCTGGAAACCTGGAATTACTAAAAGGCCGCCTCGTCCTAATGTCGAAGAGCTCAGCAGTGCGCATCCACGATTCGGCCCACGAGATTCAAACCCAGGACCCTCAGTCTCGCTCTCGAACGCTTAACCTACTGGAGCACTGAACCTTCATTCAGTGGTGTTAGTGTCTAACATCAACCAATCCACAAAATCGTACGATCACCTCCCATTGTACTGAGGTAGGTGCCTTTCCCTACCCGACACGGATTAGCTTCAGTGGTCACGGCCTCTCACTAGAACTCCGAGAATTCCCTCACGATGCTAGTCACTAGTGAGCACAGGTTAATTATCAGTATATGGGTTGTGGAGATTATTATGTTTGTGATTGAGATTATGGACCGATTGATGTTTGGTTACACTTGGGATACTATGGAAGATAACAAAGCATTGAATAATTATTTTATTCTAGTATAAAGCCTAACAACAATGTCCATGCATAACAACTCATCAGGAGTTAATGAATGGCTTTCAGGTCTCGCGGTATTTAACAGAATATGAACCCAAATTTCAACACTGACTTTTTTTAACTCCATGGCCTAAACATGATGTATATCTGTGTTTACTTATCATCTTCAGTTCAAACAGTAAGGGAGCAATTATAAATGAGATACACTATTGGCTGGTGTCGATTATTCACCAGATCAAGATCTCTGTCTACATAGTGATATCTGAATCAAGAGGACAATTATATATATATATATAGCCAATTCTCAGTTTTCCTACAGTCATAGCTATATGAACAAAAGAATATAAAGTATATAGGACGGAATTAAATCTTGTAGACCGTTGCAAATTTCGTTTATGGACCGTTGGAATTCAGTTGTCTTGGTAACCTGAATTCTACTGTTTCAACTTACAGTTCAAATTTGATCATGTCAATACTAATTTACTGAATGATACAACTTTTGTAGAGATCACATCAATTTTAAAGGCAATTTAATTCACTTCATTTACAAAACATAAATATGTTGTCAGTGTACTTGTCATCAACTTGTCTGACACTGATCACGATTTGTTGACTTGATATACACGTTTTACTTACTTACTTATTTACACCCGTTACTCCTCGAGGTGGAGCATAGACCGCCCAAATGACTCTCAAAATAGGTTTCCTTTAATTCAATCAACATGATTGATATACTGAGACCTACTTATAAAACAAAGTAATGAATCGTTTTTAAATTGTATCCAACTGTGATATAAACATTGAAACTTACTTACTTACGCCTGTTACTCCCAATGGACGATAGACCACCAGCCAGCATTCTCCAACCCACTCTGTCATGGGCCTTCTTTTCTAGTTCTATACAATTGTTGTTCATTCTTCTCATGTTTGTCTCCATTTCTCGGGGTAATGTGTTCTTTGGTCTTCCTCTTCTCATTTGGCCTTCAGGATTCCAAGTAAGGGCTTGCGTTAATGGCGCAGTTGGGTGTTTTCCTCAATGTGTGTCCCATCCAATTCCAGCGTTTCATCCTGATTTCTTCCCCCACTGCAATCTGGTTTGTTCTCTCCCACAATAGTTTGTTGCTCATAGTGCCTGGCCAACGCATCCTAAGTATCTTGCGTAGACAACTGTTAATAAACACTTACTTTCTGGATGATAGCTTTCATAGTTCTCAAAGTTTCCCCCACACACACAGTAGAACTGTCTTGACATTTGTATTGAAAATTCTGATTTTGGTGTTGGTTGGCAGATAGTTGTTTTGAGTTCGATATGTTCTTCATTTGTAGATATGTTGCTCTTGCTTTGCCGATCCCCACCTTCACATTTGCATCAGATCCACCGTGTTCATCAATGATGATGTCCAGATATGTGAAGGTCTTTACGTTCACCAAAGCCTATCCACCAAGTGTGATTCGATTGTTTTATGTTGTAATCTGTCGGAGAATTTTGATTTTCGCTTGATGTAAATTGAGACGTACTGTTGGTGAGGCTGCTGCTACACTGGTCGTCTTCTCCTGCATTTGTAGTTGTGTGTACGATAGAAGAGCCAGATCATCTGTGAAGTGTAGATAGTCCAGCTACATTCTAGCTGTCCGCTGTATCCCATGCTCCCCCTCAGATGTTGATGTCTTCATAATATAGTCGATCACCAGGAGAAAGAAAAACGGTGAGGGTAAGCAACCTTGTGTGACATCGGTCTTTCCTTCGAATGAGTCTGTCAATCGTCCTCCATAAACGATTTTTCAGTTTAACCCATCATAAGAATTCCATATAATATTGATCATGTTCTCACACACGTCATAGTATTGAAGAAACCTTCATAGTATTGGCTTGTTCACGCTATCAAATTCTTTCTCATAGTGAATGAAGTTGATGTCAAGTATTGATATAAACATTGAAACATTGAATAATATAATTAAAACAAATTCGGTAATAGAAAAAAAGAATCCATTCAGTAAAATAAAAGTAAATAAAACTTACAATGCATTGTGATAAGTGATTGATTTACATCATTATTATTAACATTATGATGATTATTGTTGCTATGGCTACTAATATCGAAATTAGCGCTAAATTTTTTTACTGTACTCATAATTGGTTGAACCGCCTGATAATATTGTGTTAATGTATCAATATTCGATTGTTTCTCTGTAATACAATTATGATTATGATTAATATTGTTATTATCATAATAATAATCTAATACATTAGATACATGAATTGATGGAATAGATTCTAATTCAGATTGTATTATAAGATCATTGAATGAATTCGTTTCAATATTTGTTTGTTTTATCATAGATATAGTTGTATCTATGGTTGTAGGATACATTTTATGTAATTGTGTTGTTATTGTAGATGAGTTGATAGGTAAATAATGATTGATATTAGTTAATTGTTCATTTATTGTATCATCTATTTCATGTATGATTGGTATATTATTATTAATATGTGTCATTGATGATACAGTTGATAATGATAATGAAGATCCAGATGAAGAAATGGAAGAGGCGGAAGAAGCGGAAGAGGCGGAGGAGGAAAAGGAGGAGGTGAAAGATGTAGATGTTACAGTAATTTGTGAAGTATAAATATCATCATTATGTGTTGAATATAATTTAGGCATTGAATAGATTGTTGGTGATTTATTATTCTCTTCATGAACTATATATTTATTGACTGAATGTTTCATAGATGATTTTACTTGGCTGGATTCAATGTTACCATTTGATTCATGTATTGTATCTATATTATTAACAACAATAAGGGAAAGAAAACATTTGCTTAAGAAATAAAGGATACTCTAGATGAGATTACTATTCTAACAGTAAAATAAGAATACAATTATGATAAGTCTTGAGGATTGAACGCTATATTCGTCTCCTAAGCTATTCTATAACCCCCAAGCTAGAACTAGACACCGACCTGAACATGAGAGAGAAGACTCAAACTATGCGAGAACTAGTTTACTCCAAGGTTTATTTTAATACAGAAAATACAGGGTTTTTATAATATTTTAAATGTCCTTGGGTTGCTATAAGATTCTGTAATGCTACTAAAAATAGTAGCAGTGTAGCAGCTAGATAATCAGAGCCTCTGCATTTGACGTTTCGCTTCCTTGATATTTTTGGCTAAAACTTCAAGTAAACGTTGATTGGATGAAACGCTTCTTAGTGTTTCCTCATCCTTGCATGTCTTTTGCAAGAAATTTGCCGGATCACCCTAACAAATTAGATATTAATTATGCTTGTTACTTCTTGTGGAGAAGTATAGGCTGCCCAATAGGCTGCTCTCTATCCAAGCCTGTCCTGTGCTATTCTTCCCAGCTCTTTACAGTTGTTGTTATTCATCCTTTTCATATCTGCTTCCATTTCTCGACGTAATGTGTTCTTTGGTTTTCCTCTTTTCCATTTCCTTTCAGGATTTCAAGTTAGGGTTTGCCTTATGATGCAACAAGTAGATATACACTCCGTAAAATATTTTGAAATCAGTATGTTGTATATCAAAGAACGTGATTACTAAAGAAGATAAATCGGTGAGTATAAAATTTGTGGATGATATTTGAGGGATGTTTGAGTGACCTTGGTAATATCCATCTACTTACGTACTCTGTAACACCCGTTACTCGTCGTGGAGAAGCATAGGCCGCCCATCACGATTCTTCCCAAAATGATGCTTGCCTCGTGACTTAGTTTGATGATTTACACAATGTATGGCCTACACACCTTCAGTGTCTTTTCATAATTTCTTCTTCATTTGAAACTTGGATGGATGTTGAGTATCTTGTGTAGACAATTGTTTATAAATAACTGTAATTTTTGATGGTTGTAGTAATTGTCAAAGTTTCGGCCCCGTAAACTATGACTAATTTGACGTTCGTATTGAAGATTTTGACTTTGATTTTGACTCGCGAACAGTTACTTTGAGTCCGCTATATTCTTCAGTTGTAGGAATGTGGTCCCTGCTTTGTCAATCTTTGCCCTCACTTCTGCATCGGATTCCATTTGTTTACCAATGATGTTGCCAAGGTACTAACATCTTTCTACCTCTTCCAGATAGTCTCCATCAGCTGTGATTGGGTTATGCCCTTTGTGTTGTACTTTAGGATCTTGCTTTTTCCTTTGTGTATGTTGATGCCTACTGATGCAGAGGCTTTTGGTACACAGTCTGTCTTCACTTGCATTAGTTCCTGTGTATGAGAGAAAAACTAGGTCATCTGCAAGGTCTAAATTGTTTGGTTGCATCCAAGTTGTCCATTTTTTATACAGTACTTCTCCTCAGATATCGAGATCTTCATAATCCAGTCAACCACCAGAGAAAAGAGTAGGGTATTAGCTTTGCCTGACAACTGCCTTCACTACATTTGGGGTCGCTGCCTCCACTAAGGATGAAGGTTCCGTGACGGAAGAAATTTCAGGACGAAGATGTGCTGAGATTTCTGAAGGCGTTTGAGGCGGTGGCGGAGCTAGTGGAGATGAAGAAGCCCAAGGTGAAGATGGTGGTGCTGTGGACGCTGCTGAGGGGCAGGGTAAAAAAGGTATGTGACAGCTTGGACGGTGCTGGAGGAAAGACGGTATGGAAGACAGTCACGGAGCGGTTGATCACGGAGCTCGACAGCCCAATGGACAAGGAAGAAGCACTGCAGAAGTTCTGGCCGCAAAAATGACGATCGATGTTGACCTACTGGTGCTGGCTGTGGAGCTTACCAGGTTGTTGCAATGCGCGTTGCCGAATCTGGAGGAAGAGTTGGAGACAGTTGTTGGCGTCGTAGTTTATTGAGACCATTCCTGCCACCGTTTCTTAGCAGCTGAAACTAGTAAACGCTGCACAACCTATGGATATCAGTAAACTGACTAAATGAATCAGACAGTCGATGACTCGAACAATATCTCCAGTCGGATGTGAAAATCAGGAGATAAACAGTGTCGGAAAGAAGATTGAGGAGTTGCGGCGTGAGATTGCTACAATATGATTGAATTATACAAGGAATGATAAGTGTTATGCTCATGGAGGAATAGGACATTCTATTCCTGACTAGCGTCATATACTACTTATATCAACGCAAGTATCACACACCATAACAATTTCAACTTACAACTAAACACCTTAATATTTCATTAAATATAACATTGAATATAAATAACTATGATTATGCTTACTGAAAGAAACATCAAAATCTTGATTAGAAAAAGAAACATAATAAAAAGTACCTAGAAACACATCAATTTATATCAAATTCAATTGAGTATTAAACAAACAGCTGTTATACAATGACAAATCGAATGCCTTGGTACGGACATATGCATACAATCACTGACAGGGAAGTCCTGCTCACTGCCTTCTCGCACTGTAATGAAGGAGAACATAGGTGAGGACAGCCGTTTATATCAATCTTCTGCTGCTAGATATTATATTCCTGACTCGTATTATACTACTTATGTCAATAAAAGTAGCATACACCACAGCACCACGAGTATTGTTTACGAAATTGAGAAGATGAAAAGCGAATGTCCGGTGAGGGCTTAAACTGGGTTGGTGGATATGGAGGGCTCACATACGGGGAGGGTTGGAAAACCCTCATTCCAAACCAATGGTACACATGGGCTACAAGATCCTGAAGGAACCAATTGTTGGTCACCAGCTACCATGTGACTGCATGTCCTTACGATGTTCCACTGCCTTGTGAATCAGAACTTTAGGTCAAAGGCTCCAGGTGTGGTCCCTTAAAAAAATCACTTGCTTCGATCTAGTCGTCAGGGAAGTATCACATTCTACACACAAATCAAGTAACTTGTGTGGCGCATATCCGTTCGGTGCCTCCTTGTATCAATGTTTAAGTATTTAAATAAATAAATAAATAAATAGAAATCATTACTTACTATTCAATAGAATCTCTGATAATAAACCATCTAATTTAGTAAAACCCATTTGATGGATAATTTGTAATTTATGAATCATTTGATAAGTAACTGATCGAAATTCTGGTATTAATAATAATAATGCACCGAAACGACCTTGTGGTAAATATAATTTACCATTCATTATATTCATTAATTCCATTTGTATTAAATATTGACAACTACGTATTAATAAACGTCCATTTTCTGATAATGATTCACAACCTTTGATTTTTTTTGTTGATAAAAAGCAAACAAATAAAATAATTTTAAATTACAGAGGTAATGGATACTACTTATAAGATTGTTTATAAGTAGTGTGTGACGGAAGTAAATTGTTTTAACTTTGCGCCATTGGTTCTTTGTTCTTTATCCTCGTAGGCAATTGTTATAACTTGTGGCGTGTGTGCCCTGGAATGATACCACCAATTAGAAAGCAGTGAATTATCGATCGAACCAGTGACGCCTAAAACCTATGCGACCAGTCTAGAGTACTTAACGCTCGTGCTTTTGGCTTTTTGCGGAATATACTTCTCCGTTCGAACTTTGACTTCCCTCTCTAGTTGGCGTGACTGGAATGCAACAGAATAGTTAGTTCGTTGGTCTTTGGTCACAAGTCTTTGTTCCGTTCTCAGACTAAGTGAACTCGTAATCGCTTCAAACGTAGTAATAACGTTGAAGTCGTTATAATTGTCAAATAGAGTGAGAAGTTGGTGAAGAAGATTTGTAGCTCAGATGGATGACCTTGATAGAGTTTTTTTTCTCTGAGATAAATGGTTTGGTCTTGGAGTTTTCATAGATATGTGGAACTTTTGGATAGAGGTAATTCCAAATACACTGGAGAATTCTTAGAAGCTTGGCATTCAGGTCAATCAGTGATCAACAAGCATATTGAAATCAATCCAATTTATCAATGAATCAGGAAAATTATGAACAGACACAGGAATAAAATATAAACGAACGGGAGATACAACCAAAACAAAGAAGTAAAGAGTGACAGGTTTGAAGTCAACAAGAACCGATCAACATCGAGGTGTACAGGATAAGCTGTGAACCACATGTGAAGAAATTCGGTTACTTCACTCCTACCTGAAGTTTGTGCTGATGATGTCGTTCAGAAGGACGATGGAAGCTCCACGACCAAACCATTCAGCTCAGGAGTGAAGAATTTCAGTGTATTGAAAACATGGAGTTAGTAATACATTTGAAGACCAGACAAGAGGGTAGTTCAGATGGTAGAATACACCGAAAGATGAAAATGGACAATTGAAGGCTATATATGTTTATTATGTAAATACTTTGTAACTTCATAAAGTAAACAAACATTTCTTCTGCCTATAGTCTTATTTTAGACAAGTTTACTAATTATATTCATATAAGTGTAGTGCAGTGCTACTGATATCGACAGGTATAAGTAGTATACATCACCAATAGAAAGTCAAATGCCTGGAGTCAGAATGTTAAGAAGATCTAAGAGAAGAGAACAAGAACAGAGAGTGATTACTGTGGAAACGAAGAAACAACAAATTGTAAGACAATTGATCAATATTTTGTATGGTTCTCAGATTTTACCAAGATATTCTGTAATGTTCTGTTAAAACATTTTGATTGACCCAACTGGTTTTCCCGTTTATCACAGCATTAGCAGTAGTATAAACAGTGGATTATGTTATGCTCTTATGCCCTGCGAATATATATCACGTAATATGATCTCCAATTAGAGCAGCAACTTATTGAACAGACTAATGACGTATAAACCAGTACGAGCAGTTTAGTGTCAAGTCTGTGTCGTCCAAGATAGTAGCTTCTCGCCTAACTCAATCGGTTCAGTCCAGAACATTAATATTAGCGTCTGCTATGATAACCATGTATTTGAATGTGAGAGATTATTACTGATAAATTGGAAATAACTTAAGAATAGTAAATCATATAATCATAGCCAATAGATCAAATGGAAGCTTATAATAAAAGGAGTATGAATGTACATGTAATAATAGTCCATAAATAGATCCTAGCAGTTATCATTCACTTATTCTTCGTCCGGATATAATAGAAAGAAATGATTGACTGATCAAACTTGACAGATTGTAATAGGAGTAGTGAAGTACACTATTACTCTGTGTTTATTAATTAATGTACTTAAATATCTTAGTTCTATAACAGAATAATCGATAACAAATTAGCGCGCTTTTGAGGAGTCTCATAATAGAATGAAATGGCCGTTCAGTGCTTCTAGGTTTCTCATGGTGGTCTAGCTTCAATTGACTTATGATAATATCCACAAAACCCCTTCTGATACAAATTAGCTTAGAATTGATTTTTATTGAATAGGAAACTGTATGATACATGTGTACATCCTATACAGACAATCTATTTCCTTAGGATTCCAGGTATCCCATCCTGACAAGTGCGCATTTGCACAGAACAGAAGTCTATATAAATGTATAAGTTAAATTCTTTTGTAAACACAATTTTCATTATTGTCTAATGTTCGAACTCCTCAAACGGAATCGTGGATGCGCACAACTAAGAAGTCCCATATTGAGACGAAACAACCGTCCAGTGCTTCCAGGTTTTCCATGATATTCTAGCTTCAGTTGACTCATGAGTTCAACAATAGAATTACTAAAATATTTACAAAATCCCTTCTAATACTAATCAACATATGCTCACTAGTGACTGACTTCAAGAGGTATATCCTGGAGTTCTAATGAGAAGTAGTGACCAGTTGAGTTCAACCAGGTCTGTTTTTAGATGGCAACTCACTGAAGACAATAGTGGACGGTGGCTCAATTTCGTGAATTAGTTGAAGTTAGATATTAACACCGTTGGATGCCAGCCTGTTCAGTGGTCTAGAGGTTAGGCGTTCGCATGCAAGACCAATAAGTCCTAGGTTCGAATCTCATGAAGTGGGACCATGGATGTGCACTACCAAGGAGAAGTCTCACAATAGGACGAAACAACCATCTAGTACTTCCAGGTTTCCCATAGTCGTCTAGCTTCAATTGACTCATGATCTTTGGACATACAAAAGAAAACATAATAATGATGAGAAAAATCAATCTATTCAACATACTTGGATCAAAAAACATTATTGCTCTAAAACAAACAATTTCAATTTCATCTAAGCATAAATTTTGTATTGGTTGATAGATTTCATTAATAATCATATTAGCTAAATCAGCTATTTCTGGTAATGGATTTTGTCTTGATATAATACGATTATTACCTAATAAAATAAATTGTGGTTCATAATTTATCGATTGTAAATAAGTAGTATCTATTGTATTATCAATGATTTGATTCTTTTGTATTGACTGATCTCCATTATTATTACTATTTCCATTATTAGTCGTTGGTGTAGTAGTAGTTGTAGTAGTAGTAACAGTAGTATTCCATGAATTAGTCAATGTGGTTGTCATCGTCGTCGTCGTCGTCGTAGCAGTAGTAGTCGTAGTAGTAACCATAGCAACAATATTTGAATCCAAGGTAATAGTTATATCATCTATAGTATCATTGATAGATATATTGTCATTTTGATTAGTTTTTTGTTCAAAATATTTTGATTTTTCTATTTTATATTCATTTGATTTATTCAATGTTGGTCCTAATGTAATTGATCGCCATATAGCACCAAGAATAAGCATTTCACCAGCATGTGCTTGTAATAATGCAATCTATGAAAAGAAATTAAATAAAAATTACTCATTCTCAAAATCAAATAAGAAGTGGAAAACCAAAGAACACATCATATTGAGAACTGGGGATAGACATGAGAAAAATGAACAACAATTGTATAGAACTAGAAAGGAATGTCAAAGACAGTGTGGGTTAGAGAATACTTTTCAGCGGTCTATGTTCCTCCATTGAGAATAACAGGCGTAAGTAAGTAAGTAAGTAAGTAAGTAAGTAAGTAAGTAAGTAAGTAAGTAAGTAAGTAAGTAAGTAAGTAAGTAAGTAAGTAAGTAAGTAAGTAAATAAGTAAGTAAGTAAGTAAGTAAGTAAGTAAGTAAGTAAGTAAGTAAGTAAGTAAGTAAGTAAGTAAGTAAGTAAGTAAGTAAGTAAGTAAGTAAGTAAGTAAGTAAGTAAGTAAGTAAGTAAGTAAGTAAGTAAGTAAGTAAGTAAGTAAGTAAGTAAGTAAGTAAGTAAGTAAGTAAGTAAGTAAGTAAGTAAGTAAGTAAGTAAGTAAGTAAGTAAGTAAGTAAGTAAGTAAGTAAGTAAGTAAGTAAGTAAGTAAGTAAGTAAGTAAGTAAGTAAGTAAGTAAGTAAGTAAGTAAGTAAGTAAGTCAGTAAGTAAGTAAGTAAGTAAGTAAGTAAGTAAGTAAGTAAGTAAGTAAGTAAGTAAGTAAGTAAGTAAGTAAGTAAGTAAGTAAG